>CM033644.1:219276690-219873389 GCA_019512145.1 Engystomops pustulosus
TCCTATCCCTTACATATGGACATAGCACAGTACTACTACTCCTATCCTGTATATATGGGCACATCACAGTACTACTACTCCTATCCCTTACATATGGACATAGCACACTACTACTACTCCCCCATGAATAGGTATATGGATATGGGGGCTGCCATATATATGATATGGCCCAGTCAGGTCCCCTATTTGCTAGAAAGGTGACATATATAAATGTATATAGTGTCTGAGATAAGGCAGTTGCAGGCTATTGCTTCGAATTTACAGATATTTTCCATGTGTTTTTTCCGCCTTTTTAATCCCAGGAAACCGTCATTATCTATTCCTAATCTTACACAGACACTTGGACAAATTGGTGAAGAGGATCCATTGAATCAGCGGCTGCCAGACCCCGTATTATCCTCCTCATTAGGAATCTAGGACACCCGGCCTCCTCACTACTGACCGGCTACACGAGAGGAGGAGGAGGATATATCTACCTCATAACACAGAGGAAATATGACCAGAAAGAACTTTATTCCATCTATCCTCTTAAAGGGAACCTGTCACCATATTTCCGCATACACAGCCAGTGACAGGTTCCTATAGCGCTCTATTAACTGACTGACCCCCTTCTTTTCGTTAAAAATTGTTTCGCTTACATCCTCATAAATCGCCTTTTATCTTATATTACCTGGCATCAAAGGGGGCATGTCATGCTGGGCCGGCCCCTCCCATCTACTCCTCCCCATTTCCAGTGGCTCTTCTCAACATGCCATGTGACCAGGGTGACATCATCTCAGGTCCTTTAGCCTCTTAAAAATAACTAACTGTACCCATTGCATGTATCTGACCTCACCCTCCATGGAGGCCGCTGTGATTTCATGTCAACACATACATGGTGTACAGTTTGCCATTGTTAAAGGGCTAAAGGTCCTGCGATGGTGTCACTGGTCACATGTCATGCATGTAACACAAGGCACCCTGTAAAAAGATTGACACTTTGGGGGTCATTTACTAAGGGCCCGAATCGCATTTTTACGGCGGGTAACCCGAATATTTCCGTTTTGTGACGATTTTCCCAGAACGCGGCGGAAATGGGGGGGGGGGGCGTGGCCCAACGAAAACCCGGCGGATTCGGAGAAACCGCCGCACTAAAAAAAAAAAAAGTGTTGCGGGACACGCGCTTACCTTCACCAAGTATAGGATCATGAACTCCGACGGGCCTCGGCGGACTTTAGCGCAGCAGCGACACCTGGTGGACGTCGGAGGAGCGCCGTTGGATCGCGAATGCACCGGGTAAGTAAATCTGCCCCAATATTTTCCATCTGTACAAAGAGCTTTATATGTCTGTAGGTGAATATTAGCAGATGGTCCCTAAGTACAAAGAGGCAGAGCACGGATTTGAAGAGACACAGAGCTGTCAGTCACAATAATGGGGCGTGGCTCACTGCCAGAGAGAAGGGTCACAAACACCAGACACGAGTCAGAAGAACTAATTTGCATATCATAAAAATTAAGGTGCAGTTCCCCACTGGCAGCTAAGTTTAGGTGATTTAGGGAGGACTTGTAACCCTTTATCAGCAGGCATTGTTAGTCCAGGTGGTCAAAATCTGGTGATAGGTCCTCTTTATGTCCAGTCCATATTGGTACATACCTGTTCCTGGGGGCCAGTGTATTCCCTGCACTGCTTGATATGTGGTTTATGGTTATGTCCCTGAAGACCTCAGATTCAAACATAGCTAAATATTCAAAGGGAGCCTATCAACACAATTTGGGACACCAAAACATTTATAAGTCCCTAGGGACCTAGGCCTCAAATGCCTTTTTTGGTTGCTCTTAGGGGCTCCACGGTTATGATGAGTCTCACCTTTCTCATCTCTGGTGTCCTAACAATGTTGTGTTGTTCAGCAAAGCTGTGGAAGTCTACCTGGTTAGATGGTCAAATAATTTTGACCTTTGAATCATCTCAGGAACCACGGCCTCCCACACCTTCACCTCCTATACAAGCATTGCCACGGGTGGTCCCGCGACTTATATCGCGGATCGCGGGCCCACCCATGTCCCTCTTCCCCCTCCAGCGCGTCACCTGCGCACCCTAGCTGTCCCGGCTCCTGTCTCCTCTCCATCCGCCGTGCGTGCGCATTCCCGACTCCTCGGGCGGTCGCACACCGGCTTCTCTAGATTTAAACGGCCAGCGGGTCGTTAATTGGCACTGGCCATTTTCTGAAAACTCATATAAGCCTACCTCTTCCTGTGCACCCTGCCGGATCTTTGAGCTACTTAGCCATTGTGAAAGTCTCCCAACGTTTCTCCTGTGCTCTGCGTTCCTGTTCCAGTGCTCCGTGGTGTTCCAGTCCGTTCCTGTGTTCCCGTTCCCATCTGCCTGGACCTCCCGTTGCTGACCCCGGATTGGACTTGACTTTGCATCTCTGTCGCTTGCCCTGACCCTGTGCCTGAACTTTACCACGAGACTGTCTTCTGCAAAGGTACCTGGACTTTGGCTGCCACCCCGGGCTACTCGCACCTGTGGAACCACCTGGTGGCACCCTGCCGCAGGAAGACCATCCCGCTTTGCGGCGGGCTCTGGTGAAGACCAGGTGCCACTTAGATTCCGGTCCCAGGTGTCGGCTAATACCACCTCCCGTGGTGGTCTAGAGAATCCACAGATCCCGAACCCTGACAAGCAGGGCTTTATCAATAGTCCCCTGGGCTTATACTAAGGCAAGAGTTATCTAACCCACCATCCACATTTTAAGGCCTACACCCACCTGATCTTAAGACTGCCGGTTCAATTGAATTGAATTTCTCATGAAATATACATGTTCTATGTCCTCACCTGCTGAAGACAATGTTTTCCGAGACTATCTACAGTCAGCGCTAATATAGGAACCGCCCCAGGATCTCTTCCACCGAACAACTGTCTAATGATTTCCTTCTCGTTATCTATGTATCGTCAGATCAAAGAGGAGGAGGTCCCCAGCATGGCCCCCGAAAACCACCGCGGGAGGTCACCTCTGTTTAATAGCTGAAGCTCATCAATAATTCAGATTGACATGAAGTTCTCTGTAGACGAGCTGTGATATAAGAACCATCCAATTTAACCTTTTCATTTCTTTATTCCCCATTGTATCCACCACTAATTCTATTTTAACATAAAAACATTAAAAAATGATGTGTCCAGATCTTTGGGACCCATGATGATGGGGATACCCAATTAGAAGGTACTAATTTTTCAATGGTGTCCACATGATGGTCTACTATTTGTTGATGGTCTTCCTTCCAGTAGGTTAAAGAAGGGGCTTGTAGTCTGTAGCCATGGATACACATGAGTCTTCCAAGGAGCTGCATACACAAAAACATATTTTTGATATGAGATGCCACCACTCTATGATTGGTCATCTCTAGGATCTCCACTTATCCTGAGAATATGAAGGATCTAAAGCCATTATTTTGTGGTCGTGTATATATATCGTGGCTCCTCCATTTTGGGGTGAATGTATGAGTTTTCTGGAAGCCCTCCGTTATATGGTAGTGTATTTAAGATGATCCTCCACCTCCTCCCAAACTTTTATAGGTCCGACTCCGATGCAGTTGGAATTTTTTGTCTAGCCCTCACCATTCTTGAGAATCAATGCCATTTGTTTCAGCACCCAGTGTCCTGACTGGCTTATCTACTGTCAAGTGGGAGGTACTGGGGAGGAGCAGATAGTCTGGCACCACCCACCTGACCAGTATAGATCCAAATTATTATATAGCATTCCAAAACGAAAGACACTGATTGCTCAGGTAAGGGTTATTGAGGGACATAGATGGTCCATAGATGGATCTGAAGGTCGTACACTTATGGCACTTATATTTTTTTAGGAATTTTTGATTATTTTTTTTTAAAGTCATTAAAAGCCTCCAAAATGTTCCAGAAGAAAAATTTTGTCTGTCACTTCACGTCCTACGTAATTGCAGTAACCTTATTACTTGCTAGCTCTCAGCCCGTAATGGATAAAAGTGGTCAGCTCGACAGAACGAGAAATGACAGGTTGGGTTACTACTTTCCGAGGCCGGAGCACGAGTCTGGTTGGCGTTGATGTCATTTGTTTGTTTTTTTTTGGAATTTTATTCTGCGCTTCGGGATTGGAATAAATACATTTGTGATCGGCTGGAGACGGTTAAATTACGAGTCCGCGGAAGTTACCGTATATACTCAAGTATAAGCCGACCCAAGTATAAGCCATGGCCCCTAATTTTACCACAAAAACCTGGTAAAACCTATATTTTTTTATTTAAGTATAAGCCGAATTTGGGTTTTCAGCACATACTAGGCTTATACTAGAGTATATAGTAGTTAAAATTTCTCAGACACGTCAGCTTCACCATGTGATTGAAGAGTATTTCCATAAGCACTGACGCTTTTACGACGTTTTCGAAGTGTGACAAAATGTGTGACAAAATTACTTTTTTATGGGTATAAGCCGACCCACGTATAAACCGAGGCCCCTAATTTTACCACAAAAACCTGGTAAAACCTATATTTTTTTTACTCGAGTATAAGCCGAGTTTGGGTTTTCAGCACATTTTTTTGTGCTGAAAAACTAGGCTTATACTCGAGTATATATGGTAGTTAAAATTTCTCAGACACGTCAGCTTCACAATGTGGTTGAAGAGTATTTCCATAGGCACTGACGCTTTTACGATGTTTCCGAAGTGTGACAAAATGTGTGACAAAATTACTTTTTTATGGGTATAAGCCGACCCACGTATAAACCGAGGCCCCTAATTTTACCACAAAAACCTGGTAAAACCTATATTTTTTTTACTCGAGTATAAGCCGAGTTTGGGTTTTCAGCACATTTTTTTGTGCTGAAAAACTAGGCTTATACTCGAGTATATATGGTAGTTAAAATTTCTCAGACACGTCAGCTTCACAATGTGGTTGAAGAGTATTTCCATAGGCACTGACGCTTTTACGACGTTTCCGAAGTGTGACAAAATATGAGACAAAATTACTTTTTTTTTTTCTCTTCAGAATTCCCCCAAAAGGTTCGTTTACATTTTCTTGCTGGTGTCGATAGAAACTTCAATGGATTTTGGGTATAACAGACTAAAAGTTTATACCGCTCCTTGATTGTGCCAAAAAAATCTCTAAGCTATTTTGTCTAAAGATGAGGCATTTTAAGCCACACCCCTTCAATGTAAGTCACACCCCCTTTCAAACCAGTACACTCCTCCTTTTTGTTAATCAGGGAATACTCATAATAGAAGTGCACCAAAATTTGACAAATTGAAGATTCAAGCAAATTGATCATTGAGAACTGTCAATCTGTGGAATAGCCTGCCTCAGGCGCTGGTCACAGCAGGGACAGCAGAGAGCTTCAGGAAAGGTCTAGATACCTTTTTACACCTAAATAAATTGATGGTTATGTTATATAGAATTGTTTCCCCTAAATCTATTCCTGAGGTTTTCTTGTTTTTAATAAACGTAGCACTTTCATGTCTAGTACGTGGCCAGCTCCGCCCACTTGCCTTAATGGCTTGTGTTATTTTCAATGACAGTGGGAAACAATGGCTTCATGTCACCAAACCGAAGAGTATAAATTGTGCTCCCATGTAACGTCCTCCCACCTCCATAGAAATACGAGTGATTGTAGATTTCTTCGAGAGATTTCCTCCGCACCCCGTTATTACATGTGACAAACCCCATGTTTGTCTCGTTTCTCACTTCAGACATTGTTCTTGTTGATTTTGTAGCTACACTGAACCGATCTCAACACATCAGGATGACGAGTCCCTCAAGTTCTCAGTATCTCAAGGCTTTCACAGTAGGGGTTCTTCCTTGACTTCTAAGGGTCTGTCATGACAAGACAACTTAGTAGTAGGTTAATCGGGATAAGAATTTATGGCGACAATTTATGGCGACAAAGGTTAAAAATCGCAGGGTAGGGAGAACATCAAATCTTTTTAAAGGAAACCTACCAGGAGGAATCTACCATCAGAAGTAGACTTGATGGTAGATTCCTCCTGCCTACATCTACCTAATGTGTAATTTAATAATCCTAGAACTAGTTAAAAACTTTATTAAAAATTACATACTGGCCCCACCCCGGCTCCCTGTTCCGTTATTCTGTAGTTGGTGGTCCCAGGTGTCCCCACCCCGGCTCCCTGTTCCGTTATTCTGTAGTTGGTGGTCCCAGGTGGACCAGAATGCTGAAGGTCTGGCCACCACTGCCAACACTGGCCTCAGCGGACTTAAATGGTGGCCAACGTTCTCAATCTTGTGACCACTTTCGATACAGGACGTAAACAGGGAACGGTGGCTTTATTCCTCTCCTTCCCCAAACAGGCCGAAAACCCCATTCGAAATGGAAATGCTAATAATACTGGATTTAGAAATGTGCTTTACTAAAGCCACACGGACTATAGGAAGCCGTAGTTTAGAGTCAGCCGATGACAGGAATGTTGTGGGCATGCTCTGTGACCTGTGCAGAGGTCATTCTCTAGGGAAGGGGAGGAGTCATCTCCACCTTTTATGAACACCCGATCCTGTGTTATCTACAAACTTGTAGATCTGTTATCAGTAATCGTGACAGGAAGTCATTATGACTCTGACTTCCTGTCTCTAAGACTCTGGATTGTTGATCACATGACACAAATATAGCCATGATCAGATTACCTTCCCTACATCCGGAGAACTCATTTAGTTGGAGTTGTACTTTAATACTGGTACCAACATTTCTATGTTTACGTTTTGGGCTCTAGTCAGATGCTGATCTCCGTGTGATGATGAGTATGGAGATGTAGGACAATTCTGGGTAGAGGAAATATTGCAAATGTTCACGACTCAGCATGAAAAGTTCCCGAGCTTATTATCTCAGCCATCATCGCAGCGCCAGAAATTGTTTGTTTACCGCTCAGCGCCTACATTATGCAGAATGAAGACAAACAGCCTTTTCTGGGAAGACACGGAGTGTCATTAACAAAGCGGCACCGTGAGGCTCTGATGGAGGGGACGGAGGAGGCCGGTGTGGGGTGGTCTACCTGTCCATGGGGAACAATCTCCCTCTAGTTCTAATTCAAGATGTAAATAAAGGATTGAAAATTCAATTTTAGCTTTGGGAAGGGCATTAGAGATAATCTGACTGCTTCTCAAGAGCCCGGGGGAACCTAAACTCTATGCTGGCTGAGCCGAGCTACGGAATGGAAACCCCCACCACCTCATCCAGTAGTTATATATTAGAATATTATTTTAGTATGTGGGTTCTCCATGATGTGTCTCACACCCACATCTGGTGAGAAGAAACACTATTTTGATGTGTGACTGTCCCCCTAATGCTTCCCGCCATCTTTCTGCAGTTGGTGCTACCTGAGGCAAGAGGCCCAACTCGCCTCATGGATGGTATACCCTTCCACACCCTTACAAACCAGAGGTTTTTTTCCCTGAATATTCATTGGGATCCATGAATAATTGATCATGCGCTAAACTGTAGACGATGACGTCACCTTGATCTCAGATTTGACATCACAAGACGTGTTCTGTGAGTATTCCAGGATAATTGTCATGCACTAAAGTCTAAGGGTTCTAGGATTCATTGATAATTGATCATTGACTAAACCTTTGATGATGACGTCACCTTGGTTTCAGTAGGGACGTCACAGGAGGTGTTCTTTAGGTATCCTGTAGGATCTACATATGGTTGACCATGCACTAAACTCTAGATAACCTAGGATTCAGTTGCTATATCACAGAAGGTGTTTCCTGAATATTGTTTAGGACCACGTGTTAAACTCTAGAGGACCATTTCGCCTCAGTTTCAGTTGTGACATCACTTGAGTATTGGCTGGGATTTATGGATAATTGTCATCCACTGAAGTCTCCCTGATGGCACCTTTGTTTCAGTAGTGACATCACAGGAGGTGTTTTTGGGAATTTTATCTATATGATCGATCATACACTAGTCTCCAGATGATGATCTTGGATTCAGCTGTCACATCATCGGAGGTGTTCCTTAGTTATTATCTATAAACCCCAGATGATGAAGCCACCTTGATTTCAGCTTTGACAGAAGCTTCTTCTGGAATATTATCTAGGATTTATGAATCCACTAAAATCTAGATGATGATGTCACCTAGGATTCAGGAGGTGTTCTCTGGGCGCTGTAGAAGATCGCCGTCCTCTTGACCATGTAGTAAAGTAATCTCTAGTTGATGGTACTAAAGTATATCTAAGAAGATCTAAGGAACATCTTTTCTACATCTACAGGACCATGAAGGAGTCCATGAAAAACTCACATGGGGAACTGGATTTCCAGGATTTCCAGGATGTCACCTAGGATTCAGTAGGTGTTCTCTGGGCGCTGTAGAAGATCGCCGTCCTCTTGACCATGTAGTAAAGTAATCTCTTGTTGATGGTACTAAAGTATATCTAAGAAGATCTAAGGAACATCTCATCTACATCTACAGGCCCATGAAGGTCCATGAAAAACCTAGACGTGGAACTGGATTTCCAGGATTTGACCCATCGGATCGTCAATCTTTTCATCCCATTGAACGACTTCCCCTTTAAAAACCCTTGAAGCCAAATTAGAAATACACTTTCATCATTCCTATCAGAATCGGCTACAAGCTCTGCGTGATCCCAGATGTAACCCTCCACTATCTCATTTCCCAAAATTAAATCATAACCGGCGACATTAGGGAATTCATCTCCATAGATCCCTAAATACTTTAAGCCGAGATTTCATCTTCTGTAATAAAATGGGAGCACAAGGAGGAATCGTATAATCAGAGTAATGAAGTCATGTGTGATGGGAACTGACATGGACACCTCATATAATTGCTGGAACGGTGCCGCCTGCCATCCGGATCACATTCCCTGTACATATTGCCGGATATTAACCATTAAAGGGACTGCAATATTAATAGTCTATTCTTATCTGATTTATCAATGTATGAATATGCACAAGGAAGAATAGAACGGCACGGTGGCTCAGTGGTTAGCATTACAGCCTTGCAGCACTGTGGCTCAGTGGTTAGCATTACAGCCTTGCAGCGCTGGGGACCTGGTTCAAGTCCCAGGGACAACATCTGCAAAGAGTTTGTATGTTCTCTCCGTGTTTGCGTGGGTTTCCTCCGGGTCCTCCGGTTTCCTCCCACACTCCAAAACATACTGGTAGGTTGATTAGATTGTGAGCCTCACAGGGACAGGGACTTATTTGGCAAGATTTGTGCAGCGCTGCGTAATCTGTGTGCGCTATATAAATAATAATAATTATTATTATTGGAATTACAGTGGGCAAAGACTGCGCTAGGTGTGGCAACTTTAGTCCACTTGCAATACCAGGCATGGCATGATAGACCAGCTTGGTCGTAACAAACTCCAAAGATACACATCTTGGAGGTTACAGACCCATAGAGATACTCAGCTTTGTGGTTGCAATGACTGGCAGACAGCTGGGCCTGACCCCGTTACTCCCTACTACAAAATAATTTCTCGTTCAGGTAAAAAACGGTTAAAATGCCCCCCCCCCACCTCAAATAAAAAATGCTTATTATTTTGTCCCGTGGATCTTCTTCATACTAATTTCAAGACGTTAAATGGATTCTCCCAGCGCAAGATAATAAATCATCCCGAAACCTTTAATATCTGAGAACGTATTTATAAACTTTAATCGTGTTAGTAGATTATTCCCGGCCTCATAACTTAAGACGAGACGCCGATGCCTCATGCCTCCCCCCGTAGGACGAAGCTCCAGGCAGAAGCAAGAATTCTTCAGACTAATGAATCTAGTAAGACAGAGTCACCAAAGACTCTTCTATTTCCAGGCCCCTCTTCATGTTTGGGAATCCCTCATTAATCATTTTCCCATAATGCTTAAGGTCAGATTTTACAGCGACGTCCACATTGTTACACCGCAAAGAGATGAGAATATAGAAATATAATAATCTTATGTTATCCAAAATTTCAAAACCCCATGTTCTCCACTAGTAAGTCTCCTTCCTTATTCTCACCAATAAGTTAGTAGGTAATTCTTCTTCGTTCTTTATAAAGTGATGCTTTAGTTCCCAATAAGTCAGTCTCCTTCACCTTCTTGCATCTTAAATTTAGTCCTTGGTTAAGGATCTTCCTCTTCAGGCCTCATCCACTCCCTGGAAGTTATAATTATAGTTCCCAGAAGGTTGTCAGGCTCCTTCCTCTTCTGGAAGCTGTAAGTCTACTGTATGATCATTAATAAGTCTCCTTCACCTTCTGGCAGCTCTATAAATAGTTACTGGAATGGTCTCAATCAGGCTCCTTCTCCATCTTGAAGCTATAAATTAAGTCCTCAGTTCCCTTTTTAGTCTCTGTACCCCTCTGGTAGCTATATATATAGTCAGAAGAAAGCTCTCAGTGAGGTTCTTTCCTCCTCTCCATCTTTAGTAAATCCCCATGTCTGTCTCCTTCACTTTCTGGAAGCTCCAAGTTTAGCCCTCAGAAGGTTCTCAGTGAGACTCTCTCCTCTTATAAAAGCTGTACATTTAGTTCAAAGTTAGTTCCTCAGTCAATTTCTTTTGCCCTCTGGCAACCAGAAGGTTCTCAGTGAGACTCCTTTCTCCACTGGAAGCTGTAAAAGGATTCTCCAATAAGTTCCCAGTATGTCTCCTTCACCTTCTGGCAGCTCTGAATGTAGCCCCCAGAAAGTTTTCACGGAAGATGCTTCTCCCTCTTGCAGCTATAAATTTTGTCTCCTTTTCACTCTCCTTCACCCTCTGGCAGCTATAAATGTAGTCCCAAGAAAGTTCTCAGTGGGGATTCATTCTCCTTTGGAAGCTGGAAATAAAAACTCCCGTAAGTTCCTCAGTCAGTTTCTTTTACCGACTGGAAGCTTTAAACATAATCTCCTGTAAATTCTTATTTATGCTCCTTCCTCCTTTGAAATCTGGAAACCTAGTCCTATCTTTAATCTCCTTCTCCCTCTGGCAGCTATAAATGTAGTCTCAAGAAAGTACCCAGTGAAGCTACTTCTTCTTTTGGAAGCTGTAAATAACATCTTCTGTAAGTTCCTCAGTCAGTCTCCTTCACCTTCTGGAAGCTTTAAATTTAATCTCCAGTAAATTCTCAGTGAGGCTCCTTCCTCCTCTGAAAGCTGGAAACTTAGTCCCATTTTTAATCTCCTTCTCCCTCTAGCAGCTCTAAATTTAGTCCCCAGATGTTGTCATTGAGACTCCTTCCTCCTCAGGTGTAAATTTAGTGCTTAGTCAATTTTCGAAGTAAATTGTCCTTACCCTCTGACAGCTCTAAATATAGTTCCCAGTCAGTTCCCAGTCATTGCATTTAAAGGTGATGATATCCCCCCAACAGGCTGAGATGATACACTCTGTAGCTGTCCATGTGATGCTGTGCTGAGTCATCATGGTCATACCTCCCAAGTGTCTTGGATTCAATTGGACAGTACTGAATTTTGGGTGATGTGTATAGATGAGCAGATCTGATGTTTAGGTCCAGGTTTGGCCGCCCAACCCGGACGTATTGCCTGATTGGTGGCCGAACAGCCAAACTGTCTAACTCATTGGCTATGATTGGCCAGGAGGACACCCCATGGCCAGTCATAGCCATGGTTAGTAGCTAGGGGTGTTTCATTGGCTGTTTGGCCATCAATCCGGCAATACGTCTAGGTCGGATGGCCGACCCCGAACGGGAAGGTTGGACCCGCTCATCTCTGTTCGAAGTTTTGTCCTGGGATGGATACAGGTGAATTTGGGTAAAATGGGTGTGATCACAGGAAATGGGTGTGGCAGGGGTGTGGTTTATCATAGACAACTTTTACTGGAGTGTTACTTTAAGGCTTGCCATTGCCATGTATTGGGAACATACAGTAAATTGGAAGATTTTGAATATTTTTTGTCGCCTACTGAATGGGTTAAATATCCTTTTCCCAAAATTTAAGGATTAATTAGCCGGCTTCTGTTGAGTGGATAAACCTCTCAGATCATCTCCGGGCTCAGTCGATGTGAAATTGCACTTAATGACCCCTAGATTTTATGGCATTAGGCCCCGTTCCAATATTTACCGATCTCTGATCCCGGAACGTTTTATAATCAAAGCGAGTGTAAACAATAAGAAAAACAATGGGAAAAACTTCAGGGAAATGACGTCACCCGTTTATCGGATTTGACCGGAATTAAAAATAGAAAACCGAAGTTTCCAGATCATCGAACGACCCGAAAATCCCCTAAATTTTCATTGTTAATTATTACAATAAAGTACAATTTTTTTGCAGCTTTGGTTGGGAGTAGAGTATAATTGGATACACAATGGGGCTCATTTACTAAGGGTCCGAATCACGCACTTTCCTGATTTCCGATTTGCGCCGAATTTTGGCGCACACGATCAGATTTTGGCAAATCGGCGCCGGCTTTCACGCGACAGAAATGGGAGGACGTCGGACATATATACTATACAGTACACAACTACTCTGCGTTCCGCATCCTGAAATATACTCCAATCACATCCAAAGCTGCATGCAAAGTTCTATTGACTGGGTCAGGTACAGTATATGGTAAACCAATTAGCTCCACTCATGATCATTGGTTTCATTTTGCAGTCCATTCTCATTGGCTAGAATAGGAGAGAGCTGCAGTACCACTCCCAGCCATTAGATAAGAGTGGCGCTGTTTCTCAGTAAACGCCGTTATGTTTTGTCTAATCTCACGTAACAGAATGTCTGAGACACAGGACAAGTTGTTGATTGTGTTCCACAGAGGAATTTTCTCATCTTTCTACAGAACATCAGATTTCCTGCCTGTTGAGCAACTACTCGTCGTGTAATGAGAAAATTGTTATTTTCCACTAGAAATGTTTACAAGCAGAAAATTCCCAATTTTTTCCCCCCCGCTGTTTCCTGGCATCTTCTCTGGTATTTCTGAATTAGATTTTGATTATTTTCTTTTGCTCTGAGATGGGGCAGATATTCTCAAGTGATATGAAAAGGCATTAATGTGATATAGAGCAGGAGGAGCTGAGCAGATTGTACATAGTGTCCTATCTGCAGGCAACATGTTATAGAGCAGGAGGAGGTGAGCAGATTGTACATAGTGTCCTATCTGCAGGCAGCATGTTATAGAGCAGGAGGAGCTGAGTACATTGTACATAGTGTCCTATCTGCAGGAAGCATGTTATACAGCAGGAGGAGGTGAGCAGATTGTACATAGTGTCCTATCTCCAGGCAGCATGTTATAGAGAAGGAGGAGGTGAGCAGATTGTACATAGTGTCTTATCTGCAGGCAGCATGTTATAGAGCAAGAGGAGCTGTGTAGATTCTACATAGTGTCCTATCTGCAGCAGAATGTTATAGAGCAGGAGGAGCAGGCAGATAGTACATAGTGGTCCCTATCTGGCAGGCACGTGGTATGAAATATAGACAGGAGGGCTGAGGCAGATTGTACATAATGTCTTCATGCATGCAGCATTTATAAGAGGCAGGAGGACGCGATTTACTGTATAGGGTCTATCGGCGCGTGTGATAGAGCGAGGAGGAGCTGAGCAGAGTTGTACATAGGTCCCTCGTGGCAGGCAGATGTTATAGAGCAGGAGGGGCCAGCAGCATGTTTACATTAGTGTCCTATCTGACCGCAGCATGTTATCAGAGCAGGAAGAGTGAGCAGATTATATTATGTCCTCATCCTGTGCAGATGTTATAGAGCAGAGGGGGCTGAGACATTGTACATAGTGTCCTTCTGATCGTATGGCAAGGGCTGTGCAGTGGTAAGTGTCTATAGGCAGCAGTAGAGAGAGGGCTGAGAGTGGTAATAGTGTCCTATCTGCAGGCAGCATGTTATAGAGCAGGAGGAGGTGAGCAGATTGTATATAGTGTCCTATCTGCAGGCAGCATGTTATAGAGCAGGAGGAGGTGAGCAGATTGTATATAGCAGTGATGGCGAACCTTTTGGATACAGAGTGCCCAAACTAAAACCAATATTCACTTATTTACTGTGAAGTGCCAACATGACATTTTAAGCAGTAACTAATTGCTACCTGTTCTTCCACATTTTTTAATTGTATTGGCCACCTGAGGCCACCAATTCAGGTGAAAGAAGGAGGGTCAGTAGAGTAAGAATGGTGGGTCCAACAGGATGAGCTTCAAAGATAATGCACTTCTGTCAACACTTCTTCTCACTTTTCCCGCAGTTTGAAACAGCCAATGAAGTATCGCTATATGGTCCTATTTGGTGAAGTCTGTCCTGGGGCGATGGTCTGAGTGCCCACAAAAATGGCTCTGAGTGCCACCTCTGGCACCTGTGCCATAGGTTCGCCACCACTGGTATATAGTGTCCTATCTGCAGGCAGCATGTTATAGAGCGGGAGGAGCTGAGTATATTGTACATAGTGTCCTATCTGCAGGCAGAATGTTATAGAGCAGGAGGATCTGAATAGATTGTACATAGTGTCCTATCTGCAGGCAGCATGTTATAGAGCAGGAGGATCTGAATAGATTGTACATAGTGTCCTATAAAGGGGTCTGGTCTAAGTTCTGTACGTGGGTCTGACCTTGATTCTGTATCAATATGGGTTTGGTCCTGGGTCTACATGAATTTTGCTATTATGAGCAATGTAAGTTGGGCTTGGGTGATGGAGCCGGAGTAATTACTGGAAGCTATACATTGCCTCGTTATAATCTGCTGTTTATTAGTTTTACATGGGGATCTGGTTGTGATCCTGAGATCATGTAACCCTAGACGGTACAGGAGGGCGCAGTGTGTGTGCACCCGGGGGCACATCTCATCACATCCCATACATTCACAATATACAATCCAAGTGTCTGTGTATAACAGAGTCTGGTATCCATTAACCTGGCGGCTCTTCGGGACCCCCCTACCACCACCACCACCACTCCTGTGACCATCGAGGACTGTTCTGAATTTCTGAGAGTTAGATGATCCATTGAGGAAGGGGCCTCCAGTCCCGGTCCCGCTGTTATTACTCTTGTTATATGTGTCTACAGTTCCTTATTAGGATTTTTTGGCCTCCTCCAAAATGAGGGTAGAGGTGCTTTGTGTCTTACATTGGTGATATGAGGCAGCTGACCCTTCAAGTAGGTGCTTAAACATTACAGGTCCTAGTGCCAAGTCTCCTGAGAAGGTGCTCTGACCTCTGTGATCCTGACCCAACTTTTTAGTAGGACTTTGACGTTCATCTGCGATTCTGTAGACTTGGTGTCTTAGACTTCTGTATCTCTTGGTGACAACACTGACTTGACCTGACCCTGAACCATCACTGCCTACTCTCCCCTCCAAACATCTGCCTGCCCTGACCCTTGCCTGTCTCCAGCTGTTACTTGTCTACTCCATGGTATCTTCCACCAAGGTGGCTTTGGTCCTCAGCCGTGTTACATGCTACTTTACGTTGTGTGCTGGTATGGATGAATAGATGCTCAAAGATTTGGGGACCTTCAATTGGTAAGGAAGGAGAAGATTATGGGGTGACCTTCTCTCTCTTATTAACCCCTGGACAATACTGAACTGACCTCAAATTCCTGACGTTAGTAGTTTTTCATTTTTTTAAAAAATTTTAAGGATTTTCCAGGAATTCTGGAGAACTTCCTGTGGGAGGTAGCAGGGGTGACCGATAAAAACAGAGTCTACTCCCAGTTCCAGGGTAGCTGTGGTGACTTGGTGTTCAGTATTAGGCAGAAGGACATAACTCATAATATTTGGGGGTCTTCTGGCTGAGCTGTCAGTGCTGAAGACCAGGAGACGTACCTTAAGCAGGACCATGGTAGGTATATTTGCTTTTATCCCTGACCACACCTCTCCTGGCCCTTAAGGGGTTTTTCAGGATTCAGCATCCTAAACATATAGGGGCACATTTACTTACCCATCCCGTCGCGATCCTCGAGGTGCGTTGTTTAACGAGGATTCGGGTCAGCCGCGATTCACTAAGGTCGTACGTCCAATTTCCTGCATGTGTCACTTCTGCGCTGAGGTCCACCAGAGTTCACCTTCTTCTTCCAGGTGCATGTAAGTGCTGATCTAGTGACACAATGGGGGTCATTTACTAAGGGCCCGATTTGCGTTTTCCCGACGTGTTACCCGAATTTTTCCAATTTGCGCCGATTTTCCCTGTATTGCCCCGGGATTTTGGCGCACGCGATCGGATTGTGGCGCATTGGCACTGGCATGCACGCGACGGAAATGGGGGGGCGTGGCCGAACGAAAACCCGACGGATTCGGGAAAACCGCCGCATTTAAAAAAAAAATCGAGGGTGCTTACCTTCACCAGGAATAGGCTCGTGCATTCCAGCGGACCTCGGGGAACTTCAGCGCAGCAGCGACATTTGGTGGACGGCGGAGGAACTGCCTTAGTGAATCGCCGGAAGACCCGAATCCACCGCACAGAACATGTTGCTGGATCGCGAATGGGCTGGGTAAGTAAATCTGCCCCAATTTGCTTCTTAAATTCTGCAGTTTGTCCGAATCAGTCGGGTTGTCCGACATCCACCCCCCCTCCCCCCGATTTGTGTCGCATGCAAGCCGGCGCCAATGCGACAGAATCCGATCGCGTGCGCCAAAAACCTGGGGCAATTCAGGGCAAAACTGAAAAATCGCGAAACCCAACGAAAATGCGGCTTTCAGACCCTTAGTAAATGTGCCCCATAGTGGGAAAGGCTTCTCATGTAGGGTCTACTGAAAATAGCCCTAGGTTTGCCAAGGTCTATGCAGGACCTCTCCTAACGTGACGTGAATCCTCAACATCATCATAAAACAATCCTAAAATCGTAGGATACCACAATTCTTAACACCAGCAAAACCACAGGATGAGATGATAAACTTTTTTGCCCCTTTATCTCCTCTCTACAGAATAAATGTTACATTCTACAAAAAAAGATAAAGGATCGGAACTTCGGAACTCTCCAAGACAATCTTAGCCATTTGTAAAATGTGTATCTTTTGTTGAGTTTCCAGTAGCGGTCACTGAAGAACTGACCTTGGAGAATCCCTGAGGCAAAATATTACAAAAAAGAAGATCTTGGTCTGCGTGAATCAAGTGCTGATATCTAGCATTCAGGAGAGGATGGAATGACCCCATGAAGAAAGGTTCTGATGGCGGCTGATATAAGTGGTCTCTAGATAGATCCAGAAAGTTCTTCTCCAGTTTTATCATTTCCAAGATTAAAATCTTTCACGTCCTTTGACTCTTCAGAGTGAAAGTGAAAGACATGAGATGGACCATTGTGAGTAATGGCGTCAATCCCGACCAAGGCTTCAAGGTCACAGTAGAAAGTTATGAGGATTCGGAGGCCGGAAAAGAATTGCATGAAGCATTGGTGGACGCGAAGGACAATTGGTCAAGGTTAATGAAGACTTTTAGATGATACCACCAGAAGGTCCTAGTGTCATAGTACATAACATTGAATACTTGGAGACCACATCCCTGTGAAGGTTCTTCTAACCACCCTACTAGGGGTAATTCCCATCCTGATACCACCATGTCCAGGTTTAAGTCTTACAACACCACCATTAAAGGTGGCTATGATTGGAATGAATCATTGGCAATGAAATGGGAACCCGGACATAAAATTGTTCCCTGGCCAACAAATTTGTTTGTGATTGTTGGCAAGTTAAACAGTCTTCTCCACTGGTGGTCTGCCATGAGCCGTTTTATGGTGTAGACCAGTGGTGGCGAACCTATGGCACGGGTGCCAGAGGTGGCACTCGGAGACCTCTCAATGGGCACCCATGCCATCACCCCAGCGCAGAGTTCGCCAGACAGGACTCAAGGCCACTTGCAGTCCCAGGCATCCCAGGTCCCTAGAAGGAAGCTACAATGATAATCCAAACTTCTTCTACTTCTCTCTACTGTATTGGTGTCCTCAGCTGCCTATACAATTTAAACATGTGACAGAGCAGGGAGTCATAAGTTACTGCTTAAATTGTCGTATTGGCATTTTGCGAAAAATATGTGGGTTTTGGTTGTAGTTTGGGCACTCAGCGTCTAAAAGGTTTGCCATCACTGGTGTAGACCATCATATTACCACTACTCCAAACATCCAGTTAAGTCAGAAGGGTCTAGATGGTGAGTGATTCATCATAAAAACTTCTCTCTGTCTGTTGATGCGCCCCCTCTATCAACATCGGAGAGGTATTTCTAGCTGTCAATGATCTCCTACCTAGAGACAGTCCCAAAAATAGTCTAAACAAATCTAAGCCCTTCCTTAAAAGTTGTAGGGGCTGTAGGTTCCTTCAAGGTGGTAACTCCTCTCATGCTTGTAAGCTTTGGCCAGAACGACTCTTCCAGTGTCTTCTCCTACGCATTGTCCAGTTCCAACTTGCGTTGAGATGAATGGGTTACATGGCTCGTAACTTCTTAGTAGTGAATGGATTCTTGAGGCGCCCCGAACGGATTACGAGACGACTCTCTCTCAATGGAGTAATGTTAAACATCTGATTCTTTCAGGGTGAGGATTAATAGAGACAAAACACCCGGCACCCACAAACATCTACCAGGGCTTCCGGCTGAGATTATAATATCATGTACCACCCGAATGCCTAGTAAATCCGAGACATGCCACGTGCAATACTTGGAGGAACTCTAGTGATTATACTCGTAATTATGCAAAGGCATCGAAGACAGAATAAACTAAAATTCCCTAATCTGGAAGATTAATACTTCTGGATTTGATGGTGACTTTAAAGGGGTAGTCCAAGAAGAAGCTCTACAACTGTCCATAGGTTGTATCTAGTATTGCAGAACGGCAATCCCACACACAACATATTTCGAGGTGTGTATATGTACTAAATATGTACTAAATCCCACAGATATGATGAATGGTGCTGCAGACCACCTAATAATGGGTAGATACACTTTATAGGCCACCTAAAGCCTTGCCTCCTAAATTACAGAGGATAGAAAGTAGAACAGAGCTCACCAACTTAGTGCCCCCACGCAGTATGATGCCCAGGAGACTGCACTCACGGTTCCCCCTACATTGTATAAAACCCTCTTGGTGCCCCTTCACATCATCATGCCCCCTTAGTGTCCTGGTTAGGAAAATACCCCATGAAGCGGCCTACTCCGTATAATCACCACTTCCACCGCACAGTATAACGCCTCCTTAGTGCCGTGACATGTGACGGCCAATGGGGCTCATTTACTAAGGTTCCGAATCGCGCGATTACATCGGGTGTCCCGACGATTTCTGAATTCCGTCGGGATTTTGGCGCAGGCGAACGGATTTCGGCCCAATCATGCCGGGTTGCATGCGACAGAAAAAAAAAAAAGTGTCGCTTGACACTTACCTGCACCAAGAAGAGTGAACTCCGGCGAACTCCAGAGGACCTCGGCACAGCAGCGACACCTGGTGGACATCGGGCGCACTACCTTAGTGAATCCCGGCCGAACCCGAATCAGTGTCGGAGAACCCGCCGCTGGATCGCGACTGGACCAGGTAAGTAAATGAGCCCCAATGTGTATGTCCTGAGGATGCAGATAAAGACGATCAGGACATCACAACCAACACAATTCACAATCTGTTACTCCCATTGGTGTCCATATGGAGTCCATGACCAATCCACATATGGATTGCTACCTCCAATAAGGTAAAAAAAAAAAATCTGAAAAAAAATTTCCCCTTTAAATGTAAACCGTTCCCTGTCTCGCATAGCGGCCTGTGTATTCATTTGCTGATTATAGTGTTAAATAATAAGCGGTTGTACATATATTTACATACTAAATACCGACGTACGGATCTGGCAGCTGCTGCGCTCCAAAAGGGGGGGGAAGCCGACTCCCTTTACTTGGCACATATAAAATAAAAGGCAAAAAACCATAAAATTCCTAACGAGAGCCTTAATACATGATGTCTAATGAAATAACCGATGTAAAAACTGTGAAGATCACGACGACCCGGTAAGTGCTAATATTACTACAGCTAATGTTCCCGAGGTGTGAAAATGTATATTTATACGGAGCCGCATCCGCTCCTCGTAATGAACTATTACCAAATAAATCTGCTAATTACCATTCAGACCCCGAGCCATCATCTTAAAATTAGCCAAAGTATAATAAAGAGCATGACTAACGCAAGATTTATTACAGCCCAGTTAATGAGAGCGGAAAAGGGGATCCGTGTGAGCGGCGCAGGTGATGCTCGTGTTAAAGGAGAAGTCTACGAGGACCTGCGTCATAGAAGGGGCCTTGTGATGGCTATGGGGCAAATCTAAAGGGTGGGATAGGGGCCAAAATGGCTGGTGGCCTTCTGTCCAAATTGATGCTTCAAAGATGTATATAGGATGGACGCAGACGTCTTGGTGGCCATGGGGCAAATGGGGAATTTTTTGGGACTTAACAAAGAATAAAGGGGGTCAATTACTAAGGGCCCGAATCGTAATTTGTCGTTGCGTTTCCCGTAAATTACCATTTTGCGCCGAATTGCCTAGGGTTTTTGGCGCACGCGATCGGATTGTGGCGCATCGGCGCCGGCATGCACGCGACGGAAATCGGGGGGGGCCCGCATGGCCGTCGGAAAACCCGACGGATTCGGAAAAAACACTGTATTTTTTTTAAAAAATGTGCCGCTTGACACGCGCTTACCTTGACCCAAGATAGGACGGTGAACTCCAGTGAACTCCGGCGGACTTCAGCGCAGCGGCGACACCTGGTGGACATCAGGCGCACTACCTTAGTGAATCGCTGGAAGACCCGAATCCTCGACAGAGAACGCGCCGCTGGATCGCGACAAGACCGGGTAAGTAAAATGTTTTTTTTAAAAAAAATAGAAATGTGGAGACTTTGGTTTAAAATCTGATTCCACGTGCAGCCATTTTTAATTGTTGCCCCTATAGCGACACCACCAGCAGGATTGTAAATATTCGCATCAGGTCGGGCTCTGCCAGGGAAATCTGTGCCGCTCTTTCCTGACTTTTTGGCTCATTAAAACTCTGCCGGCAAAACAATGTAATTGCCCCTTAATTCTGCCAGTCATTTAGGATGTGACTACAGACAGCGCCCCCTAGTGTGCAGCCACATACCAAGCCAAATAACTACAGAATAAATAGCCACTCTCACTAATTACACCCCGAAGCTTTGACGTCTGAAATATGAATTGAGATCTGAAATGTCACGCCAGGCAATCACGCTGGCGAGCCTAAACGGCACAACGCGTTTACCCGACCACATGCGACACCATTCATTTCAGACATTGCCCAAAGTGTTTGTTTAGGGAACATTTCTGCACATGGGTGCTCATGTTTTTGTTCCGAAAATTGATTTGTGTATCATTGCTTCATTCGCCTCCAGAGCTGCACTCAGTATTTTGCTGGGTTCAGACTTTTTAGACCTCTCATCTATAAAATGTCCCACCCCGTGCCAAAAAACAAGGCACTAGTAAGTTGCCTGTTTCACAAAGAGCTCAATCAAAAATTGATCAGTGGTGCCCTAGGACTGTACCTACAACACCCACCCCTCTTTCAGAAATCGCTCCTTTCTTTTGTGGTGCCCTAAGCAGCTCCTGGTTCCATCAAACCCTTGTTAAAGGGGTTGTCCGAGTTCTGAAAAAAAAACTCAGGGAGGCCGGGAGGGCGCTGCTTAAAAAAATAAAGTCCTACTTACCTTCCGGTGCCCTACGGTATCCAGCGCTCCTGTCGCTCAAGTCCGGGTGCCATGTAAACAAACATGGCCGCCGGAGCAGTGCTGGATTAAGCTTCTAGCCGGCCGTGGCCGGGCACGCCTATCTGTCTCTATTCATAGCATTGTGAATGCGGGCCGGAAGGTTGTCGGGTCCGACCGGAAGCTGAGTCCAGCGCTGGATATTGGAGGGCACCGGAAGGTAAGTAGGACTTTATTTTTTTAAGTAGCGCCCTCCTGGCCTCCCTGAGTTTTTTTTCAGAACTCGGACAACCCCTTTAAGCTTCTAGGTAGCCTCTACCGCTTTGCCCCTACATCAGTACAAAAAATGCCCCATCAGTGGCTCCATTTACACCTAGTTTATAAATTATCCCTCCACATCAGTGTAGTACTAGTCATCTACCAGCTCCACTTATCACTTGTTGATAAATTGAACCCCAGCAGCAGTGCCCTAGGCACCTACATGCTCCCTCTATCCTTTGTTTATAAACTTCCCCCATCCATGGTGTCCTATGAATCTACCTGCTCCATCTATCCCTTAATGTTAAACTGCCCCTCGTGTGTGGTGCCCTAGGCTGCTGCCTGCTCCACGTATCCATTGTTAATAAACTTCCCCCATCCATGGTGCCCAAGGCCTCTACCTGCTCCACCTATCCCTTGATGTCAAACTGCCCCCCATCAGTGCTGCCCTAGGCAGCTTCCCACTCCACCAATCCCTTGTTGATAAACAGCTCCATCCATGGTGCTCTATGCATCTTTCTGCCCCACCTAACTTTTGTTGATAAACTGCCCCCCACCTAGGCACCTAAATGCTCCCCCTATCCCTTTTTTATTTGTGCCATAGGCTGCTGCCTGCTCCATCTATCAGTTGTGATAAGCTGCCCCCCCAACAGTGGTTACATTATCCCTAGTTGATAGGTTTCTCTCCATCAGTGATGTCCTAGGCAGCTCCTTGCTCCATCTACCCAATGACTTGCAGTACAATGGACCTAATGGTATTTTTTGTAAACCATAGAAATGCTCTTTCACCTTGATGATAAACTGGCCCCATCAGTGGTGCCCTAAGATGCTGCCTACTCCACCCATTCTTTGTTGATAAACTGCCCCCATCAGTGGTGCCCGAGGCATCTACCTGCTCCCTCTATCCCTTGTTGATAAACTGCCCCCCATCAGTGGTGCCCGAGGCATCTACCTGCTCCACCTATCCTTGTTGACAAACATCCCAACATCAGTGATGCCCTATGCAACTACATGCTCCACCTATAACTTGATGATAAGTTCCCCACCATCCATGGTGCTGTAGGCCGCTGCCTTCCCATCCATCCTTTGTTGATAAGCTGCTTCCCCATCTGTGGTCCATAGGTAGCTACATGCTGTACCTAATAATTCATGATGATATGCCCCAACAGAGGTGACCTATGCAGCTTATTGCTTCACTTCTCCCTGCACAGGGAAGCTTGGCCAAACACCTGGGAACCTCAGAAAAGGATGGAAACACCACGGAAATGGACAGGAAACAGCAGGGGCAGCATGCATGGATGCCTTGAGGATGCATAACGCACCATTATGCCAAAATTATGGGCAAACAGCATGGCATGACAGAGCGACCAGAATAAGCTAGATAGCATCTAAGAACATCCCATAATTGGAACCCTGGAAACTATCAGGGGAACGGGCCAAATGCAGAGGGGCAGCGGCAGCAGCGCAGGCAGGCACATACCCTAAATGGACTTTCAGGCTTCAAAACAATGGGTAGCAGAGAGGAACCAAAGGAGGTGAGCAAGAAGCGCTCAAATAATATTCGGAATGATTAAAAGTTTGCCAGTAGATTTTGTGGATTTACACAGCAGTTGTGTGGCGACCCAAAGTTAACATGGAAGCATGAAGAAAACAACACAAAATTTGACCGACAAAGTCGTTGATAAGGGGACCATGTATGGGAGGCAGTGAACTAGTAGTAGATTAAAGTGCTTGCAGTTTTTAAAAGCTTGTTAGTTGGATTCTTGGCCTGGAGATGGCGCTCCGCTTGCCAGGCGAGCTTCGCCAATCCAAGCCCCTGTCTTAGGCTACTCCCCAAAAGCAATTCTAAGAACCTTGGTATAAGATCAAGTGTATGGTAGTAGCGTTCTATAAGTTTTAGGATATGCCGGTGAGGGGAATGTAAACAGATGCGCAAGAAGCCGCTGAAATAATTCCCTAATGGTATAAAAGTTTGCACGTATATTTTGGGGATTTACACAGAGGGTGGCGAAAAAGTTAACAACGTTGATGCGGATGCCCTGTAATAGCTCTTGGGGCGGGTGCCTTTTATGCATAGGTCAGCAGTTTCAGCACGCCTGCTGTCGATTAGCGGATTTGCACTGATGCTGTGCCTAGAGGGGGGCTTTTGTTTTTTTGTTACCGACGATGGCGCCATGGACCAAGGATGAATTCGGAGGAGCGTGAGGGGTTGGGAGGAGGTTATAGTATGCCTGTGAGACCGGGACCGAGGTAGGCCCCGCAATTCTTGCGTCGGCAGTAAGGAAGCCCCAGGGTAAGAACCGGTCCCAGGCCGCACCAAAGTAAGTGTAGTAGCGTTCTTATAAGTTTGGGATATGGCGGGTGAGGGGAAGTAAAACGATGCGACAAGAAATAGCGCATGATGCGCATGGAGCTGCGTTCCGCAGCCAGGCGAGGCTTTCGCCAATCCAAGCCCCTGTCTCTAGGCTACTCCCAAACAGCACTCTAAGAACTTTGTATAAGATCACGTGTAGTAGAGTTCTTATAAGTTTAGGGAGATGCCGGTGAGGGGAATGTAAAAGAGCGAAGAAGAGAAGCGCTGAAATCATACCCCTAAATGGTAATAAAGTTTGTCAAGTATATTTTGGGGATTAACAGAGGGTGGCGACAAAGTTAACAACTTGATGTGGAAATGCCCGGTAATTAGATCTGGGCGGTGTGCCTGGTTATGCCTAGGAAAAGCAGTTCAGCACAGCCTGCTGTCGTTAGCGATGGAATGCCGTGTGCTGAGCTACCGACTGAGGCGCCATGCCACGGATGGGTTAATTCGGAGGAGAGGAGGAGGTGGGAGGAGGTTTTTAGTAGGCCTTGGACCTGGACCAGAGTAGGCCCCGCAAGTCTCTGCGGTCGGCGTATATGACCAGCCCCAGGGTCAGACTCGGCCAGCCTGAACCAAGTTTTAAGTGGATAGCGTCTTATAAGTTTGGGATATGGCGGGTGAGGGGGAATGTAAACAGTGCGCAAGAAGCGCATGATGAGCAGGAGCTGGCGTTCGCCGCCAGGAGAGCTTCGCCAACCAAGAGCACCTGTCTCTAGGCTCATCCCAACAGCACTTATAAGAACCTTTTGTCTAAGATCAAGTTGAGTAGAGTTCTGAAAGTTTAGGATATGCGGGGGAGCGGAATGTACACAGATGCGCAAGAAGCGTGGAATGAAATAATATCCTAAATGGTAAAGTTTGCCAGGTACATTTTGGGGATTACACAGCGTGGTGGCGACAAAGTTAACACTTTGATGTGGAATCCCATGAAAACAACCCAAATTTCTTGCCTGGACACCAAATCGTTTGAAAAGGGGACGAGTATGGAGGAAAGCAATATGGACGACTTTTGGATATTTGGGGTGGTGGTAGCAATGGAGACAACGGGTGGAGCTGCTATGGAGACAAATTTAATTTGGATAGTGGCTGGATGTGGCAGTACCAAACATTTTCAAAACAGAGGAGAAGGTAGGCTGGCCTCCAGTAAAATGGATGAGTGGTGCCTGTATGTGGCAGTCCAAAAATGTTTCAAACCAGAGGGCAGGGTAGGTGGACCTCCAGAAAATGAATAGATTGAGTGCCTGTATGTGGCAGTCCCAAAAACGGTTTCAAACCAGAGGACAGGTAGGTGGCCCCGCAAGTCAAAGAAATAGATGAGTGCTGTATGGTGCAGTCCCAAAAGTTCAACCAGAGGAGCAGGTAAGGTGGCCCGCGTAAAATGGAATAGATTGAGTGCCTGTATGTGGCAGACCAAAAATGTTTCAAACCAGGGAGCAGGGTAGGTGGCTCCAGTTTAAAAGGGAATAGATGAGTGCCCTGGATGTGGCAGTCCCAAAATGTTTTAAAACAGAGGAGCAGGTAGGTGGCCCGCAGTTAAAATGGAATAGATTGATGCCCGATGTGGCAGTCCCAAAAATGTTTCACAAAACAAGGGAGCAGGTAGGTGGCCCTCAGTTAAAATGGAACTAGATGAGTGCTGTATGTGGCAGTCCCAAAAATTGTTAAACCAAGAGAAGCAGGTAGTGGCCCTGCGTAAAATGGAATAGATTGAGTGCCTGTATGTGCAGTCCAAAAATTTTTAAAACAGAGGAACAGGTAGGTGGCCCTCCAGAAAAATGGAATAGATTGAGGACTGTATGTGGCACTCACAAAATTGTTTCAAAACGGGACCGGGTAGGTGGCACTCCAGAAAATTGTAAATGCATGAGTACTATAGCAAGAGCCAGGGGCACTGTCAAAAAATAGCAATTTTCCTCTGCTTTAATGTACAAGAGGAGGAGAAGAGGAGGAAAATGAGGAGGAGGAGGAGGAGTGGACTCAATTTTCAGGTGAGCTTCCCTCACCTGGTGGAGATGGAAATTATGAGAATTCCAGCCTTTATCATTTTAATAAGCGTCCGCTGTCAGCGTGTCAGGTTTTTTCGAAGGCATGTACGCTTATCGGTGATGATGAGCCACCAGCTGCCACTGAAAACCCGCTCGGACAAGCGGCTAGCGGCAGGGCAGGCAAGAACCTCCAAGGCGTACAGCGCCAGTTCGTGCCACATGTCAGCTATGAAACCAGTAGTTGTAGGGAGCTGTGTGATATTTAGGACGATGGTATGTATGGTCAGCTACGTACTCCCTAACCATCTTTCTGTAAAGATCAGCCTCTCTGCCGAGACTGGGGAAAGGTGACAGTGTCTTGCTGGGGTGACATTTAAAGCTGGCAAAAGCCTTGTAAAGCGTACCACTTGCCAGTGCTGGACAAGCTGCCTGCTCGCATACTCTCCCTCGCTACTTGTCCCGCAGACAATACGCACCTGCCGCTAGCGTGTCGAAGGGAAATACTGTTTCAGCTTGTGCACCAGGGCATGCTGGTATCATGCTCTACACTCCTTTCACTCCAGGGATGAGAGTGGTGAAGATATTTGCTGGTAACGTGGGTCAGGAGAGTGAACACCAGTAATCGGTGTGGAATAAATTATTGAACGCGAGGGTCCACGGGATAGGCAGCCTAGCATGATCTGCCATATGGCCAGAGTAAACAAGCGTAAAGAAGAGATTCACTCCCCTCACTGGCCTGACTGTCCATTTCCTCTCCTCTAACTCCTCCAATCCTCTTTTCTTGCCCAGCCAGCTGAACAGTTGACAGGACTCAAACAAGTCCCTTTGTGTCTCGCCAACATTCTCCTCTCATCCTCCTCCACCTCCACATCCTCGATATTGCGCTGAAGAAACAGCCATCAGGGTGCTTTGGTATCAAACAAGGGAATATTTCCCCCGTCTCTTGTGACGAGCGAAAAGCTTCCGACTTAATGTGACCAGAGAGTTTGTCAACAGGCCAAGCAGCGGGATGGTGAGGCTTGAGATTGCGCATCGCCACTGACCATCTGTGTTGACTCCTCAAGGTTACACAGCAACTGACGATATCAGACCATCCACGTCCACCTAATGTTAGGATTGAGGAAGCTGACTGACTGACTACCAGTTTGGTGGAAGTGTTGACATTCTGCCGTCTACAATCGCTCTGCGCTGCTGGTAAACTTGGATAACATGGTCCGTGTTGATTCAACCTCGTGGGACGTCCGCCACAACAGTCGGTGGAGGGGGCAGTTGGAGGCGGCGTGCGCTGCCCTTGAGAGTGGCAGCATTGGGATGACTTCTTTGAAATTGCGCACAGAGGCGGCGCACTTCGTGCGCAAATCAGAAGATTGGGGTATGTCTTGAGGAAACGCTGCACTATCAGATTTACACATGGGCCTGGCATGGCACATGTGTCAGTCCTGCCGAGTTGCAGAGCCGCACCAGGTTACGGCCGTTGTCACACACAACCATTCCCGGCTTGAGGGTTCAGCGGTGCCAGCCACAGATCAGTCTGCGCCGTGATGCCTGTAAAGCTCTTGGGCGGTGTGCCGTTGTCGCCTTGGCTCAGCAGTTGAGCACCCGCCTTTGCTGTCGATTAGCGACGCACTGTGCTGTGCTAGAGCTACCGATGTGGCGCCGTGCCACGGATGCAGTTCGGAGGAGGAGGTGGAGGGGGGTGGGAGGAGAGGCGGCATAGGAGGCCTGAAAACCTGGAACGAGGGTAGGCCCGCAATCCTCGGCTCGGAAGTAATGAGCCGCCCCAGGTCAGAAGCGTCCCAGCTTCCACCAAAGCGTAACCCAAATGTGCCGTCAGCGCTATATAGTGGCCCTGCCGGCAGCTCGTCCCACGTGTCCGTTGGTCAGGTGGACTTTCAGAAACGGACGGTGGTCAGGGCCACGGAGCTGATTGTCTGACACGTGCTGGTGCAGGGCGGGACGGTACATCGAGGAAAAGGTAGTGGCGAGCTGGGGACCCGAATACGAGGGCGCCCGCGCAATGAGGTTGAGAAAGGCCTCGGCTTACTAGCTATAGGCAGCATCTCCAGGCTAACGCAATAGGAGATGTGCACATAGGGATTGGGCGTGCGGGTGGGTGCAACTATATTTGGTTTTCCGCTCCAGCGTCTGGGGTATGGAGGCTGAACGCGGGTGGATGCGTGGGATCGTGGAGGCGACGATGGGGTTTTTGTGGCAGGGTCCTGGGCAGGGGGCTGACTAGCAGCTGCACAGGGAAGGAGCAGGGTGTGCACGGCCGGAGGTGACGGGCTTTTGCCATGAGTGGAGGGTTGCTTAGCATTCATATTGCCGGCGATATGGTGGTAGTTAGCTAGTAGTGGTGAACCCCTGCTAGCCTGGTTTGGAAAGTTGCACACACGTCGGTCGGGTCATTCGGGTTCCTTAACGAACCTCCACCCTTCTGAAGATCTAGCCCTCGCCGCAAGAGCCCTCCACCAGGGAGCTTCATAGTTGACAGCGGCGCTGATGCACCAGCTATGGCCTGCATCTCCGTTCTGGGCCACCACTGCCTATTCCAACCTGTTCAGGTCGAGGACTCTCTCCGTCTCAAGAAGCCCACGTGTTCACCCGGCTCTAAACCCAGCGGGGTTCTCTGTCACTCCTCCATCTCAGATCCCTCAGTCTGCTCCCACCTAGGACTTCCTGCCCGGACAACAATTCCCCACTGTGACACCGTGTCTTCTCATCGTCGGACACCTCTTTACACACTTCCACTACTCAAGAAAAGAAGGTAACATTAAACCACAGACTGTGAATGTGGAAAAACTGGGCAGCGGGAAATTGTCAGCAGCAAACCGGACAAGTGGTTTGTGACTGTGGAAGGGTCAGAAAAAGGTCCCAGAGTAGTATGCCGGTCAAATGCCAAATTCCTGGGAGGGGGGCAGGACTGGGGGGGAGGAGGCTGAGGGCAGGAGCGGAGGCGTGGCGAGATTTCGGTGACATGGGTGACTGCGTGGAAGACTGACTGGTGGTGGACAAATTGCTCGACGCATTGTCAGCAATCCACGACATAACCGGTTCGCAATGTTCTGGCCCAACAGTGCTCTACCCAGGTCCCAGTAAACTTAGACATGAAACCTAGGGAGTGAGCTCTGCGCGCGTTCACATGCTCCCTCATAAGCAGGTGGTTTGTCTACCCCGCCAGGACACGGCCTTGACCCCTGCAGAGTTGGACGCTCACGTCCCCGCCCTCGTCTTACCCTAGCCTCGGGTTAAACATTTTTAAAAATGAGAGTTATAACTTTTATTTTTTTTTACTTTTTTTTGTTTTTTTTTTGTGTTTTTTTTTTTTTGTGTTTTTTGTTTTTTTTGAGTTTTAAACCAAAAACAATGCGATCATATTGCTATGGGCTACTTTCAGCAAGTTAGCAAAGGAAGCACCAGTACTATGCCAGATGAGATGACATGAGTTATTGCCTAATAGAAAATCCAACCCCTACAATTTTGCCACATCGGCCTTTTGATAGGGTATGTGCGCCACTAAGCGTCAGAACACCGCAGTCGCAAGTCCCACTACCAACTTGCTCAGAATTGGCAAGTAATGCACTGCCGAAACTACAGTCACCAGCCAGATCAACCGAAAAGAAATCAAATATATAGAACGCTACGTAGGCTTCCAAGAAGCTGTTTGTATTCTCCTATGGTATTTTCTAGCCAAGTATCAAAGGAAGCACAAGTTACTATGCCAGATGCTGATGACACTGAGTATGCCTATAGAACTCCAACCCCTATGAATTGCCAATTCCGCCTTTGCTATGGATTGTGCGCACTAGCGCAGAAACACAGCGGTCGACAAGTCCCCACTACAAATGCTCAGAATTGGCAAGTAATGCATGCAGAAGAAAACTACAGTCACCAGCAGATCAACCAGAAATCAAATCTATAGAACGCTACTGTGGGCTTCAAGAGCTGTTTGTATTCTCCTATGGATATTTTCTAGCCAAGTATCAACGGAAGCACAGTACTATGCCAGATGAGATGCACTGAGTTATTGCATAAAGAATCCAACCCCTACTGAATTTTGCCCCTTCAGCTTTGCTATGGATATGTGAGCCACTAAGCGCAAGAAACACAGCGGTCGCAAGTCTCACTACAAATTGCTCAGAATTGGGCAAGGACAGCATGCAGAAAACTAAGTCACCAGAGATCACCCAGAACACAAATCAAAATATAGAACGCTAATGTAGGCTCAAGAGAGCTGTTTGTACGTCTCTATGGCTATTTCTAGCCCAAGTCATCAAAGCGGAAAGAAAGTACTATGCCAGATGAGATGACACGGAGTTATGCCTCATTAGAAATCCAACCTACTGAATTTTGCCACTTCAGCCTTGTATGGAGAGGTGCGCCACGAAGGCAGAACACAGCTGGTTCGCAAGTCCCACAACAAATTGCTCAGAATTGGCAAGTACATGCCTGCAGAAACTTACAGTCACCAGCCGAATTAACCAGAAATCAAAATAATATAGAACCTACTGTGGCGTTCAAGCAGCGTGTGTTTCTCCTATGGCTATTTTCTAGCCACGTATCCAAGGAGAAGCCACAGTACTGTATGCAGATGAGATGACCACTGAGTATTGCCTAATAGAAATCCAACCCTACTGAATTTTGCCACTCAGCCTTTGCTATGGAATGTGCGCCACTTAAGCGCAGAACACAGAGGGCAAGTCTCACTACAATGCTCAGAATTGGCAGAAATGCATGCAGAAATACAAGTCACAGAGACTCAAACCAGAAATTCAAAATATATAACGCTACGTAGGAATTCAAGAAGATTGGTTGTATTCCTAAGGCTTTGAGCAAGTATCAAGGAAGGAAGACAGTACTATGCAAGATGAGAGACACTGAGTTATGCCTATAGAAATCAACCCCTACTGAATTTTGCCACGTCAGCTTTGCTAGGGATATGGGGCGCCACTAAGCGCAGAACAACAGCGTCGCAAGTTCACTACAAATGCTCAGAAATGGCAAGTACATGCACTGCCCAGAAACTACAGTCCCACGCAGATCAACAAGAAGAAAAAATCATATAGAACGCTACTGTGAGGCTTCAAGAAGTGTTTGTATTCTCCTAGGCTATTTTTATCGCCAGGTATCAAAGGAAGACAGTACTATGCCAGATGAGATGACACCGAGTTATTGAGCCTAATAGAAATCCACCCCATACGAATTTTGCCACTTCAGCCTGTGCTATGGATATGTGCGCCAATAGCGCAGAAACCAGCGGTCGCAGTCCAATACAAATTTGGCAGATTGGACAGTACATGCATGTCAGAAACTACAGTCCACCAGCAATCAACAAGAAATCAAATATATAGAACGTACTGTAGGCTTCAAGAAGCTGTTGTATTCTCCTAGGTATTTCATCCAAGTATCAAGAAGCCCCAGTACCAGTACGAGCCAGATGAGATGACACTGAGGTTTCATTGGCCTTATAGAAATCCAACCCCTACTGAATTGTCCACTTCGGGTCTTTGTATGAATGGTGCCCAATCAGAGTCTTAAACACAACTGGTGGTAGCAGTCCCCTGCTAATTCCTTACAAAATGGTAAAGATGCAAATTAAAATAAAAAAGTAGGAACGTTATTGTAGCCGTAAGAAGGGATGTGGGTTCTTTGAGAATCACTACTGCCTCACAGTAAGCTATAGACACCATACGCTTTCCCTGAGCAGCAAGCAGATCTTCCCTAGCGGCATCCAGAGAGACAGAATGATCGAGCAGCGCGGACAGCGGTAGTCTATCCAGGGTCACCTGATCTGGCAGCCAACCAATCGCTATCGACGTGTGTAAGGTTACCACGTCATGCTGGGTGGAGTGCAGAGTCTCTGGCTTGTGATTGGCTTGTTTTGGCCGCCAAAAAGCCAAAAACGGCGGGAGCTGCCATTTTCTCGAGCGGGCGAAGTATTCGTCCGAGTAACGAGCAGTTTCGAGTACCCTAATGCTCGACCGAGCATCAAGCTCGGACGAGCATGTTCGCTCATCTCTAGTAAAGATCCTTCACCTTGGCTATAAATACCAGTAATGAAGTGTCCTCCATTAATCCTGCAATATTTATGAAGTATCCCTCACTCCCATCTGCTCTTATGCTGGTTAACATTTCACCGGACCTCCGAGGGTGGAGATGGCCATCTGTTCCATCAAGTCCACAGAAATACAAGCAGATTTTTTTTTTACTATATCTCTGACATTTTTGACTGATGGGATTAAATTAGGTGCAGACTTCACTACCCAAGCTATATTTTACAGGAGCCTTTATTTCAACATTAGCCCTAGGATTTTCTGTCAACACTTTGGAAGGTTGGCCAAGGAGACCTCTTATTGACCTTCTGTAGATACTTCACCGCCTCCTTCGTCATTTCCCATTAACCCTGCCTGGCATCAATTTCAATCTAGATGTTCTTCTGAAGTCATTCCATTTTTTCACGTTTGGTTCTTGATGGTTTTACGGTCGTCTTTGTGCTTCGTGACTGCCCATCATCTACACTCAACTACACACATACACAATCTATAATCATCCTGCTGTATCTCAAGGGCTTAAGATCAAAACCACCTACGTTCATGATGTTGAACGGACGGAACGTGAGTTTGGAAATTGCTATTTTTAATGCATCCGACCCCCTCTCAGCCTGTGCTACCAAACAAACCTCCATTTTGAACATCTCAACATTGTCCATGTTCTTCCATGTAGACAGACTGATTGTCGGACTGGGTTTCCTTAGGCCCACCAGAGAATGTCTATTTGGGGGCCCACTCTTCATTATCCCCCAGGACCTATACTCTAGCAGCCTCCAAATTGTGGTGTTTTCTGATGGACCTCTTGGGTTCAGTATTGGGTTGAGCCAGGGCCCACCGGAGGATCCTCTGGTACTCTGGTGGGCCAGTCCAATACTGGACTGAAGACATCGCTAAACCTGAAACCTGACGTTTTAGGGTTCTTGAGGGTCCAATGGGCCTATGTCTAGTCTACTCTTGACTTGAAAGATGCTCAAAGCTTTTGATATTCCCTCAGCTTCACCCATACTCCAAGGTCTTAGCCTGGGCCTGCTTCCAGACTTCCCAATCCCACCCATAAAATGTCCAGTCCAGACCGAATCTTAGTGGGACTTCCCAAGCTTTGTTTCAGACCAGGAGGTCCAAGAATTTTTCAGGTCAAATTTGGGACTGTCAAATTCGGAATAATTGGTAAGGATGTTCTCCTGATGTTCTCCTTGACTTCTTCAAGGGAGGAGATAAGACAAATGCTTGTTACATGTTAGATAGGAGTGGAGAGACTAAATGTCCCTCTGATTTTTACCAATAACCTTCGAAAGGAGTTATGGACTTGGCTATGGGTTGCTGGAGGAACCTTAGGTGGTAGTGTACAAAAGTCAAGAAAGGGACAAGGACAAACATGGACCATATGGGCAGGAATATGGACTACAAATAGTATTTGGGTGAGAGGACTGTCCGGAACAAGGTCATTGGTTAGATTCGGATAATATGATTGGTAGAAGGGATTTAGGATCAGATCAAGAGCTTAAACCAGAAATATGAAGACCAGAAACTGACCAGGAACTGGGACTAGGAGATATCTAAAGTAGGGTCTGGTTGTCTACCACCTATTAGTTTCTGACTACAGGCAGTCCCCGCGTTACGTACAAGATAGGGTCCGGAGGTTTGTTCTTAAGTTGAATTTGTATGTAAGTCGAAACTGTATATTTTATAATTGAAATTCTCAACCAATTTTTTTTTTTGCCCCTGTGACAATTGGAGTTTCAAAATTTTTTGCTGTAATGGGACCAAGGATTATCAATAAAGCTTCATTACAGACACCTTACAGCTGATCATTGCAGCCTGGGACTATAGTAACATCCAGAGAGCTTCACCGGAGGTCACAGTGGGCAGAGGGGTCTGTCTGTAACTAGGGGTCGTCTGTAAGTCGGGTGTCCTTAAGTAGGGGACCGCCTGTATTTTGTGCACTCAAACCAATCAGTTTAGGAGGATCTATTGTTCTTCACTGAGCAGAACCAATGTTTTGGTCTTAATGACCTCTATCTCCATACCACATCCACTAAAGGTCTCCTTGGACAATAATCTTTAGTTTCTCATCCATCCATTTTTTACTCGTTTATCTCGTCCTCTATTGTTTTCACTCTTCACAACAGCCTTTAGTTTTTCTTCTGGACTTTGCAGTGTGTGACCTTTCTCGCCATTGTCTCTGCTGCATGAAATGATCCATTCACATCCTCCAACCCCTGCCGTACATTGAATGTTACCACAAGGGTCCGGAATCCAATAAGAATAATCCTTATCCTGATGTGGTTAATAATACACATATACACAGGGTCTACCGACAATATGGACATATCTGATCACACAGTGATGTCACAGTACAGGGATAATACACGCAGTGATGTCACAGTACATGGATAATACACACAGTGATGTCACAGTACAGGGATAATACACACAGACACAGTGATGTCACAGTACAGAGATAATACACACAGTGATGTCACAGTACAGGGATAATACACACAGTGATGTCACAGTACAGGGATAATACACACAGTGATGTCACAGTACAGGGATAATACACACAGTGATGTCACAGTACACGGATAATACACACAGTAATGTCACAGTACAGGGATACTACACACAGTAATGTCACAGTACAGGGATAATACACACAGTAATGTCACAGTACAGGGATAATACACACAGTGATGTCACAGTACAGAGATAATACACACAGCGATGTCACAGTACAGGGATAATACACACAGTGATGTCACAGTGCAGGGATAATACACACAGTGATGTCACAGTACAGGGATAATACACACAGTGATGTCACAGTACAGGGATAATACACACAGTGATGTCACAGTACACGGATAATACACACAGTAATGTCACAGTACAGGGATAATACACACAGTAATGTCACAGTACAGGGATAATACACACAGTAATGTCACAGTACAGGGATAATACACACAGTGATGTCACAGTACAGAGATAATACACAGTGATGTCACAGTACAGGGATAATACACACAGGGATGTCACAGTACAGAGATATGTAGTTACGTCATGATACAATACAGTACTATGGCAGATAATGTAGGTTGCATAAGGGGTGTCCCATGTCTGTAATACTAGAAGTTCAGCTCAATTTAAAGGGAAAGTTCTCCCAGAACCTCCCGCTTATCCGTGACGCTATTAAGGGCAAAGTTGTATAATAAAACGCTCAACCTTTTTTTTTTTTAGTTTTCAGCCGGATTTATTTCAGGCATCTTTCTATAAATAGTCTGTAAATTATGAGTAACCGGAGAAAACACATTCCCAATTTTAGTCTCCTGCTATAATCAGAACCTCAGAACCCGGAGCATTACTCACCCGTCCAATCATCTGGGTCGGCTGGAAGTGTAAAGGGTCTGTGCCGCTTCCGTAAGATCGATGGTCTGTGCACTAATTCATTCTCGTAAAGCTCACGCGGCAGGAACCCATTTATTTCGGGAAATTGGGGTCAGATCCATTCATTGGAGGGCGGGCACCGGTTTAATGACGGAGCTTTTCATGTGTTTTTTGAAGATTGCTCGGATTTGATGCATTTAATCTCTGCATAATTACACTTTCATTTTCTATTGTGTGTACAGAAAACTAATTACTCCCTGAAAATGAGCTCTTACGAGGTTCTTATGTTTTGTGATTTTTTTTTTTTTTGGTTCATTTTTTACCAGTCCAGTACTTTCAAAGGTCTTCCCATTTTCAGGGAGACCCACAGGCCTATTTTATAAATCTCTGGCAGTCTAAGTATCATAAATCCTTCCCTGCTCACTGCACTGAGATTCATGATACACCGCCTCCTACATCCCCTTTAAATCTCTACCTCCGATCTCAAGAGATCATTAAAGGGGTTTGCCCATGAAAGAAAGTTCTCAAATGTCAATCCCCAAGTGATGTTTACAAGATCATTTTTAACCCCTTACTTTACATTTCTACTCAGTTTTATTGCTGTTTTAGCTCCTATCACTCAGTGATGGTCAGTGTAAGATTCCAGAGTATGGGCGGAGACTCTCTAAGCAGACACTTCATGATTCCTCCGTGCTATGAGATGCTGACAATGCTGACAATGTGCTTAGATTATTAGGGTATGGGGTTTATCTACACTTTTATTTAGCTTCTGATAATTATGTACTAGTATCTGACACATAGAAAGAGAGATTAGATGCATCAGAGATGAGATGATGAGATCCATGAGATGTATATAACACACAATGACACTCTTAGCTCTGCTATATTTCTGCTATAACACACACAGTCAGCTCTACTATACCTCCTTTCCCTGCTATAAAGATCTTATCTTATCTGTAGCTTCTAGAGTAAGTCTCTGCACACTGCCTGTAAGTCACTGCATAAGTGCCTGTGTCTGAGCTGGTCTTGTAATGCAGGGGAAGGGGCTGGAGGCAGAGAACACTGCAGTGTGCAGACAGGGGAAGCTATTCAAAAATTTTGCCCTTCCTGATCACAGTCAGAAAATTTATGGTCGGATCCAGGGGCAACCAAAATTGTATACACCAGGACTGATAGAGACAAATTGGACTTTTATCTGTGAAATGCTGTATTTTTGTTTATAACATTGAATTAGAGAATGTGTTATTTTGTTATCCTGAGTATATTTAAGAATAGTGTCTTTGTCGGAATACCCCTTTAACCTTTAAAGGAAATCTACCATCAAAACCAAGAAGGATAAACCAGGGGCACCTACTCATAGATCCAGGCACCGTGACTCTTATATTTGTTATCCATGGTCTCCTTCCTTTGAAAATCAATGTTACCAGAGTCCGTCCATGCTGTAGCTTCAATGGCTGTAACACTGTGATGGAGCACCTCTCTCTCCCTCTGCCTGCTGTAATCACACATTGCGAGGGGGAAGTGCTCCAGCACATTGTAACAGCCTGTGAAGCGATATCATGGAAAGCCTCTGGTAACACCACCTACACCCTTTTTGGCTCATAAGCATCATTTTACAAGTTGATTTTAGAAGGAAGGAGGTCATGGATAACAAAATATAAGTAGATCACCACAGTCACGGTGCCTGGAGTAAGTGTCGCTGTTTTATCATGATGGATTTGGATGGTAGATTTGGCAAAAGTAACAATAGATCAGTATATAGTTAAGGCAGGGAGGCTGTGGAGAAACCTGCAGCTGAGGGGGTTACAGTATTCTCCTTATACATGTACTTTAAGAAACCAGCCATATTTTAGATGTATATAACACCATTTTTTTTCTGATTCTCTATGGTCTTTTATATCTATTCTATTATTATATCACATGAGATTTTATTATTACGCCCTTGAAAACCTCCAATCTGCAGTCTGTGATGCGTGCAGTGTTATACATGCTAATGATCAGTAAATGTTCCCAGATGTCCCGTGACAGATCAGCTCAGCGGCTGCATTAAGCTTCATTATATTCCATGACACATGCTCCCTCCATCAGGCAGGGCACCGACATGTGTGTGTGGAGTCATCAGCATCTCATCCCTCAATAGTATCAGCTATTTATAGCCATCGGAGAATTAGGTCTTCAATAAACAAGTCACATGTGTTTAGCTTTATAGGATAGAAAACAAATCCAAAATACACACGTGGCTCTGGAAAGTGAAAACTAGGACTGTGTTAAAGGGGAAGTTTGCTTCTTATGGATACAATAATGTGAAAACAGGTTTTATGTATGCAGCTCTTATGCAAAATTATGCAACTCCAAGGGTGCAGACTACAAATAGGCCCAGAGTAGTAATGATGGGCCGTTCTTGAACGAGCCGGCACAAAGAGCCGGCTCATTAGCTTCAACGATGTGAGCCGATGGCTCACTAAACCCCGCCCTAATCGGCTAGCCACGCCCCCTTTAACCCGATAAAATCGGGTTAAAAGTGGTGTGGAGTAGGGGACAGATTGGCCTGCGGTTCCCTATTATATATTTAATAGGGAGCCGTTCAGGAGCCAAAAGAGCCGTCTCTTCTTAGTGAGCGGAGCCTAATGAGCCAGCTCGCTAAGAAGAGCCGGACTTCCCATCACTTCTTCATCCATACTGGTTTTATTAGTTCCAAGTCCATTAATGGTAAGTAGGCTACGCAAATATTCTTTTTCCTATCTGGTGTTTCCAATAATGAGATAATTGTGATGTAGCTTGTATACAGCTCCTATGCAGACCTATGTTACTTCAAGGGAGCAGAATACAGACCTTCGAATCGTCAGATTCAGCTCTAACCAACTCTTATTTTTGTTAACCTATGAATAGTAAGAACTACTACAAATCCGACTACACATTTTGTTTGTAGTCTGTTACCATGGAGACACATAGAGCTGCAGTGGAGCTTTGTATATTTTTGCATCTATTTTTACCAATTTAATCAGTTTGTACACAGATCGGATTATAAATAAAGAATTATTATTATTATTGATGTCAAACAATGCATCTCCGAGGTTACAGACTACAAACAAGCGACTGAGTAGTCAGATTCTTTATCCATACCACTTTTTTCTCTTTTTTTTTTTTTAATAAAACTTTATTGAAGCTAAAAAGCAAACAGGCATCATAATAGTACATATCAATCATTTAGAGTACTTCCTTTCCACTTTTTAATCTGTCACATATTTTTGCCTAGCCAATCAATGGACAGACCATTGACTACAGGATCAGACTACACATGTTTTACTTGTAGTCTGATAGGAGGGAGACACATACAATTACAGAAAACTTTTGTATAGGTTTGAATCTACTGTCTTGTTGATGCAATAACTTTTATACAGATTGTGTGTATACAGCGATCATGCGGAACTATGGGGCACATTTACTTACCGGGTCACTGGAGTTCACAGTAGATGAGCCCCTATTTGTCTCCGAGATTACAGACTACACAGTCTAAGTAGTCAGAGTAGTCTAAGCAGTCTAAGTAGTCCATCTATACTGTTAATTGAATTTGCTTATGTTCACATATTGGATTCAAGCTCAAATTTTGTCATCCACCTTAAAATCTTATTGGAATACCAGCCCCTATTTTTCATGGCAGAAAATGGAGATTGCAAAGAATGTGAAGTCTCTTCGAAGGTTACGCACATGGTTAAGAGTTCTTGTTGGTTTTGGTCCATACAAGGTAGGTCATGCCATGTTAGATGAATCCAGGGTGGATTTTGAGGCAGCAAGAGTCAACTAACCCTAAGGATTAAGAATGGCTATGGGTCCAGACTTTGTTTGTTTGTAGTCAGGTTTGTTTGTAGTCTGTTACTATGGAAACACAAAGGTTTGTAATGCAGTTGTAGACACAAAAATAGAATAGGAACAAAATAAAAACACATTTTAGGATTAAAATCTTTATTTTTGATTAGGAAACAAAAACACTGGTTCACAATCGCAAGCCAACCAATAGAGGAACAACATATGCATCCCTATTCCATGTCATATATGACCTTGTTATCAGATGATTGATGTCCTCCTGGTAATTGACTTGTATTTTCATGTAATGAGTGATGTTCCATATGATGGATTAGTAGCTATTACACAGCATTGTGTGATGGGTCATTAGCCCATACCTCACCTCATAAACATTATAATGAGTTAAAGGCAGGAACAAGTCATTCATCTGTCACACATGTGATAACACGGGTTGTAATAATGTTCTACAACAGGGGGCACCTACGTTAGCTTATACAGTGATTATTACAAATGAGAAAATCAATTTCTAATTAATAAAAATACTTATTTTTACTTTATTTTACCTATTTTTTTTTTACATTTTTCTTTGTTGTGATTGTAATTTTTATTATGCAACCCTGATATTAATCATTATTAGAGTACTGGAATAGGTTAGATATCAAATAGTGGATTATAATACAGGCCGTTTGGACGGTAGCCCAAGACCCAAGCCTTCTAGGAGGCCCATGGTCCAAGACCCAAGCCTTCCCGAGACCCAAGCCTTCTAGGAGGCCCATGGTCCAAGACCCAAGCCTTCCCGAGACCCAAGCCTTCTAGGAGGCCCATGGTCCAAGACCCAAGCCTTCCCTAGACCCAAGCCTTCTAGGTGGCCCATGGTCACCCAGACCACCCAAACCACCCACCAATATTAATTATTAGAGTACTGGAATAGGTTAGATATCAAATAGCGGATTATAATACAGGCCTTTTGGGCGGTAGCCCAAGTCCCAAGCCTTCTAGAAGGCCCATGGTCCCAGACCCAAGCCTTCCCGAGACTCAAGCCTTCTAGGAGGCCCATGGTCCAAGACCCAAGCCTTCGAAGAGGCCCATGGTCCAATACCCAAGCCTTCCCAAGACCCAAGCCTTCTAGGAGGCCCATGGTCCAAGACCCAAGCCTTCCCGAGACCCAAGCCTTCTAAGAGGCCCACGGTCCAAGACCCAAGCCTTCCCAAGACCCAAGCCTTCTAGGGGGCCCATGGTCACCCAAACCTCCCTCCAATATTAATCATTATTAGAGTACTGGAATAGGTTAGATATAGTAATAGAGGCCGTTTGGGCGGTAGCCCAAGACCCAAGCCTTCTAGGAGGTCCATGGTCCAAGACCCAAGCCTACCCGAGACCCAAACTTTCTAGGAGGCCCATGGTCCAAGACCCAAGTCTTCTAGAGGGATCATGGTCACCCAAACCACCCACCATGTTTTATACTGAGAAGGACCATCACACATGAAATCCTTGTACATCTGCTCCTGCTCTTAATACACATGTACACAAGAGGCATTGCAGGACCTTCAGGAACTGCAGATTGAAAGCAGGCAGAAGGGGCACATCCTACATTCCCCAAGAAGCTGATCCAAGTACCATATGAAGTAAGTGACTTCCAGACTTGTAGGGGCTATAATATTCATACAGTCCAGAGCCCATGGCAAGCATAATCCGACCCTGTTGGGTCTGGTGATACCGCTGTGTTCCACTGAAGGGGGAGAAAGGGACCTAAATTTTAAAAAATAATCCAGAGAAGGTGGAATAGGTTCAGATATAGGCACGTGTCAGACTATGAGATGACAAAAAGCTCAAAAATATACATTAAAGCTACGAACCAGTTTGCTTAGGCACCTTCCCATTCGGAAGGTGCATGAGCTAAGCTTAAGTGGCCTGAGATAAGCTGCCTAAATTTTGGGACACTTGAGCTAACCCCTTAAGAGGCATTTTGAGCATGCGTAACCTACTGCATGAGACACTACTGGACCATGCAAGAGGGAAGAGAAGATGGCCATCAGAAGAAGAGAATTGCTGTTTTCAATACCCCATAGCCTACCCATAATATACAGTGATGTGACTCTAATTTGACACAGAGGTATATGGGACTGAAATGGGATTCTAGCCATAGACTTTAATAAGAGTACCTCCTAAACTAGAGAACTTGATCTCTATGCAACACACCGATCACTGATATCAATTAAAATTAAAATATGGAAATGCCTCATTAACCCATTGGGGGGGTGCTATAAAAAATTTGAACACTTATATCAGGTTTTCTCTATAGAATACAACTGATCACTAGGTGTTTAAAAGTTGGGACAAACTGTGATCAAAAACACCCCTTTAAGAAGATCAAATTTTAGCCGAAGACACAAAGATCTTTGGAACAACCTCAGACGTCTTCAAAGACCCAATGGGCAAGAAATTGGCTCAAAATTTGCTCTAAATTGGGCTATCTTCTGCCATATCTTCAGGACCCATTATTGTATCAGTGTCTGGACAGGGGTAGGGAACCTATGGCTCGGGAGCCAGATGTGGCTCTTTTGATGGCTGCCTTCGGCTCACAGACAAATTTTCAATAAATAGTGATCAGTGCTGTGTCTGTCTAAGATATATATAGCGCTTATCACTTAGTGTGACACAGAGGGGCATGTGCTGTGGCTACCTATCTACTGGGAGGCATCTACTGGAGCTACCTATCTATTGGGGGGCATATGCTGTGGCTACCTATCTACTGGGGGCATGTGCTGTGGCTACCTATCTATTGAGGGTCATGTGCTAAGACTACCTATCTCTTGGGGGTCCTGTGCTGTGGCTACCTATCTCTTGGGGGTCCGGTGTTGTGGCTACCTATCTACTCCGGGGCATGTGCTGTGGCTACCTATCTCTTGGGGGTCATGTGCATGGGCTACCTATCTACTGGAGGGCATGTGCTGTAGCTACCCATCTACTGAGGGGCAAGTGCTGTGGCTACCTATCTACTGGGGGGCATGTGCTGTAGCTACCCATCTACTGAGGGGCATGTGCTGTGACTACCTATCTACTGGAAGGCATGTGCTGTGGCTACCTATCTACTGGGGGCATGTGCTGGGGCTACCTATCTACTGGGGGGCATGTGCTGTAGCTAACCATCTACTGACGGGCATGTGCTGTGGCTACCCATCTACTGGGGGAAATGTGCTGTAGCTACCCATCTCCTGAGGGGCATGTGCATATTGCACGGCTCTCAAGGAATTACATTTTAAAACATGTGGCATTCATGGCTCTCTCAGCCAAAAAGGTTCCTGACCCCTGCCCTAGGGGATCCTCTGGTGGGCCTACCGTACCCTACTAGTGGTAGTACATCAAGTAAAGAGCTCTTTGCTCGGTTTACAAAGTATACAAAATATAAACACAAGACCATCTATTCTATTAGACAATAAGTGCAGTGAATAGATGTCGAATTTTAAGGGGTATTTACGAAAACAGACAAGACTCAATCGAGTAGAAGACATTTACCGTCCTCCTTCCCTAGAGAATAAATTCAGGGTCTATTTGCCTACGCTGACTGTAATTTCGGCGCGGCTGCCATCCACTGTTGACAATAGCCTATCTGCTTGTGATACATTAACTTGTCAGCTACAAGGAGGGGGGAGCTAGTAAGGCAGTTCGCCTGTCAGAAGCCATTGAGAGGTCTATTCTTCAGCGTTTTTCCAGAAGGCCCCATGAAATCAGCCTTGTCTAAATGATTAGACAACATCTTTTATAAAGCCGGAGAGCAGGGGCTGAGATTTCATCTTTCTTGCGTTGATCAAAGTCAAAAAATAACACGATCTCTCTGGAACCTGCTGCAACCAGTCACAGACGCTATCGCTCAAGACAGAACCCGTCAATTAGGTTCGGAAATGAAATCCCCGGCATTAATAAGAACGGATAGGTTCTTACTTTTTTTCCCGTCATGGCCAGGTAATTTTGACAGCAAGTTTTTGAGATACCAAAAAAAAGTTCTAAAATTTTTCAAAAAGTTCCTTGTGATAAAGTTCTAAACATCTTTAATAAGTTGCTTTGGGATTGTATTTTCATAAAGATTCGGATTCATTCAGAGCAGTTTTTTTGTAATCAACTTCTCTAATGAGGATCGATCTTGGACAAGATATATCTTCCTTTCATTGGGTCTGTCCCCCAACTGTCAGGATTTCCTGGTGGTGCCCGGGTTCTGGTACCATCAAAGGATTTTAAATGAACGTGCCCTGAAATTATGTCATTAAACAGGTGTGCAACCAAAGTTATCAAAGGAAACCTTATTGCTCAGGCACCTTCCCATAGTGAAGGTGCCTGAGCTATAAGGTTCCCTAGTTACTAGTATCTTACAAAGTTCCTGTGTAAGCGCATCTTACACAGCAGGTTCTGGTGCTATTTAAAGGACATCTACCACCAGGATATAGGATTGTAAACCAAGCACACTGACATACTGGTGTGCACCCCCTGTGACAGGATATGCTCTTTTTAAGCTTCCACGCTTTTGCTTTTAAAAGAAGAAAAGCTTTTTTTGACGGGCTCGAGGCTTTATAGATGTTAATGGAGCCTGGAGCCCCCAGGCTCATTTGCATAATTTTAAAAGCCTTTAAAAAGAAAACATTATAGTAGAAGCTAAAAGAAGAGTGGATCCTGCCATAGGGGGCACAGATCAGTATTTCAGTGCACTTGGTTTACAAACCTTCATCCTGGGGGTAAATGTCCTTTAAGGATTTTAAATGAAGGTGCCCTGAAACTATATCATTCAACAGGTGTGCACCCATAGTTTTCAAAGGAAACCTTATTGCTCAGGCACCTTCCCATTGTGAGGGTGCCTGAGCAATAAGGTTCTCTAGTTACTAGTATCCTACAAAGTTCTTGTGTAAGTGCATCTTACACAGCAGGTTCTGGTGCTATTAAAGACTTTTTAATGCATGTACCCTAAAACTAAGTCATTCAACAGGTGTGCACCCACAATTATCAAAGAAGAACCTTATTGATCAGGCACCTTCGTATAGTGAAGGTGCCTGAGCAATAAGGTTCCCTAGATACTAGTATCCTACAAAGTTCCTGAGTAAGCGCATCTTACACAGCGGGTTCTGGTGCTATTAAAGGATTTTTAATGCATTTACCCTAAAACTAAGTCATTCAACAGGTGTGCACCCAAACTTATCAAAGGAAACCTTATTGCTCAGGCACCTTCCCATAGTGAAGGTGCCTGAGCAATAAGGTTCCCTAGTTACTAGTATCCTACAAAGTTCGTGTGTAAGTGCATATTGTAGTCTGTAACCATGAGACTTATAACAAATTGAGCTCTGCTACATCTTTCACATAATCGTATCCGTTGCATTAGATTGGTTTCTTACATAATCCCACTAGTCGCCAGTATCAGCTGTGATATCACACGAATCACCCTCCTCACATCTGGGGGAGGGATGACGAAAACCAGAAATGTGATTAATCTTCCTAATTACACTAATCTTTATTGATAATAATTATCCCATTAGCGATGCTGAAGGCAATTATTTCGATGGAAATAGCTGAATGTGAAAAGTCCCAGCTCACATCTTAGAGATGGAAATGGAATGATTCTATGAAGAGTTGTTACATAACAAATACGCTGGTTACTGTTTTTCAGAATGTTTAGGACCCATAAGGGGCGTTCTGTCTACTCATTTCTAGAATGGACTTCTAGAATGGTTATCTCCAGTGATCAGTGGAACTTTGTGGAGTGGGGAGGTCTTGGGTGGACCAACTCTAGGGGGTAGTAAACCCCTTAAATCCCTTAAAGGGTGGGAGATCCCTTAAAGGATTCCCAAATTGCATCCATTCAGTAGGATTGGGACCCAAAAAGGTTGGCAAAAAGTTGGCTGCATCGGGAAAACAATTTTCCCATTGATGTTTCTGCCCGTGATGGTTCACAATCTGTATGGAGGGTAGATGGAGACATGAGGTGAGGGAGCAGAGCAGTGCAGTTATTGTGTGTTCTAGGTGATCCTGAACAGATGGGTTTTCAGGTTATGTTTGAAGGTTTGGAAGGTGGGGGACAATCTGACACATTTTGTAAGAGAGTTGCAGAGTATAATTCTGTCACTCTGCAGCCACCACTAGGGGGAGCTCACAAGCAAAAAGTGTTTCTTGAAGAGATGAAAGGACCTATAGTTGTAGTTTAGGTTTGACGTTCAGATTTGGATTGCGGGACTTGGGCGTATTGCCGGATTGGTGGCTCTACAGGGTTCATACGGGGTCCCCTAATCTCTAGCTACTAGTTGGGGGCTGTCGGCACCTGCCCTTTTATATGGAATGGTAACACCCAGTTGTCAACTAATTGCCATTTCTAGGAAGAAAAATAGAGGAACGGTAAAGCACAGAGTGGCTGCAAAATATGATCCAAAATTCTTACTTTGTAGGGAATTAAAGTATTTAATGAAATATTTATGTCTGACGTGGTGGCAGGTCCCCTTTAAGTAATAACAATTATTATTATTTAAAAAATTGTCTTAATAGATTTTGTATTCTGGTAGGTGAAGGTGATTTAGAGGTTAAAGGGGATTTCCAGCTTATTGAGCTGAGTAGGGCTATACTATACAGCGTCTATTTTATTAAGCTGGAAGATCCCTTTAATGATGATGAATGTTTAAATTTGTAAGAGAAAGCCTTGATGTTAATGGTATTCTTAGAAAGTGTAATGATCACAACCCTAGGAGTGAAAGGGTTAATACTGAGAGTCCTGGTGGTCTAGGGTGAGATGGGATCCTTTGTTGGTCTAGGGTAGCAAAGAGATGAATGCCAAGATTCAGCATTATTTGTTCATTTCTCTAAGCATTTGTTATGCTTGGGAGTCAAGTGGGCGGTCCTATTAGGTGGTAGACACTCTTCCCTGTAAGAGCACTTAGTAACCCCCCCACTTGACTCCTAAGCTCAGAATGAGTTTACAATAATGGTTTAAAATATGTAAATGAACCCTTAAAGGGGTGGGGAGTTTTCAGGGCCCAATCAATTTTGAGTATGCCCCAGTTCGAATAAAAAATCTATATGGGACAGTTGTGGCAGGAGTCATCTTGGCGGCCATTTTGGTTATTAAGAAATTTTCTGAGAGAAAAAAATCTTAATATTAATTAGATTTGTGCACTTCTTTAAAGGGATTTTAAAACAGCTTAGATATTTTTAAATTCAGCAAAATAAAAGGATATAATTGTATTTTATTGAATTTTTATTTATTCGATCCTGTCATCCAGTCCGTGAATTCAATGTGGAATTTCCAGGGGGAGAATAATCTGTCACTAGGACCAATAAAAAGTCATCTTCTTTGTGTCCTGTCCATTCCCTTTGCCAAGTCATCTACCGAAAGTCTATCCTGTGCCTAAGACACAGATGTGACCGGCAGCAGATGGGTCCTCGGCTCTTCCTCTTTTGTAATTCCGTAGCTTTAAATAGATTTTCTATCTACTCGGATTGATACTGACGGATTTCAAGGATTTTTCCTCCATCTACACCATTTGCTCAGTATCGGTCTGGCTCTGGACAGCTGAGGTCATTGAAACAGACTGGTTGCTGGGGATAACCTGCCTAGCATCGGGTAGTCTTGTTTACTCGACTTTCCTAGTTGGATCTCCAAAAACTGGAATATCCCTGCAACATCCCAACAGTGGGTTCAAGGAGGTCAATACCTCTTAAAGTCGGTGATATCTGGGCCTAGGACAAGGTCAAAAGTCAAAGACAAGGTCAAAAGTCAAGTCGGGAAATGGAGATTCGTAGTCAGGGGTAGGTTGAGGTCAATACTCAAGCATGAGGATCAAAGTCAAGATCCAAGGTAAAGTCGGGATCTTGGTAAACAATCAGCAGGAGGAATTGCACAAAGTTTGAATATCCAATAAGCTAAGGACCTCTATTGCTCAAGCACCTTCCTGTAGGGCAGTGATGGCTAACCTATGACACGCGTGTCAGTGCTGACACACGTAGCCATTTTCACTGACACGCGGCTGCCTGAGAGTTAAGTTTCATCCTACATGATCAGGTACAGTAGCCGGGAGGCTGAGAGATTGCACTGAGCTTCCAGCACTCCCCCCTCCTCCTCCTCCCCCGGGCCGGCCCCTCCCCATGTGTGAGCTGTGCCTAGTGTCTCCAGTCAGCACAGGTATCAGCACAGGGCACAGCAGGAGAGGTGACCCGGCCATACACCCAGGAGGCTCCTCTGCAGCTCCTGATAGTTGTGGTGGGGGTAGGATGGCAACACAGTCAGAGGCCACATTGGTCATTGGCCACATTGGCCACAGAGGTCAGATGTCCCAGCAGCTGCCACCTCTACACTGACCAGCTCCAGAGCAGGGATGAGGAAGGACAACCACTCCCATCATACAGTGAGTAAGGTCAGTGCACTGTATGATAGAAGACAGTCATCAGGGCTTGTGTGTCAGTTTTGTGACGTACAAGCCCTGAAATAATCGCAACGCCTTGCAAATCGCCAGACATTGCGATTATTTTGCTCCGCACACCTTCTCCATGCCAAGTGGGCATGAAGGAAATGCGGACAGCGGCACCTGCGCCCTCGCTATAACCTGTGAACTTTCATGACTGAAAGTTTGCAGGTTACTAAGCAATTTCACACCTGTCTGATTGTATGGCAGTACATGGTAGGATCAATCAGACAATCCACGGTTAAAGTACCCTAGAAGTTAAATAGTATACATATTTGTTATTTAAACTATAAATATCACAAAAATATGTTTTTTTTACCTCTCAGGGAAGTCAATAATTTGACCTTTAGAATGACAGGGGGTGTCTGGAAAGTTGTTTACACTTTAGAAACCTGGAATATTATAGGGACTCGATGTAAGTCTATGGGAAAACACTTTATTATTGTGTTTGTGTTAAAATGTAACCTCACCTCCCCTGGTAAAAAAATATAAGGAGGATATAAGTATATAAGGAGAACAGTCCCAGTCCCTAGTGTCTGCAGTTAGGGAACAGAGCTTGGAGGAGAAGACTACCTGAGTCTACCTGAGCAACCAGAAGAAGAAGAAGCTGAGACGGGGATACTCAGCCATAGACCCTGGGCTCCAGCCTGTGACCAGGGTACCAGCCTTCTGAGATAAAAGGGACAGCTATCCCAGGACTTTCCTCAGCATTAACCCTTATTCTGCCAGGGAGGAGATTGGAGAAGTCAGGGCCATTGATTTGCTTGTATTGCTTTGTACTAGAAATCGTACAGTAAAGAAGGAAACAGTTCACGTGAGACCCTAACTCTCTGGACTTATTTCGCATTGGGCTGCACCGCGCTTTCCCATCCCTTCCGGAGAGCAGCAACACGTGGTGACATCTAGACGGTGCCTGTTGGAGCCAGCATAGGGTTGGAGCCACCGCTATCCTGGGCACTGCACATGGGGTTCAGAAGAGCTGGACAACAAAGAGTCATCTACTCTCAAATGATAAGACAAACAAGTGACTCTTTAAGAAGCCTAAACATGGCAGGTAAGTTACAACCTACAGTGGATTATTTCCTGATTATTTACCTCAGATTTTGCCTCTTCCTGTATTTTATCTGAAAACCATGGGTAGAGGAGTCTGAGATGCCCTCCTATCTTGTCATCGGTTCATGATGCTGCCTTTAAGCAATATTGGGGCTCGTTTACTAAGGGTCTGCGGTCCTGACGATTTCCCTTCCTTAGAAAGGATTTTTGGTGCACGCGATCGGAATTTCACTCGACACAAATCGGGGGGCGGGGCATCGGACGATCGGATTCGGACAATGCACGTGATTTAACAAAGCAATTTGCGTCGCAAAGACCCGCACTTACAACTAACGGGAAGAAGGTGAACTCCGGCGGACCTGAGTAGCGAAGCGACACATGCAGGATATCGGGCGCACGAGCTACGTGAATCGCACCGGACTTCATCTTCGTCGGACCGTCCGGATCGGGGATCACGACAGGACCGGGTAAGTATATTTACCCCAATGAGTCAGGGATGTGTCTCAGACTACAGGCTCTTTCACATTGGCGTTGTTTTTCAGGTCCGCTGTTTCCACGAATATCTCACAAAGCTATTAATTTCTATGGGCGTTTTCACATTGGCTTGTATTTTCACTGATTCGTTGTCCGTTGAAAAAAATGATGAAACATGTCCTATTTTTTCACTGATGCTGATCACGAAAGGCAATAGAAGTCTACAGGTCCACAGAAAAATTATGTTATATTTTCAACGCAACGTTAGACAAAACGGAGACACAACGGAGAAAAAATGCAATGGATGCACAAATGAAGCTGAACATCAACGCCAATGTGAAAGAGCCCTACCTCAGACTCCTCTGCTGCCCTTAACCAATAATGAGTCATGGATGTGTCTCAGACTCCCTGTAGCCACTCTAGCTAAATGGTAGTCACAGATCTTAGTCACATGCTCATTTCACAATCTTAAGAGCTGCTCAGGAGCAAAATGTGAGGTAAAAAAAAATGATATTTTTTACCTCAGATTCTGCTCCTAAGCCGCAAAATCTGAGGTAAATAATATCAGTTTTTTACCTCAGATTTTGCTCCTATGCCGCTCTATCTATTCTCTGTAGGGACTGACTCAAATACAAGCCTGGACTCCTAATTGGAGGGTCCCTTTAAAAATGTCAACAATAGGGACTCATGTATAGGAATACTAAAAATCCAGCCATACTTGTTATGGGGTAGTTTCCGTGGGCAACAGATCCGTTCTTTGAGTTAGTGTTTACAGATGAGACCCCCATGGAGGTTGCGCTATGTGTTATACAGAGCGTGACGGGCAGGACATGAGCCAGTTATGGCAAAGACGTTGACAATCTAAGCTCTGGGGAATGAGGTTCTGAGCGCCGCGTAACAATGCCAAACCTGACGTGTCGTCGCAATTTAGTCAGATTTGAGTGACAAGCCTCTCGTCAGCCTGACAAGGGTGACATATATATTTGAACAGACTGCCATCATTTCCCTTTAAGACCGGTGCTGGCGAAAAAAACCTGAATCCTTGGATGTCGAGAGGATCCTCCGCACCCAAAGAGAATGTGAGATGAATGCGGCCTAGTTAGTAGCGCGAGCCCCGACACCCAGAGAATTCCCTAATAAATCATCCAGTCATTGTATAATCCCTCTCCTTAGAAATAGGCCGCAGAAGTTTTTGGTAGAAACTTTTCAGGGATTTTGTCTATTATGGGGAAAGTGACAGCCTGTCACTCAGCCCGAAATAACACAGGCTGAAAGGAACGGTGTGTGAGGAGTCAAGGAGAGACTCTACTACAAAAACTGCAGGATGAAAGGGGATTACAGGCAGTCCCCGGTTACATACAAGATTAAGTTGAATTTGTATGTAAGTCGAAACTGTATATTTTATAATTGTAGATCCAGACAAAACATTTTTTTGCAAATTGGCTTTACACAATTTTTTGCTGTGGGACCAAGGATTATCAATGAAGCTTCATTACAGACACCTTACAGCTGATCATTGCAGTCTGGGACTATAGTAACATCCAGAGAGCTTCACCAGAGGTCACAGTGGGCAGAGGGGTCCGTCTTTAACTAGGGGTCGTCTGTAAGTCAGGTGTCCTTAAGTAGGGGACCATCTGTATATGATACACAGAAAGGGGATACTACATAGGAAGTATAATGGGGACATTTATCATACTTGATCTATCAGATCTATCTGGAAGCTTCAGAGTCTTCTGAGTCCGACCCGATTGTAGAATAGTGTCATAGCTTAATCCTGAACCGGCGCAGGGTATAGGCAGCGCACAGGCGCGGGGCAATAAATATACACCTCCTCCCCCAAAAATACGGAGGAGAACATCTTTCACTCCGAGTAGCGATAAGGCCGTCAGGGGACACAAGGGCAGAACTGCTGATAGGTCCCTTTAAGATCACCAATGATTGCATTTTGAAAAGTTTTGCCTTTTCCCTTAAAGTTTTCTCCCTGTATATTGTTGTATTTTTCTGAAGCCTGACACAATGACATGTGTACTAGAGGGGGAGGGGGTATTAAATAAATAATGGTGGATAGGACTTTCATCTCTATAGAAGCAGGAGCAGAGCTGGGAGAAAATCTGGCATGACTCTGACATGATGGCACCGATGGCTTTCATTATCGGAGAGCGGCGCGGTTCATCTATCCATATGTGTTCCTTCCTGAAATTCTCAGCAAACTAATTAGCCGACACCTGGAGGACAAACAGAAGCGACGGATCAATCTCCGCCATCATGTGAGAGAACGATGGAAGGCGATGACCCGCAATGTTTCGCATACATTTACCTTCTTAGAAGTTCTGGAGGACTTGTCACCTCATTACGGTGAGGCAGAAGAGAAGGTCACATTGCGTTTGATGTGGTGTGTTGGGTGTAGTGGCAGTAGACAAACCAATGTTGAAGGGGTTTTTCCATGAAAATAGAAATACCCCCCCGAGGGCCTCCGCCCAACCAGAAGCTTTGAGCTTGCTTCACCCAATGAGTGGTCTCCACAGACCAGGAGACAACAGACAACGGGAAGTCCTCCGGTATTTGAAATGACATCTCACGGTCTGAGGAGGCCACTCGTTGGCTGTAACATGTCCAGGTATAGAAACAGAAGGTGCTGGAGGGATGAGGAAAGTCTGGAATCACTACCTACATCCAGTACTAGAATCAGCTTCTTGGGGACTGGAGGATTTGTCCCTTCTGCTGCTTTCAATCTGCAGTTTCAAGACCTTTGTAGGACCTTCAAAGGTCCTGAAATGGCTCTTGTGTACATGTGTATAAAAGGCAGGAATATATATACAAGGATTTCATGGGAGAAGGTCCTACTGAGCATAAAATTTGGTGGGTAGTTTGGGTGGCCATCGGCCCCCTAGAAGGTTTGGGTCCCGGGCCAAACTGCCTATATTATACTCCACTTTTGGTCTACTGCTCCATTCAAATTAGAGACAGAGGGGGTCATTTACTAAGGGCCCGATTTGCGTTTTCCCGACGCGTTACCCGAATATTTCCGTCTTGCGCCAATTTCCCCTGAATTGCCCCGGGATTCTGGCGCACGCGATCGGATTGTGGCGCATCGGCGCTGGCATGCATGCGACGGAAATCGGGGGGCGTGGCCGAACGAAAACTCGACGGATTCGGAAAAACCGCCGCATTTAAAAGAAGAAAATGTGGGGCAGATTTACTTACCCGGTCCATTTGCAATCCAGCGGCGCGTTCTCTGCAGTGGATTCGGGTCTTCACTAAGGCAGTTCCTCCGACGTCCACCAGGTGTCGCTGCTGCGCTGAAGTCCGCCGGAGTTTGCGATCCTATTCTTGGTGCAGGTAAGCGCGTTTCCAGCGACACTTTTTTTTTAAAATGCAGCAGTTTTTCCGAATCCGTTGGGTTTTTGTTCGGCCATGCCCCCCATTTCCGTCGCGTGCATGCCGGCGCCGATGCGCCACAATCCGATCGCGTGCACCAAAAACCTGGGGCAATTCAGGAAAAATCGCCGCAAATCGAAAATATTTGGGTAACACGTCGGGAAAACGCGAATCGGGCCCTTAGTAAATGAGTGTGACAGGGGAAGTGCTCCTGCACAGTGTAACAGCCTGTAAATCTGCAGCATGAAGGGGGTCTGGGAATGAACCTAGTAGCCTTCCAGGGTCATTAACATAATTATATTATAAAATAGTTAAAGGAATTAGCAAATTTGGACCAAATACTTATTTTTCTGCCTCTCATTTTCCTTCAACAACAAGTAAAAAAAAAAATTTTTTCGTTCTACATTTTTTCGCTTGTCTGGAACACCTCGGCTTAGATGCTGCTGTCAGAACGCATTTTCACATATCCGCCACAAAGGCACTCGCATGGAAATCGCCAGAAGGGGGATCAGAAATCTTTAGCAGAGTCACATCTTCCAGTGACCTGTTCACATGAGGAAACTTCTGCAGAACATTAAAACTTTCCGACGATTCTGCTTATGGATTCTCCATAAATATCCACCATCGGTACCTGACACAGGTTTGGATCCCCTATTAGAAATATTTGTAATGATTGCCCCCGTATACGACTTTACTCATAATTAAAGGGGAGGTATAACATGCTTTGTGGCCCTGGTGGGTTAGAGGGTTAAAAATATCTCCAATGAGGAACGTATTCCTAGTGTCTTTAGATAACTCTTAGAATTCTTGGTCGCCTTGGATAGTGAAGGGGTTAATGCTAATAACAGCATTGGATAATATCCCTGGTGGAATCCATAGACGGATTCGGAATGAACACTCGGTTGTGATGGAATGCAATGGGATGAAATGAGATATAAATGGTGGTCCGGGTTGTTTTGAATACTAATGTCCCTGGTGGTCTAGATGAGATAAAGTGTTGACACCCCATGTTACTAATAGAGAAGGGGTACATTATGATACAGGTAGAAGGTACATTATGATATTTCTGGTGGGAAAGGGTTTATATAGGTTAATACCAATTATCCCTGATGGTCTAGAGGGGATTAAGGTTAAGTAGAATAGCTTCTAGTGTCACATTAAAGATAGGAATCTCATCTTTTGGATCACATCTGCCTTATGGTTCTGTAAGCTACAGAACTGGACACTATGGGGCAGATTTACTTACCCGGTCCTGCGTTCTCCAACGCTGATTCGGGTTCTGCCGGGATTCACTAAGGTCGTGCGCCCAATGTCCACCAGGTGTTGCTGCTGCGCTAAAGTCCCCCGGAGTTCACCTCCTCCGTCTCGGTGTATGTGAGTGCTATTCTTGCGACAAAAAATTCTTTTTTAGATTCTGCGTTTTTCCAGAATCTGTCGGGTTTTCCGACAGCCACGCCCCCCCCCCCCAGATTTATGTTGCGTGGAAAGCGGGCGCCGATGCGCCACAATCCGATTGCGTGTGCCAAAATCCCGGGGCAATTCGGCGCCCTTAGTAAATGTGCCCCTATGTCTTAAGCTGCCGGTATATATGTTTCTATAGAACCGCCCGAAAGATTCTTCTCTTTAATATGACACCAGCAGCAGGGTTCTAGGTGCTATAGAACAGAAGAAGTGATACAAAACCTGCAACCACTAAACTTGATTTATCTCATGTGAAAATGTGGGGAGAAGAGTCATTTTTTCCTGAGTTTGGGGTGACTTTTTACTTAAAAGAGGGAATCCTACAAAGGACATTTCATACTCTATTTGAGGAGACTGTTAAGAGGGGTAAAACCCGATGAGAGATTCTCTTTAAAGCCCCAAAAATATTCCACGGAAAAATCCAGTTGGAATGGTGTTGTGGGTCGGAAGAGATGGGACAGCCAGACCTCGCTTTACTGCACGTGGTGTGCAGTAAAGCGAGATGGTTTCCCATAATGCACTGGGCCTCGTCTTGTTACATGGAGATCCTGTACATGAGCGATGATCAGGGAAGATGGTGAGTGACAGGTTATTAGGGACTCCTGGTGACTGATCTGTCACGGGTGAATGGGAAGTGACAAGTGACGAGTGCATCCCGCTATCATTGTATGTAGGTTCACCTGCGGGAAGCCATATATAGACCTGACACTACTAATTATCCCATCATCCCATACTGCCATGTATCACAATTTTAGTAACCTTTTAGCTAAAAATAGGTAAACCGAATTTGTTCCTAGTCAATATCTCGATTTAAAGGGGAAGTCTATAAAAAAAGATATGAATATTATTGTGCTCTTTGAGCTGGTTGCCCTGTTAAAGGGGTTGTCCAGGCTAAATATATTGATCATCTATCCTTAGTATTGCTTATCAATCTGCCATAAAGAAGGGACGCAGCTTATTTCGAAAGGAATCGGCTACTATAAATAATGGGCGTGGCCTAAGATTTGCTGTCATGCTTGAAAAAAATTTTTTTTTAAAGTCAAATAAAATTTTGGTGCAGAATGAGACCATGTAGTCTAGCTTTGCATCGTCATAGCTTTATTTAAGACTGTTTGAGTTTGTTTTCCCACTTTATGTTCCGCCTTTGACCACACCCCACGTTTTGTCAGGCCACACCCCTTTTCATTCAAATCTCCAATCTGCCTAAAATGCCTTGTACATGTGGCACATGTGGCGTTTTAGACAGATTGGGGGTCATTTACTAAGGGCCCGAATCGCGTTTTTCCGGCGGGTTACCCGGATTTTTCCATTTTGCACCGATTTTCCTTGAATTGCCCCGGGTTTTTGGCGTATGCGATCGGATTGTGGTGCATCGGCGCCGGCATGCACGCAGTGGAAATCGGGGGGGCGTGGCCGTACGAAAACTCCACGGATTCGGAAAAACCGCCGCATTTAAAAAAAAAAAAGTGTCGCTTGACACGCGCTTACCTGCACCCGGCCTGGCTTGGTGAACTTCAGTGCACTCCAATGGAATTGAGCGCAGCAGCGACACCTTGTGGACATCGGGGGAACTACCTTAGTGAATCGCCGGAAGACCCGAATCCTCCACACAGAACGCGCCACTGGATCGCGAATGGACCGGGTAAGTAAATCTGCCCCATTGAGCCAAAATTTAGGTGAGTCCAGAAAGTCTTTTACTGCACCAGATTCTTAAAGGGGTTGTCTGGTAATAGCAAATTAGGACCTTTCTACAGGATAGGGCCTAACTTGCTGATCGGTGTGGGTCTCAGCGATGGGACCCCCAGGGATTACAAGAACTGGGTTCCGTAGTACCCCCATCGTAACCTGAAATGACCGGAGCGCATGCACTGACTGCTCCGTTCATCCCTATGGAGCTGACGTAGTTAGACCAGAGCGCCACTCACCAATCTCCATCAGCACCACAGAGATGAACGGAGCAGCCAGCGCATGCGTGACCGGCTTCTCCGATCATCTCTGGTGCAACAGGAATGGACCACCGTTCTCATGATTCATGGGGTTCTCCTACAATCAGCAAGTTATCCCCTATCCTGTCCTAACTTGTCATCACCGTACAAATATATATTAAAAAAATAATAATAAAAAAAATATAAAATATATGGCGTATTTTGACCATCCTATATGTTGGCTTAGTTTTAGGCCACACCCACCATTCTCGTTAAGCCATGCCCCTTCCTGTACTAAAACCGTTAAAAAACTGTCTAAATTTTTTTTTTAATTCTGTGCAACGCTTGTTGTTTTTGCACAAATTCCTCTATGTCTTATTTTGACACCCCCCTCCCCGTTGTGTTTTTTAGGGTACAGTCAATTTACGGTCATAACTTGGATTATATAAGCGATGATGTCATTGATGACATCACAGGGCTAATGAGTTCTCATCAAGCCGGCTCATTAAGTATGAGAGGAATTATCTATTTACATGGCGTATTCTTAGTAGTGATTGCACACACGTAATGAGTTTTCAACTTTCCGACGGATAAAGGCGCGTTGACACCGCCTCCTACGCCGCGCATATAATTACATCGCTTTGCGTCTAATCAATCTCTAACAAAGGTCTAATCAACAAAGGTGCAATCATCTCACCATCGCACCAGGTTCTATCCCCGGGAATGGAAGGCATCAGCCCCAGCTCTTTATGCCGGGGCCCAATGGAAGCTCTTTGTAACAAAGCAATCAATTTCCTCTCTGATAGTAACGTTAATTAAGTTTTTTTTTTTCATCTCTTGCATTCTGCAAAAAAAATTACTTTTGTCACAGCTGAAAATTAAAAAAAAAAATGTTGTGTAGCGTTCTGCAGAGTCACATCAGGACCCGGGTGAAAGTGTCATCTGTAACGATATTGCATCTTCAAGTTCATTGAAGGCCATGTCCACTTCCAGGGTCGGATTGGGGTCCCATAGGCCCACCAGAGAAAATGAATCTGTGGGCCCACCCTTCATCATCCCCCAGGAAATAGAATTTAGCAGCCTCCAAATTGGGTTGTTTTCTGCTGGACCTCTGAAGTTCAGTATTGGTTTGAACCCTGGTTCTCCGGTGGGCCAGTCCGACACCGTCCACTTCTAGAAAATAAATAAAATAAGCAGAAAAATTTGAACTAAAAACTGACTTTTATTTAATATATGAAGCTTTCACTGATTTGTATGTGTCTCCTTGGTAACAGACTACAAACAAACCTTGTGTAGTCTGATCCTGCAGACACAACCCTTCCTGTTGTCTACTACTTTTTGCTTTGTAGGGTACCAAGAAGAAGGGGATAAAAGGAAGGGAAGGTTTGTGAAGGTTTCTGTTTGAAAATGAACAATAAAATGGAAAAGGAAAGGCCGGACCCAGGCAGTGATCCCTAAAGCTAGACTCACCCAGCTGTCCCTACCTACTTGCCTATCCTAGTTGTTAGGTGACCACTGGTTGATGTTCCCTTTCTACGTCAAAGTAAAAAAACAGAGATGAATGGTCTTACAAATATGGGTCAAAACCAGGAGGACAATGCAGTACAAAATCAAGAAACAAATGGATTGTCATAAGACAAGAAAGGTCAGAAATCAAAGAATACTGAAGTCCAGAAAACACTAGAAGGCTACAAAGAAGTCTTATAGCAAGCACTAGGGAGGAACAGGCAAACATTATATGAGATGTCAGAGTCCCAATTGAGAAGATGAAAATTAAGGTCCCCTGACATCCAGAGAAATCAGACTAGCAGGGGAGAGAAGGAAGGAGGCATCTGTCCATCACAGCTAGATCAACCATCTGCAACCCAGAACAAAGTTATCAGGAGACAGACGGATGTGGTGGAAATCAATTAAGACAGCCAGGAGTGAAAATCGGCAGTGTTCAGACTAGTGCAGGACAGAATGCAAACAAGGTACAAAATCACAGTCAGCGACACCTCTACTAATGTACCTCTACTAACGTGCAAAGGATGGCACTAAAGCCCCAACAGGCACAGATGGTATAGTGTGTTTGTAGACAGTAACCATGAAGACACATCTACTATGTAGATGGATTTTTTACTATTTTTACATTTTAAACTAATTTTAGAAACAAAAATGTTCCCATCCTTTAATGGCACATGGCACACAGTAGTATATTCAAAGGGGATTACAACCTGAGGTCGAAACCTCAGTGGGTATTTTTACATTTTTCTTTGTTTAAAAACATTTTATTGGACCAAACTTTTAAATTGTCTAATGTGGGATAAAAAAAAAATTGGGCTACCGGCCTACTTTTAGGCCATGCCTATTACGTTGACCACACCCTTTTTTCGTTAAGACGTAACCCATTTCGTAAGCCTTTTTTGAATTTAGTAAATAGGAAGAAGAACACACACCTTACCTCTCCGGAGGTCCTCTGCTTCGAGCGCCTTCTCACTGGTCCCTGGGGCTTCCGGTCCTATCAGGGTGTAAGCTGTAACACCATGTCCACAATGGTTTAACCAATCACCGGTCTCATTAGTCAAGTGCTATTCATTCACATGTGACCATTGAGGCCAGTGAATGGCTCTGTCAATCGTACAATGAACATTGACATTGATACCACAACATTGACATTACAACATCCAGAGAACTGGTGATAGAATGAAGGGGCCTCTGAGTGTGGGGTTTTTTTTTGCCTCATGTTGGGAATTTTTATAAACTTTTTTTAAGTCACTTCTTTTAGTAAGATTTTAGACATGGCATGCCATGGTACAGACTCTGGATAGGATGGCATTTGCCTTGAAGAGGACATTGTGGACCATTTCTTGGTGGGACCTGGGCAGGGACTTGAATTCATCTTGATCATCTTTAGAGATGAGCGAGCACTAAAATGGTCGAGTGCTCGTTATTCGAGACGAACTTTTCCTGATGCTCGAGTGCTCGTCTCGAATAACGAGCCCCATTGAAGTCAATGGGAGACTCGAGCATTTTTCAAGGGGACCATGGTTCGGGAATAAAATGTGTTATTTAATTGAAAAAGAATGTCTTCTGATAAGTTAGCAGATGTATGCAAACATCTACAATCTATTCTTCACTGTTCCGCACGTATATTATCTCCCGACAAGTTAGCAGATGTGAAGAACAGTGAAGAATAGAATAAAAACAGTGAACACAGTGAACACAGGATCATTTAAGTGAAAAACGCAGTGAAAAACACAGTGAATAGATTGCAGATGTTCGGCACATCTGCTTACTTGTCGGGGATCCGCTCCTCCTCTTCCACTGAAGTGTCCCCGATCTCTCTGCGCTGCTCCCCGATCTCTCTGCGCTGCTCCCCGATCTCTCTGCGCTGCTCCCCGATGTCACTCCGTGCTGCCGCCCCGGTGTCTCTCCGTGCTGCCGCCCCGGTGTCTCTCCGTGCTGCTGCTCCCCGATGTCTCTCCGTGCTGCCGCCCCGGTGTGTCTCCGTGCTGCCGCCCCGATGTCTTTCCGTGCTGCCGCCCCGGTGTCTCTCCGTGCGGCTGCTCCCCGGTGTCTCTGTGCTGCTCCCCGGTGTCTCTCTGTGCTGCCGCCCCGATGTCTCTCCGTGCTGCTGCTCCCCGATGTCTCTCCGTGCTGCCGCCCCGGTGTCTCTCCGTGCTGCCGCCCCGGTGTCTTTCCGTGCTGCCGCCCCGGTGTCTCTCCGTGCGGCTGCTCCCCGGTGTCTCTGTGCTGCTCCCCGGTGTCTCTCTGTGCTGCTGCTCCCCAGTGTCTCTCCGTGCTGCTGCTCCCTGGTATCTCCGTGCTGCTGCTCCCTGGTGTCTCTGTGCTGCTCCCCGGTGTCTCTGTGCTGCTCCCCGGTGTCTCTGTGCTGCTCCCCGGTGTCTCTGTCCTGCTCCCCGATGTATCTGTCCTGCTCCCCGGTGTCTCCGTGCTGCTCCCCGGTGTCTCTGTGATATTCCCCGTGTTTTTCAATGCGTTCTTCACACATATATATTGTTCTTCACATACTATTTTGTTCGCACCGTTCCGCGCGTATCTCCCGACAAGTAAGCAGATGTGCCGAACATCTGTAATCTATTCTTCGCTATGTTCTTCACTGTGTTTTTCTCTTAAATGATCCTGTGTTCACTGTGTTCACAGTTTTTATTCTATTCTTCATTGTTCTTCACTGTGTTTTTTTAATTAAATGCTCGATCTCGAGCAGGGGAAATACTCGTCCGAGCAACGAGCCGTTTCGAGTACCTTAATACTCGAGCGAGCATCAAGCTAGGACAAGTATACTCGCTCATCTCTAATCATCTTAGATGGTGTGGATGAGAGTTAGTATTGAGGAGTTTTTTTTACTCCTTGTAATCCACCACAAAACCATCACCATTGAAAATCATCTTAGCGGTAGTTAATGGAGTCATCCAACATTACCGACTGGTAGAACATCTCATCCCCCCTGAAGGTCATCATTATTTTTCCATCCACTGTGATAAGCTAAATGGAAATTTTCTGAGAAAAATACTTCTCCCCCGGATGCGTGATGTTGATCTTTGGCTCAGACGTTCTCTTGTAGAATGTGATATTGAACCACTCTCTGTACAATCCAGTCATTAGTGATAATAAGCCATGAGTCAAGGGTTCTCTGAGCAAGAGTGACGCATCAACAAAATGTTTTTAAGTTTTCTGATGAATTTTATAAAAATGTTGTTTTGAGTATGAGGGTGAAGAAATTCTTGGCGGTGAACGGCAAAATAAAAAGGAATAAGAAATTAAAGACGTTGAAGACAGAGAAGTAGATGAAGAAAATTAAGGAAATAAGAAAGGGTCTAGGAGGAGGAAAAACAAACAAAAAAAAGTTGTCGCATCTATGTCCATTCAGGCTTCACTGCAATCCTTTGATCATTTAAGTATGCCATAATCTGCTCTGCTGCTTGTGATTTTGTACTTAGTGTTCATTGTGTCTTGCACTAGTCTGAACTCTGCCTTACTCCACTCCTGGCTGTCTTCACATTTTGTTCTGGGCTACAGATGGTTAAGCTAACTCTAATGGACATCTTGTAAAATGGTTGTCTACCCACTTCTCAGTTCTTGCTATTAGTCTTTTTTGGTGCTTGCTAGAGTTTTCTGTATTCTTTAACCTTCTTCCCCTGCTTGTCTTCTGACTATCTGTCTGTCTCTTGATTCTGTGCTGCATTGTCCTCTTGGTTTTTTTCTAATTCTTCTGTGATTGTCCAGTTTTTGTGTCTATGGGGCACATTTACTAAGGGTCCGAATCGCATTTCTCTGCCGGGTTTTCCGAATTTTACCGTTTTGCGCTGAATTGCCCCATGTTTTTGGCGCACGAGATCGGATTGTGTCGCATTGGTGCCGGCTTCATTGCGGCGAAAAACAGGGGACCTGGGCGCCGGAAAGCCCGACGGATTCAGAGTAATCACGCTATTTAAAAAAAAAAAAAAGTGCCGCTTGACATGCACTTACATGCACCGGGAATAGGATGGTGAACTCCGGCGGACCTCGGCGTATCAGCAACACCTGGTGGACATCGGGCGCACAACCTTAGTGAATCGCCGGAGGACCCGTATCCTCTTCACCAGGTAAGTAAATGAGCCCCTATGTTTTCACTTTGGAACAGAAAAAGTGTCGACCAGTTGTCATTGGAAAGAAATGAAGGTAGGGACAGCTGGCTGGGTCTTTAGGGCTCAGGCAAAAAGTAGGAGGAGAAAAAAGCAATGGAGGGAATAAATGAAGAAGGAGAATGGAGAAGAAAATGAAAAGGTTGAACAGGCTGGTGAAGAAGAGGTAGAAGGAGAAAAAAATAGAATAACTAAAACAAAGTGAAGTGACAGTAAGAAGACAAAGAGAAGAAATGGAAGAGAGTTGGAAAGGAGTGAATGAAGACATAAAGAATGAGTTGAGAAAAGCTGAAGTAGTAGAAGAGGGTAATAAAAGGGAAGAAAGGAAGGAAAAGTAAATGAAGAAGAAAGGAATCAGGAGGAGGAAGAGAAAATGGAAAGGAAAAGAGCAGGTGAGAGAAGGTAGAAGAAGCGATAGGAGGTTAAAAGCAGAGCTTGGAAAAAGAAGAATTAGAAGAATTAAAACAATAAGATACACTAAAGAAACTAAACAAAGAATAATAAAAGGAGAAGACAAAGAAGAAAAAGTAGCAGGAGAAGAGGGAATGAAAAAAAGGAGGAGGAAAAAATTAATAAAAAAGGAGAAGAGGGAAAAGGTAGACAAAGACATAAGAAGGAAGGGGCGGTATGAGAGAAAAAGGGGTGGGAGTAGGAAAAAAGGAAGTGTTAAAAAAAAGAAGAAACAAAGAATGCAAAAGAATGATGAGGCAAAAAAAGAAAGGAAAAGTGGAAGAAAAGGAGGAAAAAGGACGAAAGGAAAGGATAAGAACAAGTAAAGAAATTGTCACTTTCCTATGTGATTGGAAACCTCCCCATGAAGAGTAAGAGACTGAGCTCCAGCGTCATGTAGACATTGGGGCAGATTTACTTACCCGGTCCATTCGCGATCCAGCGGCGCGTTCTCTGCGGTGGATTCGGGTCCGGCCGGGATTCACTAAGGCAGTTCCTCCGACGTCCACAAGGTGTCGCTGCTGCGCTGAAGACCATCGGAATGCACTGAAGTTCACCGTCCTATCTTGGGTGAAGGTAAGCGCGAGTCCAGCGACACTTTTTTTAAAAAAATATGTCAGTTTCTCCGAATCTGTCGGGTTTTCGTTCGGCCACGCCCCCCGATTTCCGTCGTGTGCACGCCGGCGCCGATGCGCCACAATCCGATCACGTGCGCCAAAAACCCGGGGCAATTCAGGGAAAATCGGCACAAATCGGAAATATTCGGGTAACACGTCGGGAAAACGCGAATCGGGCCCTTAGTAAATGACCCCCATTGAGAAGCTCCTCTATGGTCTTCTGAGTAGTCCATGGACAATGGACATGATCTGCTAGGTAGGGCGGTGAAGAAGTGAGACATCTACGTTTGAGTATTCGTGTGCCCACATCATTTAAGCCTAAATTCTATAATAACAGGAAAAAAATTCCAAAACTCTCAAGTTATTTTTCATGTCAGTATAAAGAATAGAGGAGCATGGGATGTGACTATTATGGATGGCTATGGAGAGCCGGCAGCGACACCACGGGCGAGCCCCTCACACCATCAGGTCACGGAGAAAAGAAATGCAATTTCCAGCAGATGGACAAACAATGCAAATATTTTTTTCCTATGAAAGTGAAGCCAGACCATCGCAGGGGGAGTGATGAGCTGCAGACATGGGCTTTTCTCCGTGTTCATCGGGTTCTGCTGAGATATTGGGAGCAGATGTTACCTGAGAACTGTAATTAAATCGTTTAGCGTCTCACCGTAATCCCAGCCTCACATCCACCTGCTCAGGGTACAATCAGGCGGAAGAAACAATAATACCAGTGATTGCTTCACGAGACCATCATCCAAAGAGGCCGCCATTCTGTAGCCTGCCGATGTAGTTGAGATGTTCTTAAAGGATCCTAGGGACAATAAGATGTTCACGATGTGTACCATCACCTAGTAGGACAACAGCTGGGACAGTGGGAAAGATGTGGTGAAAGATGTTTGATCTTCTGGCACTCCCCCCACAAATCTATAATGTCCCCTTGTCTTGGAAAAGTTATTTACTAGGGTGGGAAAAGCTGCTACTTTTTAATAATGCCCTGCAGCAGCCTCCCCTCACTAATAAAATGCTCTGCAGCAGCCTCCCCTCACTAATAAAATGTCCAGCAGCAGCCTCCCCTCACTAATAAAATGTCTAGCAGCAGCCTCCCCTCACTAATAAAATGTCTAGCAGCAGCCTCCCCTCACTAATAAAATGTCCAGCAGCAGCCTCCCCTCACTAATAAAATGTCCCCTTAAGTGAAATGTTCACACCAGAGCCCCCTTTAATGAAATGTCCACAGCAGAGCCCCCCTTTAATGAAATGTCCACAGCAGAGTCCCCCTTTAATGAAATGTTCACAGCAGAGCCCCCCATTAATGAAATGTCCACAGCAGAGCCCCACTTTACAGAAATGTCCAGAGTAGAACCCCCCTTTAATGAAATGTTCTCAGCAGAGCCCCCTTTATTGAAATTATCAGAGCAGGGCCCCCCTTTAATGTAATGTCCACAACATAGCCCGTTCAAAAAAACTATTCTATACTTACCTCTGGCTTCTTCCTCCCGCAGGTCCATCTTCTTTCCTGCAGGCTCAGACACACTATAACGTCACCATGTGACATCATAGTATGTGCGCAGAAGAGGACAGAGTCACAGGGAGAAGAAGCTATAGGTACGTATAGCATTTTTAAAAAAATTTTAATTCTTTGGCCAGGCTGTGTTTTACCAAGGGGTGGAAGCACTGCCCCAAGTTGCCGCCCTCCTGTCATCTAGCAGGGGGTGCTGCCCGAGGCGACTTTCTCGAGTCTACTGATGGAGGGTTCGCCCTTGTGTACTGAAACATTATAGAAATGATAACAGACAGCATAGATGCAGAGAACGATATAATCTATGTATGAAGCTGTAACTTCTTCATTCTGAACGAAATCAACTGGAGAAGGGACATAAACTTCTGATGATGAAACTGACTCATGCCACCCAGTAATCTAGACAGTGACAGTGTAGTCTCCCTAACTTATGAGAGAAGGATATAGATATAAAGTATATTCGCGTTGTCCTTCCAGTAGGCAAAGATGATGTCTTTCAACTATACTAATTATGTAACTATTTTACAATCTCTAGCAGCATTTGTGATGCTGTGCTGAAGCATCATGATAATGATAACGGGCAGCAAAGAAATAGAAAATTATAAAATAAAATGAGCTTATTCAGTCCAAACACTCTGCTGATCATAGCTGTTACTGATAATTATTCTTATAGATTTTTAGGAGGATGTAGAGAGAAGCATGATCACACTCTTGTTCCGGCAGGATGTTACAATCTGTAGCTGCCCATGTGATGCTGTCCTGAAGCATAATGGGAATAATAACAGACAGCAAAGGCACACAGAATATTATCATCTTCTCAATCTGAAGCTTGAAAATGACCTAAAGTTGCGCTTAAATGCGATGAATATACTTAGACATCATAGAGTTCTGCCCAGCAAGTCATTTACAAACAGGACTCGCGATACCAAGCCAAGTGCCCATATAAAGAGCAAACTATGCGTCATTTTCTTTCACGTGATTATTTTAGCATAATTTTAACGTAAGAGACTTCAGATAAAGCCGCACACTCTTAGCGAGACCCAATTATTATAATTACATCCCAGGAGATTTATTTGGGAGTTGTAGCTGGCGGGGGCAGGAATTGTATATTCATAAGGTTGCATAAATATTTTCCAAATGAGCCTATGGAAGGATGTCAATGGAAGGTCTCGGCTTCGTGTCTTTAGATTTCAGTATTTACAAAGCAAAGGGGAGATTTGTCTAGAATCGGTATTAGAGGGAGGAGCATAGTGCTTCATCTCCCTGCAGTGCCCCCGCAGGGGACTTGTAGTATTGCATCGTATACATAATTGAAATCAAAATATCTACTAAATCAGATAATTCTTAATTTATACTTAATCATTGTTAACCGGCAATGCACCAATCAATTGGTCCAATCCTTGTAAACATAGGGACAAAGAGCCGGAAGGGACAAAAAGAGCCAACTGTAGCAGCCATTAAAATTTTAGACAGCACCAAATACATAAGTTGACCACACAATAAAAATTCTGGCCAAGCCCTTGAATAAAATATGAGCAGAGCTGGATTCTGCTTACATCTATTGGCTAGATCTTAAATGACCCAAAAAATTACCAAAAACATCATCGTATAAAAAAACATGGAAATTAAGCAAATAGTTAAAAAAAAACAGGCCTTGCCCCCTTTGAACAATCCCTGTTCCAGCACCACCAGTCTCGTCCCCACTATTTCCCTAAATTACCACTAAATCTATCCCAAAATATCTGTTAACCAATCGTAGGTCTCAGTGGTCATTTTGGCATAAAGCGCAATCGGTAGATGCATGTTCTAGGTGTCATGGATGACCAATCCAATTTGTCCATTTTGTCGGAGATTTGGATTGATCATAGACTTGGTTTTCTTAGCAGCAAACTGCACAGTGACTAAGACGTGGATTACATGGGATGGAAAGGCTTGTTTCTTGTAATAAGTATCCTGAACATCCAACCTCGCTTTCATCTAGACAACACTACTCGCTGCTTCCATCTTACCGGGGGGATGACACAACGGCACAGATACACTCCAGTACATTAGTCATCGCTTAGCTGGAATATTTCCAAAGTGAAGTTCAGACGGGAGTTTAGTCAGAACATGGGTAGAGTGTGCTTAACATCTCACATCTATAAAGTCTTACAATGAGGGCAAAACGAAGGTCAATCTCACCGATTATCACAACGGAGAGGTGGCTCTTCATTCACGTCTGTGGGATGGCCAAAAATAGTCAACGTTGGCTCATTGTCACCCACTTTAATACTTGGCATCTTGAGAAAACGTTCCATCTTCTTGTTCAACTTAATTTGTGTTCAGCTTCTTGGTCAAGAATGGGGTAAAGGAGTTTTCCAGGAATGTGAAAAACCTCTAGGGGCAACGTGGCAAAGATACAAAAAAAAAAAATAGCAGACATACCCTGCTCTAGCCCCCGGTTCCCAGGTCACTCCGAAGGACTTGTTTCAGGCCTCTTCAGACCTGCTAGTTTTCTCTCATGGTGAGCGGAAGGGATGTCCTGTGGTCCAAGGAGACTATTAATTGGCTGAGGTGGGTTCAGTCCCCCACTGGTGCCAAACCCAGTACCAGAGCAATAAGGGATCTAGGAGCCCAACCCATAGATTCTGGGAAATCCCCTTTAAAATCCATCATAGGGATAAGACCTTCTTCCTAACTCACTGGAACGTGACCAACAGAGTATAAAAGTAAAAAATCCACAAAATATTTGACCAAAATGTTAGATTATCTACAAAATATTTGACCAAAATCAAAGATTAACTTTTTTTTATTCAGAAACAGCTCCTCTCTTGTCAACAGGATCTGGTATTATAAATGTGTATTTTGGGGGAAAATAGCCTGTAAATGTTAGCTTTGACATTGACGGAGGTCACATGTGCGCCACTTGAATGGAGTAGTGGTGGAGCATCTATATTTCTCACTCAGTTGACCAATATGAAACCTTTATTGGTGTGATCAGGGGAGGTCCCAGCACTGTACAGATTGGCATATTCTGGGGGAGTGCCCTCACACTGCTGTGCTCTTAGCACTTTGCATTGTGCAATTCCACAGCTCCTCCCCTCTACTCAGACTTCTGGTTGGATATTACAGCAGTCATTTAAATAAGAGAGAAAAAGCTGTGGAGTAACTCAAGGCAAAGACCCAAGAGCACAACACAATGAGGCACATTTACTTACCCGTCCCGTTGACGCCGCCAGTCCGGAATGTCAACGAGGATTCGGAGCTGCCGCGATTCACTAAGATCGTGCGCCCAATTTCCTGCATGTGTCACTTCCCCCGCTGAGGTCTGAGTTCACCTTCTTCTTCCTGTGTGCCTCTGAGAGCTCATCTTGCGACACAATTGGTTTTTAAATTCTGTTTGTCCGACTCAGTCAGGTTGTCCAACTTCAACGCTCTGCCGATTTGTGTCGCAGGCAAGTCGGCGCCGATGCGTCACAATCTGATTACGTGCGCCAAAAACCCGGAGCAATTCAGGGCAAAACGGAAAAAGTCGGGAAACCTGACGAAAATGCGGTGTTTGGACCCTTAGGAAATGTGCCCCAATGTGATCATTTTTCTCTACGAAATCCCTTGTTTATGTAAATCCAATTTATGTCATCGGAATTGGTATTTTAGATGTTAAAATTGTGTAGGGGGAGTTCGCTGTTTTGGATACACTTTTTCCGGTCAGGTTGTAGGCTACAAAAACATTCCATCCTTTGGAGGACCTGTCCTGTACATGTCTCAATGAATTTGCGTAATGCTTAGTTTCTCCTGCGGAGGTGCTGTGGTGAAACTGAATAATTTTCTATCACAAGGTCACTTTTAGATCAGTTTTTTTTTTGTAGGAATCTGCTGAATAGAAATTTTTCCCTGAACAATATATATTTTTGTAATCCAAGTTTTATTTTGTTTGAAGTTGCCTTCATGTCCGCAGCTCTGCCAGCTCGTACCCAAGCTGGCAATCATCTGCTTCAGTGATGTGCAAAGGAACTGGCAACCTTTTCAGAGCTAACCGACGGATATGGAGATGAAAAGATTCCAATTAATCCGATGTTCCCTTTCGCTCGGGAGAGAGAATCTCAGATGTGTGCGCGATATCATGAAAATAAAATGTTCCGCGTTCTCCGATCACATTAGCGTAATAGAATATATACCTTGCCACCCCCGCCCCTTGGGCTTTCTCGCGAGGTAGGAGATGTAATTGTGAATTGTTATTTCGTGACAGGCGGCGGCTAATCTTACGTTTGATGAGCGCAAACCAGAAAACGAAAGTTCACGCTACGGTGGCTTCTATTAAAGAGGCAAACCGTCAATCTTACGATAGGGAGGCCTTTGTTAAGTACAGGCTAGGAATAATCTTGTGCCTACACGTTGCCCATGCTCTCGCACCTCTGCAAATGACTGGCATATTAATTAATTGGCACCGATTCCCAAGGACCCGGCATGGAAGGATATTTAAAGTGACTTTCATTTTAGAGATTTTTGCTACTGAGGACTACGGGACGAGGCCACACAAAAATATCATAAGGTCTAGTTGAAAAGCCAAGGGTTGTGTCAGGAAATATACCATACCGTTGAGCACGTCAAGGCAGAGGTGTGGCCTAAAAAAGTAATCGAAAGTATTGTGGCGAGAACTGGGTGGGGCCTGAGAATCAGTAAGACACACCCCTTCAAACAAAGTTGTGTCCTCAAGCAGAAAGACACATCCCTTACAACAAAGTCATGCCTCCTACCAATAGCACCTTAACACCTTTCCAAAATGACGGCTGAGAGGAGACTTTATTACAATGTAAAAATACCTGAACAAGCAGTACAAGGATCTTTCCAAAGATCTTTTTATTACTAGGCCTGTGGCCAGGAAAAGGGGGCATCCTCTACACCTAGAGGAGAGGAGGTCCTACCATCACCATAGAACAGTGGGCATTCCCTCTTACACCTAAGAGGAGAGTAGTTCTACCATCACCATAGACAGGGGCATCCTCTACACTAGAGGAAGAGAGTTTCTACCATCACCATAGACAGGGGGCTCCTCTACACCTAGAGGAGAGGAGGTTCTCTACCATCACCATAGACAGGGGGCATCCTCTACACCTAGAGAGAGGAGGTTCTACCATCACCATAGACGGGGGCATCCTCTACACCTAGAGGAGAGGAGTTCTACCATCACCATAGACAGGGGGAATCCCCTACACCTGAAGGAGAGGAGGTTCTACCATCACCTAGACAGGCAATCCTCTACACCTAGAGGAGAGGAGGTTCTACCATTACCATAGACAGGGGACATCCTCTACAGGCATAATTATATTTAGTACATAAAATGTGGATCAGAACTACCTGTCATGGGCCACCAGATATCGGTACTGTCTAAATGTAATTTTCTATAGCGGAGGAAGTTACATATTTTTTTCTAGAAAACTTTATATAAATAGACACTTTGCTACCGAGATGTGATGGGTCAGAATGGGACATTTTTGTAGATGTGATTCCCAAATGAACAACAAGAACTAAAAAAATGTCTCTAATACATGACATCCTAATTTCCCTATGAATGGTATCAGTGGTCTTGCATGGGGTTGCCGTTGCTATGACGTTGCCATGGCGATTCTATTATTGGACCGAGCAATCTCTTCGCGACTCACCAGCCGGGTACATTTTGCAAAGACTCGCTTAGAGAAATCGACAAAACGAAAGACGGTGAGGAGGGTGGTATGAAGGGGAGGCATGGTGTGAATTAGGAAGCCCCAGGTGGGAATATGGAAATGAATTTTCTCTGCAAAAAACAGGAATTGTATTTAACACTTCTCAGACTACGACAGATAAGTCAGGGACAGCTCTTACCGGAGAAATGGGGCAGAAAATCACATAGCAACAGGCATGGCCCGATTTACTGTAAACGAGTCTTTATACACTAAACCAACATTATACGTCTCCATCTAGGTTTAGGCTTCTTCCCGTCATTGTTTTTTCCTTTAAAAAACGTAAAGATTAAAGACTTAAAGATTTAATTCTGTGTCTCATTCAGAGTATAGGGGAAAACATGTTAATCGTGGCATGCAAACTGTTCATCCGCTACTGGATCATTTACAATTAAAGGAAATCTACCACCAGGATAAAGGATTGTAAACCCAGCACACTGACATACTGGTGTGTGCCCCCTCTGGCAGGATCTGCTCTTCTTTTAGCTTCTTATTCCCTGTTTTTTACCAAAATAAAGGTTTTTAAACTTATGCAAATGAGCATAAATAAATAAATACATAAATAAATACCAGCAGTGAATATACAACATACAGAAAGAGTTGCTTGCAGTTTGTATATCCCATATTTAAATACATAAATAAATACCAGCAGTGAATATACAGCATACATAAAGAGTTGCTTGCAGTCAGTGTACCCCATATATAAATATATAGCAGCAGGGAATATACAGCACACATAAATATATACCAACAGTGAAGACTTACTGCACTTGTAAATAAACACCTTCAGTGAATATACCATCCATTACTATATACCTGCACTGTATATTCCACACATAACTATAATGATTTATATATGCTTTACAAATGTCAGGCACCAGGGGTAGTGGACCTACTGGACCACCGCGGAGGATGACGTAAGCCAATGCCTGGAATTGGAGTCTAAGTGGTACCCAGTTTTCACTAGAGCCCGCTGCAAAGCAGGTTGGACTTGTTGTGGCGTGGTACCACCACGTCGTTCCACAGGCGCGACTTTGTCCACTGTGGTGCCCCAGGTGAAGTAAAGATTAGTAAGACAAACTCGTGGTCAGGGACAGGCAGGAGGTTGAGACAGGCAGCACAGGATCAGAGTCGGGGACGTAGCGGTAGGTCAGGACAGGCAGCACGGGATCGGAGTCAGGAACAGAATCGAGGTCGCAATGGGAAATCAGGATAATCGCAGAAGGCTTGGAAAATAGCTTTCTCTCAGGCATAGAGGCACAAAGATCCGGCAGGGAACACAGGAAGGGGTTAGGAAGTTATCACGGCAGGTGGTCAGCCAGCGCCAATTATCGGCGCACTGGCCCTTAAATCTAGGAGATGAGGACATGTGCGCCGAAGTGCGGGAGCCGCGGAGACTGCAGATGGAGCCAGGGAAGGTAAGTTACTGTGCAGGCTGGGTCCGGGGCACAGGGAGGAACACGGGTGCACCTGCGACCCAGGATATGGGTCGCAGGAGCATCTGTGCTCTTGACAACATAAATATAAAGCACATATAAATATATGCAAGCAATGATTATACTACACACACACATATATATATATATATCTGCACTTAATATACTGCATCCGACTATATACCAGCAATGAAAATAGTGCACACATAACTATATACCAGAACTTATCCCTTCCCCCACGATTCTGTGTTTCCATTCTTTGCTCTATAACTTTTGTATTTCTCCATGTACAGAGCTGTAAGAGGCTTGACAATATTTCTAATTCTATGCCATATACTTGAAAGCAGGAAAAAATTCCAAATGCAGTGAATTTGACAAAAAAAAGGCATTTGCTCCAATTTCTTGTGGACTCAGCTTATAAATTTCACTGTTTGCTCCAAATGACACCCCTTCTTTATTTTTTGGGTTGATACAATCACAGGGATATCAAATTCCTAGGTTTTATTATGTTTTAATAGATTTTTAAAAATGAAAAGCCTTTGTAACAATATTAGTTTGCTTTGCCATATTCTGAAGCTAATGACTTTTTCACACTGCAGTGCACGGAGCAATGAAAGGTCACTGTTTGCAGGACGAGATGTTGTTTTCATTGCTACTATTTTGGGAACTGTACAACCTATTGATCAGTAAAAATTTTTATGTGTTGCACAATGGGGAAGAAGTGGCGACACTTGGATGCTATTTTCCGTTATGGGGTTCGTTGCCAGGAATAATCGGTTTTATATCTTGATAGATGAGGACTTTTGGGACACAGCGTTACCGAAGGGTACTTTAACCCTAGTGAGTCGGATAGTACTGTATTGCAGTATATGGCACATTGTTACACACACATATATATATACCTGCACTTAATATATCACATTCAACTATATACCAGCAATGAAAATAGTGCACACATAAATATATACCAGAACTTATCCCTTCCCGCCGATTCTATGTTTCCATTCTTTGTGCACAATGGCACATTGTTACAGATCTGCAAAGATGATAGGCCCTGGAGTCTTATTGGAGTCTACGTCACTCCCCAATGTTGTCACGAGGAGCAAAGACCAGAGAAAATATGGTGGCGTTTTTGGGTTGCCAGCTTTTAAATGCCTCTGGCTCCCCTATGGAATAGAAAAGAAATTAGGATAGTAGGAGGTAGGTAGGTCTTGGCAGGTCTGGAGAGTGGGTATGCAGAGAGTGAGGAGCAGAGGCTGGAGGCACAAGATCATACAGAAGGTGAGTATCATGGAGCAATGGGTTCTAAAACGGGAACAAGAAGACAATGGGGCAGATTTACTTACCCGGTCCCGTCGCGATCCTGCGCTGCGTTGTCCAACGAGGATTCGGGTCCGGCGCGATTCACTAAGATCGTGCGTCCGAGTTCCTGCATGTGTGGCTTCTGTTCTGAGTTCCGCTGGAGTTCATCTTCTTCTTCCCGGTGCATGTAAGTGCTTGATCTTGCGACACATTTCCTTTTTGAAATTCTGCGGTTTGTCCGAATTCGTCGGGTTGTCCGACTGCCACGCCCCCCGATTTCTGTTGTATGAAGCCGGCGCACAATCCGATCACGTGCGCCAAAACCCGGGGCAATTCGGCACAAAAGAGAAATATTCGGGAAACCCGACGAAAGTGCAGCGTTTGGACCCTTAGTAAATGTGCCCCAATAGGGGAGCTCTGGGAAGACAATGGGCAGCCGTGGACCTAGAATTGTAGAAGATGCTACAATAGGTGTTGCAAGAAAGACAGGACTGCAGGACCTCTTGAAGGTGCACTAGAGTTTGTGAAGCTTCATGACCACTCCCACAGTCGAAAGTGATAACAGACCTGGCCTGGGCAGAATTCCACCACTCTACCACATCCTCCTCCAACATCAACATCAAGGACCCTCATTCTGCCCCCTGAGGCGGAATACTCACCTTGCCTCATTCCAGAAGCAGAACCTAGACAGATACATTGATATTTTCAGAATCGCCCTATAAATGGCATGTTTGTTTTCACTGAGAACTTTAAACAGTTAAACCCATTGTCCTCTATGTTCTCTATACGGATCTAAACGGCATATCTGAGAATTTCCTATATTCTTTGGCAAGGAAACTTAATTCCCTCTTTTGCAGGAAACAGACTAAAACAGACACGTTTCCATAGAGACTGGTGATCAAGGGACATGGAGACCTCAAAAACCAATCCCATAAGGTTTCTCCGAAAAACTGTGTATTGGTGACAGATCAGATGCGGCTGTGTACACTATATGGGAACGTAAAAGAACACTTTAACTTCACCGTAATTGGTTTGTTCTTCACTTATTTACTTGTGAGTGGGGGGAGATGGATTGTCCTCCCTGAAGGTGACGGAGGATGCCAAATCCTTTATAAGTTCTTGTTTGTTATTACGGGCTTTGGTTTTGCCAACAAACCTTCAAACTTGGGAGAGTTCCCAATCTTTTGAGACATATTTAGAGGTTGTGCCCATATATACGGGATAGAAGTAATAGTACTGTGCTGTGCCCTTATGTACAGGATAGGAGTAGTAGTACTGTGCTGTGCTGTGCCCATATATACAGGATAGGAGTAGTAGTACTGTGCTGTGATGCGCATGGAGCTGGCGCTCCGCTGCCAGGCGAGCTTTCGCCAATCCAAGCCCCTGTCTCTAGGCTACTACCCAAACAGCACTTCTAAGAACCTTTTGTATAAGATCAAGTGTAGTAGCGTTCTTATAAGTTTAGGATATGCCGGGTGAGGGGAATGTAAACAGATGCGCAAGAAGCGCTGAAATAATATTGGTAAATGATAAAAGTTTGCCAGTATATTTTGTGGATAACACAGCAGGGTGGCGACAAAGTTAACAACTTTGATGTGGAATCCATGAAAACAACCCAAATTTCTGCATGACACACCTCGTTTGATAAAGGGACGATGTATGGAGGCAGCTATATGGACGACTTTTGGAGGTAGCAATGGAGACAACGTGTGGAGGCTGCTATGGAGACAATTTAATTTGGATAGTGCCTGTATGTGGCAGTCCCAAAAATTTTTCAAACCAGAGGAGCAGGTAGGTGGCCCTCCAGTAAAATGGAATAGATTGAGTGCCTGTATGTGGCAGTCCAAAAAATTTTCAAACCAGAGGAGCAGGTAGGTGGCCCTTCAGAAAAATTGAACAGATTGAGTGCCTGTATGTGGCACTCCCAAAAATTGTTTAAAACAGAGGACCGGGTAGGTGGCCCTCCAGAAAAATTAAATGCATAAAGTACTATAGCTAGAGCCAGTGGGCCCTATCAAAAAATAGCCAGTTTCCTCTGCTTTACTGTACAAAGAGGAGGAGAAGGAGGAAAATGAGGAGGAGGAGGAGTGGATCAATTATTCAGGTTGAGCTTCCTTCACCTGGTGGAGATTGGAAATTATGAGAAATCCAGGCTTTATTCATCTTAATAAGCGTCAGCCTGTCAGCGCTGTCAGTCGACAGGCGTGTACGCTTATCGGTGATGATGCCACCAGCTGCACTGAAAACCCGCTCGGACAAGACGCTAGCGGCAGGGCAGGCAAGAACCTCCAAGGCGTACAGCGCCAGTTCATGCCACATGTCCAGCTTTGAAACCCAGTAGTTGTAGGGAGCTGTGTGATCATTTAGGACGATGGTATGGTCAGCTACGTACTCCCTCACCATCTTTCTGTAAAGATCAGCCCTACTCTGCCGAGACTGGGGACAGGTGACAGTGTCTTGCTGGGGTGACATAAAGCTGGCAAAAGCCTTGTAAAGCGTACCCTTGCCAGTGCTGGACAAGCTGCCTGCTCGCCTACTCTCCATCGCTACTTGTCCCGCTGAACAACGCACTCTGCCGCTAGCGCTGTCAGAAGGGAAATACTGTTTCAGCTTGTGCACCAGGGCCTGCTGGTATTCATGCATTCTCACACTCCTTTCCTCTGCAGGGATGAGAGTGGAAAGATTTTGCTTGTACCGTGGGTCCAGGAGAGTGAACACCCAGTAATCGGTGCTGGAATAAATTCTTTGAACGCGAGGGTCACGGGATAGGCAGCCTAGCATGAAATCTGCCATATGCGCCAGAGTACCAACGCGTAAGAATTCACTCCCCTCACTGGCCTGACTGTCCATTTCCTCCTCCTCCAACTCCTCCAACTCCTCTTCTTCTGCCCATACACGCTGAACAGTGAAGGACTCAACAATGGTCCCCTCTTGTGTCTCGCCAACATTCTCCTCCTCTTCCTCCTCATCCTCCTCCACCTCCACCTCCTCCGATATGCGCTGAGAAACAGACCTGAGGGTGCTTTGGCTATCAACAAGGGAATATTCTTCCCCTGTCTCTTGTGACGAGCGCAAAGCTTCCGACTTCATGCTGACCAGAGAGTTTTTCAACAGGCCAAGCAGCGGGATGGTGAGGCTGATGATGGCGGCATCGCCACTGACCATCTGTGTTGACTCCTCAAAGTTACTCAGCACCTGACAGATATCAGACATCCACGTCCACTCCTCATTGTAGACTTGAGGAAGCTGACTGACCTGACTACCAGTTCTGGTGGAAGTTGACATCTGGCAGTCTACAATCGCTCTGCGCTGCTGGTAAACTCTGGATAACATGGTCAGTGTTGAATTCCACCTCGTGGGCACGTCGCACAACAGTCGGTGAGCGGGCAGTTGGAGGCGGCGCTGCGCTGCCCTGAGAGTGGCAGCATCTACGGCGGGAGCTGCCATTTTCTCGAGCGGGCGAAGTATTCGTCCGAGCAACGAGCAGTTACGAGTACGCTAATGCTCGAACGAGCATCAAGCTCGGACGAGTATGTTCGCTCATCTCTACTTATTACATGGCGGTAATATTAATTAGGGCTCAGATTGATGGTAGTCATTTTTAACTGTATTGCTGTAGTATTTATCAGCGCTCTGTATTGTGGTATTAATTATATACTGCATTTCTGTATTATTTATTATGGCTCATGTAGTCCAAAGTTATTGTTTTTATTAGTGTATTATATGTCAGCGTTTAGTTATTGTATTAGTGTATTATATGTCAGCATTAATTACATATTGTATGGCTGTATTATTACTTAGGGCTATTGACAGTAATAATCATATACTACGTTGCTGTATTATCGATCAGGGCACTTTAGGTCAGTACAAATTTAGTACTCTATGGGGCTGATTTACTTACCCGGTCCAGTCGCGATCCCGTGGCGCGTTGTCCGACGCAGATTCGGGTCCGGTGCGATTCACTAAGGTCGTGTGCCCAATATCCAGCAGGTGTCGCTGCTGCGCCGAGGTCCACCGGAGTTCACCTGCTTCTTCCCGGTGCATGTAAGTGCTGATCTTGCGACACAAATTCTTTTTTAAATTCCGCGGCTTTTCTGAATCCTTCGGGTTGTCCGACGGCCATGCCCTCCGATTTCTGGTGCGTGAAAGCCGGCGTCGATGCGCCAAAATCCGATCGCGTGCGCCAAAATCCCGGGGCAATACAGGGAAAATCGGCGCAAATCGGAAATATTCGGGTAACACGTCGGGAAAACGCAAATCGGGCCCTTAGTAAATGACCCCCACTGTGTGGCTGCATTATTTATTTTGGGCTCTGATTGACGGTACTAATTATGTGCGGTATTGCTGTGTTATTTTAAGAGCTCCGTATAGCAGTATTAATTATATACCGTATTAATTACATATTGCATGGCTGTATAATTTATTAGGGCTCTCTCTGCATGTCAGTATTAATAATGTACTGTATGGCTGTATTATTTATTAGGATTCTATATGTTGGCATTAGTTACATATTGTTTGGCTGTATTAATTATTAGGGCTCTGAATACCGATATTAATTATGAACTTTATCTCTGCATTATTTATGGCAGTAATAGCTATGTGGTGAATAGTTGTATTATTTATTGGGGTGCTGTGTGTATGGCAGTATTAATTTCATAATGTTATTATTAACTGTATTAGTTATTATACTGTATGGCTGTATTATTTTTCAAAGATCTGTATAGTCCCTGTGGTTTTTTGTATATGGCTGTATTATTTTTTGGGGCTATATCGATGTCTGTATCGATCATGCGTTACTTGACGGTATTACTGTATATACTCAAGTACAAGCCGACCCGAGTATAAGCCGAGGTACCTAATTTTAACACAAAAAAATGTGAAAATCTATTGACTCGAGTATAAGCCCAGGGTATGAAATGCATTGGTCACAGCCTCCCAGTATATAGCCAGCCAACCCCTGTCCCATAGTAAATAGCCAATGCATGCCCCCCAGTATATAGCCAGCCCCCTAGTATAACGGCAGTAGTCCCCTGCCCCCAGTAAATAGCGAGCAGCCTATGTCCCCAGTATATAGCCAGTAGCCCCCTAGTATATAGCCAGCCCCCTGCCCCCTAGTATATAGCCATCAGACCCCTTGTATATAGCCAGTGCCTGCCACATTGTATATAGCTAGCAGCCCCCTGTCCCCGTATATAGCCAGCAGCCCCCTAGTATATAGCCAGCCCCCTGCCCCCTACTATATAGCAATCAGACCCCTTGAATATAGCCAGTGCCTGTCACATTGTATATAGCCAGCAGCACTCTGTCCCCTGTATATAGCCAGTAGCCCCTGCCCCCAGTATATAGCCAGCAGCCCCCTATATATAGCCAGTGCCTGCCCCCATGTATATAGCCAGTGCCTGCACTCCCCATATATAGCCAGTGCTTGCCCCCCAGTATATAGCCAATGCCTGCCCCCCAGTATATAGCCAGTGCCTGCCCCCCAGTATATAGCCAGTGCCTGCCCTCCAGTATATAGCCAGTGCCTGCCCCCAGCATAAAGCCAGTGCCTGCCCTCCAGTATATAGCCAGTGCCTGCCCTCCAGTATATATCCAGTGCCTGCACCCCCCATATATAGCCAGTGCCTGCACCCTGCGTATATAGCCAGTGCCTGCACCCCCGTATATAGTCAGTGCCTGCACCCCCCATATATAGCCAGTGCCTGCACCCCCATGTATAGCCAGTGCCAGCCCCCCAGTATATAGCCAGTGCCTGCCCCCTTGTATACAGTCAATGCCTGCCCCCAAGTATATAGCCAGTGCCTGCCCTACAGTATATAGTCAGTGCTTGCACCCCCCAAATATATACAGTGCCTGCACCCCCCATATATAGCCAGTTCGCTTGCCGATGTCAGTCACGTGCCGGCAAGCGGCTGACGTCATGGTGAGTGCGATGTAGCTGCGGCAAGCCAAAGACAGATCCGGAACTGGAGCTGAACACTGAAGGGTTTTTAGATTGACTCGAGTATAAGCCAAGTTTTTTTGCTGAAAGACTCGGCTTATACTCGAGTATATACTGTATTTATAAGGACTGTGGTCTATTGGTATCACATACAGCTGCACAGACAAGAGTGACGCTTTATTGGGAGTATTTGGGCCACAAGGATCAATCAATTATCAAAAAACATATTACGAAATTATCTCCACATCAGAGATGGGCGGCCGACTCATAATTTTCAATATACAGAGAAAAAATAAGTGAGTTTCTGGAACGCGTTAAATATCTCCGATGCTGAGGTCACACACAGGTTTCTCGCTTCTGAATGAAAATGATCAATGCCTCTCATCAAATATATAAAGGCTTAATCATCCCGTGATGTTACATTGTATCTGGATGCTGAATTGTGCGATCGCTGCTATCTCTGAACTCCTGGGGACCCGACCGCGACAAAGCAATGAAAAGAGGAGAAGGATGAATAGGCGTCCCCAGGTGGCGGATGGATGTCACCTGCCAGGCTTTTACTGCTTCGTCTTTTCAATCTTCCACTGATGGTTGTGTGCTTGTATTCCACAATAAAAACGGATGTATATATGATGAGATGGTCTTCTCCAGCCATGTCTTAAAGAAACTAGATGCCTAATGTCAGTCCGGCACTCTCTCTCTCTTTCACCCAGATGCAAAAAAGTGAAGGAAATCTCAACAAAATATGTTGTTTATCTCAAGGCTTCTCGTAAATAACAAAGATTTTCCATTTATCATGCAAAACTACGACCCAAATGGGCTTGAGGAGCAGGTGGACCTTGCCACCCAAGGATCTCCAAGAGTAGTAGGTCTTGTTTGGCACGAAAGTTGGTTGTCCATTTTGTAACCTGGTTCAAAAAAGTGAAATAAATCCTCCAAACATTCAGAAGAATCTCAAGACTTCGAGAACATCCATTCAAACTCTTATACTCCAAGCCCAAGGGTCAAAGATGTTTATCTTTTAGATCCTTGGGTGGCAAGGTAATCCCACTCTTTGAGGCTTGGAATAATTATTTATAAACATCTTTGACCCACATTGTCACGGGTCGCAGACGCACTTGTGCCCCTCTCCGCTGCCCGTTCCCCCGACGGTTCACTCACTCTGCCGCGATCCAGGGCATCCTTGCCTCCTAGGGCACGCGTGTGCCGGCTTCCTGAAATTTAAAGGGCCAGCATGCTGATAATTGGCGTTGGCCGGCCATTCTACTTAAATTCAAGCCCATTTATGCCTCAAAGCCTTAGAGAAATCTTGTTCCTGATGCCATGTGCGATTATCCTGATTTCCCGTTGTGAGCTCAATTCCTTTCCTGACCTCGATCCTGTGCTGCCTGTCTCGACCTTGCCTTACGACTCTGTACTTTGCCTTGGCTGCCACCGCAGACAAAGTTGCGTCTGTGGAACTACCTGGTGGTACCACGCCGCAACAAGTCCAACCTGCTTTTAGGCGGGCTCTGGTGAAAAGCGGGTGCCACTTAGGTGTCGGCTTACGTCATCGTCCGCAGTGGTCCGGGGGATTTCCTACCACTGATCCTGACACACATGAGTTACCCTATATCAGTGGTGGCGAACCTATGGCACGGGTGCCAGAGGTGGCACTCAGAGCCCTTTCTGTGGGCACCCGGGCCATCGCCCCAGCACACCAGACAGGACTGGAAGAATCTTCCTCCAGTTCCAAGCAACTTAAAAGATGCTGCTTTCAGTCATATTTTGATACTTACTTCGCTACTTGGGACTGTTGGAAGAGGGAGAATGAGTAGACAGGACCGAATTATCTTTGGTGGACTTCCTGCTGGCCCCCTGATTCTCCGTGTGCAGAGGGACACTGGAAAGAAGCTAAAATTTTCCATCTTTCTACTGTGTTGTTGTCCTCAAAAGATATGACTGAAAGTTGTTACTACTTTAATTTTTGGATAGCACCTCACGATAAATAAGGGGGGTTTTGGGTTGCAGTTTGGGCACTCGGCCGCTAAAAGTTTCGCCATCACTGCCCTATATGCTGGGAGTGTTTACTCACACTGCTGTGCTCTAAAGTCTCAGCACTGAGCTGCTCCACGGATTTACCCTATACCCTGGAAGTGTGTCCTCACACTGCTGTGCTTTCATTTTCAGCACTAAAGTACTCAATACCTCTTACCTTGTATTTTGAGTTCCTGCTGTATTATTTAACGAGAAACCTGCAGAGAGGAGGGGCTATGGGCAGCTCCAGGAAGAGAGCTAAGAGCACAGCAGTGTCAGGACACGCCCCAAGTGATCTTCAGGAAGCTACCATCATAAAAATATGCAGCCCGATGCTAATGCACTGTGTGAGTATTAAGATGGTTTCTAGAAAAGAAAGTCTTACTTTGCTTACAGATAACTTGAGGAAGGACCTGCTGGGATGATAAAACTCAATACCTAAATAATTTCCAAAATTAAAGGTCTGAATAACAGGATATCTCACACAATCTATATTTGAGTCTCATCTTCTGCTCATCTGAAGTGCCAGAAAATCAATGATCCTGATGTGTCTTTAATATCCCAAGTGCTTATTTATGTCATGTTCTGGCTGATACAAGTGGCTGCAATTTCATTATATTTTTATTAACCCTTTATCGACCGGGCTTCTTGAGGTCTTTGGTGGCCATTCAAGCTATATTTTAGGGTTTAATTCACATTTTAAGAGCCAGAACTATTTCAGTAGCTGTGTGGGGGCTTGGTTTTTGGCGGGATGACCTATGTTTTCCAGTGGCTCCATTTTGAGGTAGATACAACTTATTAAAATACGACTTCAATGTGGGGTACTCCAATAGTGGGTACAGAGGGAGTAAAGCCCTTCAGACCTTCTAGATGGGGGTATAATGGAAAGTCAACTGAAGTTAGCTAGGCTTGTGTGAAGCAACAGCATTGCAATGTGAACAGAGGCCAACCAATAGGACCACCAGTGATCGAAAGAATGAGGGCAAACCAATAGGACCGTCAGTGATCATAAGAATGAGGGTAAACCAATAGGACCATCAGTGATCAAAAGATTTGGAGCCAACCAAAGGACCACCAGTGATCAAAAGAATGGGGGAAAACCAATAGGACCACCAGTAATTAAAAGAATGGCGGCAAACCAATAGGACCAGGAGTTATCAAAAGTATGGGGGGAAAGCAATAGGACCACCAGTGATTAAAAGAATGGGGAAAAACCAATAGGACCACCAGTAATTGAAATAATGGTGGTAAACCAATAGGACCACCAGTGATCGAAAGAATGGGGAAAACCGAGAGGACCACCAGTGATTCTAAAGAATGGGGGCCAACCAATAGGACCACCAGTGATCGAAAGAATGGGGAAAAACCAATAGCACCACCAGTGATGGATAGAATTGGGGCCAACCAATAGGACCACCAGTAAGCTTTAGAATGGGTTAAAACCCATCAAGCACGGTGTCTGGGTTTTGTGGGGCTCCCGAATGGTGGATGCAGAACCTAAAGTTCGGGTCCCTTCATCTCTACCCATAATGCAATTGGAATTGGAAGAAGAGTATTGGCTTCTATTTGGAGCAGAGCTGTGCATTGAGAAGCCAGATACCTTTGCTCAGAGCCAAGTCAACCCCTGCCAAGAGTTTCCCAAGAAGTGAATGGAGCATGGGCCGGGGATGGTCAACTTCTGGGGACTTTCGGAGACCGATCCTGTGGATATTGATAGGGAGACATTTAAGTCTGATTCACGATGATCTTTTCGGGTGATTGTCACCAACCCAAATACTGGTAGTCAGTAGAGGGTTAGAGGAGACAGCTATGGTGATTTTTTTGCTAAATTTGCTCAGCGTTGCTAAGCCTCATGGGAATGGGATGGAACACGAACTTCCTCTAATGGTCTATTACAGAGCGGATCATCACAAAGCTGCGCTCATGTTTGCTGGAGGGGAAATACGTTTCTGTATGGTAACTCTTCATTTTGGAATATGTAATATTTTAAAGACTGTTCTGGGCACTTTTAACTTAAAATGTTCTACACTGGGAAGGACCGCGTAGGTTTTTTTGTGAAAGTCCCAAAATCGACATTTTTTTCTGATAAATGACTTTACTTTTTCTATAAAACGTCATATTCAAACAATGGATAAGGTTTTATATGCATGTATCGATTGTATTCCAGGAGATGGTTTGGCCCCCTGTGGTCTAGGGTTAAATCCAAGATCCTTTAAGGGGTAGTCCTGTCTTCATCCCTTTAAATATTCCATGGAAATGAAATCTATTTCACATCATTGCATAGAAGAAGAAAGTATGATGAGACGCCAGGCGGCTATGTGTGTGTGTGAGAGATGACTCCGCAGGAACATCATTAAGTCAGTCATTTTAAGCCATTTCATTTGCCGTATTGTACAACATAAGTGTCTGCAATTGCCGCTATGAATGGTGTTCAAGCCATCAGCTGCGTTCAGGGGAAAAGCAATGAGTAATGCAATTCATTGCCGACGTACGCCTCCATGTTACCGACAAAACATTTAAAGGGAACTTGTCATCACATTTTTCACAAATACAGCTAGTGGCAGGTTCCCATAGAGCCCGAGTAACTGAAACCCTCATTTTAGCTAAAAATTGTTGACCTCAGAATCCTGTATATTCAACTTTATCATTTTACCTGGTATCTATAGCGAGTCAAGGTAGACGTGGCCTCCTCGGGCTGAATCATGTGACCAGGGTGATATCATTGCAGGTCCATTAGCAAACTGTACACTAAGCATATATCTCATGAAATCGGAGCAAATCATATCACATGAAATCACAGCAGCCTGCATGGAGAAGAGTAAAAGTCCATGCAGACATGGTGTGATTTTTTTTATGTGGTCAGATATGTGCATGGGGTACAGTTTGCTAATGTTACGAGGCTAAAGGACCTGTGATTATGTCACCTTAGTCACATGACATTAGGCAACGCCCCTTGACTCGCTCTATAAATCCCTAGATACTAGGCAAGTTAATAACTTTTCTATGGATGTGAGGGAAACAATTTTTAGCTACTGTATATACTCGAGTATAAGCCGACCCAAGTATAAGCCGAGGCCCCTAATTTTACCACAAAAAACTGGGAAAACCTATTGACTCGAGTATAAGCCGAGGGTGGGAAATGCATTGGTCACAGCCTCTCCAGTATGTAGCCAGCCAGCCCCTGCCCCAGTGTATATAGCCAGCCAGCCCCTGCCCCAGTGTATATAGCCTGCCAGCCCCTGCCCCCAGTGTATATAGCCCCCCCCCCCCTTCCCCGTCGTGCAGCACAATAATACTGGATGGATGGCACAGAAGATCTATGGGTGCAGCCAGAAAGGCGAGTTTTTAATTTATTAATTTTTTTGACTCGAGTATAAGCCGAGTTTGGGTTTTTCAGCACATTTTTGTGCTGATAAACTAGGCTTATACTCGAGTATATAAGGTAATAAAAGGGTGTCACATAGCTACTAGGACTCTATAGGAACCTGCCACTAGATGTATTTGTAAAAAAAATGTGGTGACAGGTTCCCTTTAAGATATGCCTTTTCATGGGGGCCCATACAAACCAGATGCAAATTCACATTAAAGTAACCATGGACAAACACCCGAATCCTCCCTATCTACCCCTTGGTCTTGGATGTGGTGCTGTCCAGCGCTGCCTCCTCTCTAGTTTCTTCCCATCTGGAAAACTAAACTATAAATAGAGAAGCAGTGCACCATGGGGTGGAGTTTAGTTTAGTATTTGGGTGGCCACAAGACATAACAGTTTTTGGGGTCCGCAAATTCTTAGATCCGCTCCTGAGGGCAACACAGGTCAGACATGGCTTCTATTGCAAGATAGTAATAAACTAAGAACCCTATTGCTTAGGCACCTTCTAATGGGGATGGTGCCTTAGATATCAGTCTCTCACAGAAGACTGGCAAGAGGGTGTAACTTTGGGGAAAGAGAATGGCGCACATTTACTAAGGGTCCTTCGGACGCATTTCAGTCAGGTTTCTCGAATATTTCCTATTTGCCCTGAATTGCACAGGGGTTTTTGGCGCACGCGATCGGATTGTGGTGCATCTGCGCTGGCTTGCATGCAACACAAATCGGGGGGGCGTGGCCATCGGATAACCCGACTGAATCGGACAAACCGCATAATTTACAATTCAAATTGGGTCGCAAGATCAGCACTTACATGCACCAGGAAGAAGATGGTGAAGTCCGACGGACCTGAGCGGGGAAGCGACACATTCAAGAAATTGGACGCACGCTGTAAGTGAATCGCGGCAGCTCCGAATCCTCTTCGGACATTCCGGATCGGTGGACGCAATGGGACTGTAAGTAAATGTGCCCCAATGTGCCTTAATGCTAAAGGGATGTGGCTTTAGGTGCCACCCATAATCCTAAAGTCTAAAGTCACATCCCGTGTAATCCATCTATTGACACTGTCTACTATGAGACAGGTTAACGATCAAGATTGGTCAAACATATGGCCAACTTTAGAGCTACAATAAACCTCCAACCAAATCCATATCAATCTAGGACAAAAAGTAATTCAGGAGGAGACAGATGAGCACTTACATAAACCTTCTCCATCCTCCCTTCATGGTCATGCCTTGACTTCAGATGTGACCACCATCTTCATCTCGTCTTTCCTCATCCCATGGGTCAATGGTCACATCGTGGAGGATGATGGAGTTGACAGAGAATTACCAAAGGGCAGAAGAGCTGAGGTTGACCTTAGATCATTCTCCTTTACCCAATAGTAGAGATGAAAGCTGGCATATGACTGGTGAGGAGCCGGGAATCAATCTAACGTTCTCCCTGGAGGACTCCTGAAGGCGGCCAATTTATCATAGAAATTTAGATTCAGGTCTCAGTGTTATAATCTGCTCTTTACGTCAGATGTATCGACCGTGCACCGTTACTCCTTGTAGACCAAGGATCATCACTTTCATCACTCCCAGCATGCTTCATTGACTTCTATAGGCAAACAGTCATGTGGCCCCTGTTGGGTTTGGAAACTATTAGGCAAACGAAGCTGCTGCTACGACACCCAACCTGTGTAAGGCTATATTCACACTGCCGTTGCCCGCCCGTACTGTACCGTAGCGGGCAACGGTAGTGCACAGGGAGAGGAGGAGGAGGTGAGCGCAGCCCCTCCCCTCTCCATCGGAAGTAATGGCGCACGGCGCCGTACTACAGGTAAAGATAGGACAGGTCCTATCTTTTTCCCGGGTACTCGTTTTCCCAAGTGTGCTGCACCGTAGGGCGCCGTGCGCCCATTGCCGTCTATGGAGGACGTATATACGTCCTCCATACGTTAGTGTGAATGTAGCCTAAAAGTGTGGGGCTATTTCTCAAAAACAAGAAGGCGATGGGGCAGATTTACTTACCCGGTCCATTCGCGATCCAGCGGCACGCTCTCTGCGGTGGATTCGGGTCTTCTAGCGATTCACTAAGGCAGTTCCTTCGACGTCCACCAGGTGTCGCTGCTGCGCTGAAGTCCGCCGAGGTCCGCCGGAGTTCACGATCCATTGCTGGGTGCAGGTAAGTGCGTGTCCAGTGACACTTTTCTTTTTAAATGCGGCGGTTTTTCCGAATCCGTCGAGTTTCCTTTAGGCCACGCCCCCCGATTTCCTTTCGCGTGCACGCCGATGCCGATGCGCCACAATCCGATCGCGTGCGCCAAAAACCGGGCCAATTCAGGGAAAATCATCGCAAATCGGAAATATTCAGGTAATCCGTCGGCAAAAGGCGATTCGGCCCCTTAGTAAATGACCCCCAATGTTTTTTTAGATGGACAACCCCTTTAAATGGACAACCTCTTCAAGTGGAATGTGGAGAAGATTATTTGTTCTTCCTCTACATTCATGGATTAGTTTCTTAACTTCTTTACTATAATATGAATCCTCTATGTAATGACTGACTTCCCGGTTTCGGGGGGGGGGGGGGGCTTGTCCTTATATACAGGAGACAATAGGATCTGCATCTTATGGAATAGTCGACCCAAACTTTGAAAAATAATCCGTTTTACTCATGACTGATTAAAACCAGTGCTCCGACGCCTCTACAAACGTATTTCACGTTGTCCTCTTTCATTATAATGCACGAAAGCAGAACCTCACATTGTGACACATTGTCGCTCCAGACGGGTTTTTAATGAATAGTTATTAAAATTGATTAAACCTAACACAGATCGACACCGAAATAATGGAATTACAAACATTCGGAGAGTAAATGAAACAATTATACACTACGCAGGTACCTTAAAGTAATGGGAGAAGGTGGGGGGGGATGTGTCCCGCTACCTGCAGAGGGTTTGATGGAACGCGCCTCCGCATCGGCAGTAATTTAATTAGGTCAAAATTTGCGTAATTACTTTTTACATTTTCCTCCATGAAATGAAATACAGTCTACAAAATTGACTAAACTGATGCCAAGCTGTGCCGACGATGCCCGCTTTAAGATGTCCCCGTGACCTTGTGAAGAACGAAGCTTAAGTGAAGCTCCGCCCATAAGTGAGCGAGGCATTGTTCTCGTCACAACGGCCCTACCGGAGATAATGTTGTCCCACTGGGCAACTGAAAGATTTGGTTTAGGGTTCAGGCTGGGAACTGGTGAGAAGATGGTACCAGAGAAGTGGGCGGAGCTAGACAGCACGTGGGATGCGATAGGCTGAGGTCAGGGCAGGCAGCAGACAGGTAGCAGAGTCAAATATACAGCATGGGTCAGTAATAGTGGTGTCAGTATTTTACTTCCCTGCAAATAACAGGCACTAAGTGAGGAAGGATCCTACCTACTTGTCTGACACCTTAAGAGGTCTGACCTAAAATGTTGTAATCCAAGAGGACAGTGGTAGCCAGGATGATTCTGTGTAAAACTGTAGGGAGTATTTAATTTTTTTTAGCACAAAAATCTTCTTTATTACTTCAATTCATGAGCTATAAAACAAAAAAAGCGAACAAGTGATCCTATTGGCCTGTAAAGTCTTCGGCTACCACAAACCCCACCCCCGAGGAGCATCCAGTGTTTTCCATTGTAAAAATTGGTGCTTATTTGGAGGACCTTGATTACTTTTTTCCCTTTTTGTGATTTTATATAATAAGATAAGTTGAATTTACCAGAATTTATAACTCTAACATGTAATAACCTGTAAATATTTATACAGATTTGTGAATAAATGGCTTGGTGCTTTGTATGTGATGGAATGACACAGGATTTCGGGCTTAGATATGTGTCATGGTCAAATTTACAAGAACTAACAACTATGAAGTGAAAGGGGAATCAAGAACTAACATTGTTGCCAAAAGCAATTGGGAAGTATCCTACAGTCTCTACTGGTCCTATAAAAAGTCTGATCTAAAACAGTGTAATGCACATGTACAGTGTTTTGACCGGGAACCAGGGGCACTTTAGGGATGAGGCTGGAGGGAGGACTTCTACTACTATTTTTTCTATTTTTCATGGAATATTATAAAACAAAAAGCAAAAAAGCAACCCTATTGGTTTGTTGTGTCTCATGTTACCACAAACCCCACCCCTGAGGAGCAGCCAGTGCTTTCCGGTGTGAAAGTTGTTGCCTATAAGGAGGCCCCTTAGAAATATTGTTCCAATTTTGTGACTTTATACAAAAATGTAGTTAAAAACCTATTAACTTCACTACTACTATGAATGTAATCTCCACCCTGTCAAAAACTGGGACAATATAGAACAATTTATGAGGGGAATGGTTGGATGGTTTATATTTGCTAAACTGAAAAGAAAATCATCAATCTTTCTTCCATGCTTGGTTTATTATGAAACAAAAGTAAAAGTGAGTTATCCTACTTGCTAAAGTCTTATGTTACGATAAGCTCCACCCCTGAGGAGCAGCCAGCGCCATCCATTGTGAAAAGTGGTGCCTCTTACAACTTTTTTTTTCCATTTTTATCACTTTATAAAATAATCAATGTGAAAAAAGTCCATTTTACTAGTAGCAGTGATGATAACACGGTGTGAAGCTTGTGTTTTCAGTTCTGTGTCCTTTAGACCTCTCTAAATATGAAGAGGTGACTTGTGTTTGTTGGTTTCTCTAATCACAACAGATCTTACATGGCAGCGGCATTGTCATCACGAGGCACCTGGCACTTGTTATTTTTAGATCCTCTCAGTTCTGTAGACCTTTTCCAAATGATCCTGTCTGTGAAGGCAATTACATACAAACTCGCCGCCGCTCAGATGAGGACTGACCGAGGAGTTGTATATATATTTTGTATGGGATTGCAAGGATGTCATAGTTTAGGGGTACAATATGTTATAATTAAAGGTCAGTTTAGCACTTTGGGCCTGGATATTCTACCACGGCTGCTACGGGGCCCGTGAGCTTCAGGGGCCCGGCGGCGGCATAATCGCTGACTGTACTGTATTTCCGGGCGCAAACAATCATCCCATGGCCCGCCCCCTCTCTGTTTCTGCAGCCTCTGTGTTCCTGCACCCCCCACTTGTGTTTCTGTCCCGCCATTCCCCTGTGTTTCTGAACCAACACCCCCCCGCCCCTGTGTTTCTGACTCGCCCCACCCCAGTGCTTCTGAACCACCCCGCCCTGCCCCTGTGTTTCTGACCCACCTCGCCCCTGTGTTTCTGACCCACCCCGCCCTGCCCCTGTGTTTCTGAACCACCCCGCCCGCCCCCGTGGTTTCTTACCCCTGTGCCCCTGTGTTTCTCTCTGCCCACCCTGCCCCTGTGTTTCTGACCCACCCTGCCCCTGTGTTTCTGACCCGTCCTGCCCCTGGTTTCTGACCCTACCCTGCCCCCTGTGTGGTTCTTCGACCCTCATGTCCCCTGCGTGTTTCTGCGACCCACCCTGCCCTGTGTTTCCTGATACAAACACCCCCCCCCCCACCCCAGTGTTTCTGAACCACCCACCCTGCCCCTGTGTTTCTAACCCACCCCGCCCCTGTGTTTCTGACCACTGCTTACCTGTCCGCCGCGTCAGCGATCCGACACCATCTGTAACTCCTCCAGTTCTTCCAGGCTGCAATGCACGCCCCTTGTCACGTGACTGACACGACCTGACGTCAAATCGCGTCAGTCACGTGACCAGATGCGCGCGGTGCAACTTGGAGGAGCCTAGCCGCCATTTTCGTCGGGCCTGGAGTAAAGCTACAGGTAAGTATACAAGTTTATTATTTATAAAGGAAGGCCGCTAGGGGCACTTTAGTAGTAAAGGAAGGCCGCTAGGGGCACTTTAGTAGTAAAGGGAGGCCACTGGGGGCATTTTAGTAGTAAAGGGAGGCCGCTGGGGGCATTTTAGTAGTAAAGGGAGGCCTCTGGGGGCATTTTAGTAGTAAAGGGAGGCTGTTGGGGCATTGTAGTAGTAAAGGGAGGCCGCTGCTGGACATTTTATTAGTGAGGGGAGGCCGCTGCTGGACATGATATTAGTGAGGGGAGGCCGCTGCTGGACATGTTATTAGTGAGGGGAGGCCGCTGCTGGACATGTTATTAGTGAGGGGAGGCCGCTGCTGGGACAGGTTATTAGTGAGGGGAGGCCGCTGCTGGACATGTTATAAGTGAGGGGAGGCTGCAGCTGGGACATGTTATTAGTGAGGGAAGGGCGCACTAGACATGTTATTAGTGAGGGGAGGCCGCTGCTGGACATGTTATAAGTAAAGGGGAAGCTGCAGCTAGGACATGTTATTAGTGAGGGGAGGCCACTGCTAGACATGTTATTAGTGAGGTGAGGCCGCTGCTGGACATGTTATTAGTGAGGGGAGGCTGCAGTTGGACCTATTATAATTGAAGGGAGGCCACAGCTGGACATGTTATTAGTGAAGGGAGGCCGCTGCTGGGACATGTTATTAGTGAGGGGAGGTAACTGCTGGACATGTTATTAGTGAGGGGAGGCCACTGCTGGGACATGTTATTATTGAAGGGAGGCCGCTGCTGGACATGTTATTAGTGAGGGGAGGCCGCTGCTGGGACATGTTATTAGTGAGGGGAGGGCTGCTGCTGCTGATGTATGTGTATATATTTACGGGAGTGGGCCCAGCCGAATGTTTGCTATGGGGCCCACTCATTCCTAGTTACGCCACTGACCAAGGCCGAAAAGGGATGGACCTTAAGAAAACACCTCCAAAAGTGAGTGGTCCCAGATAACAGGGAAGGTTCTGGGGGCAGGGCTTAACTGAATTAGTTATGTGACCCGATTTCAATGGATTTGATTTAAGCCTAGACCCTCAGTATAGTTGAAGGGTTTACCTGGTATCCACCAATTAACCACTATACGGACTTCACGTGTGAATTATGGTCACAATGATGGATCTCTGTATCTACCACTAGGGGGCAGTATGTAGTAAACTCCTTACCTCCCCCTAGTGTTGACTGCAGGAAGCAAAAATGTAATCAATTTTAAGGGATTGCATCCCTTTTGATAACTATTTCCTTATGTCTGACCAAAGGGCTCCTGGAAATTGGGACCCTATCACATTCATCAAAATCCCTCAATATTCTGAGACAGTCTTGATTAGTTTGGCCGTGTCCAAAAAAGTTAAGGCTTATAAAACCTTTAACTGGGCAGATATGCTCTTCGGGGGTGTGGTTGTGTGATCTGGGGATGGGTCAAGAACTGGTCATGGGAGGAGTTAAAGCCAGTCATGTCCCTCACAGAGCAGCAACCAAAACTCATACTCAGACTTTGAACCATTGTGCTCACTTTCTAACCTTCTGTATATGACACAAGTGCAAAGCCCCCCAGGACTTGCCTCACCTGCCCTGAAACTTTTGACTAGGATTTTCAGACTTAGGACCATCCCACACCTCCACCTGTACATGTGTGTCTCTAGTCCTCCTATAGGAACCATGGATCCAATGTCCAGTGTTAGCTTTTTTTCTTGGGTTACCACTGTATGGCACCCATGTATAAAAGGCAGGGGCGCACCAGCCACGAGGTGAGTTGAGCCACTTGCCCGAGGCAGCACCACCTGCAGCAAGATATGGGGAAGCTACAAAACAGGATCTGCCATTTAAAAATAATGGGGCTCCTTTACCAAGGGTCCAAATCGCGCATTTTCATCGGGTTTCCCGAATATTTCCGATTTGCGCCGAATTGCCCCAGGATTTTGGCACACGCAATCAGATTGTGCCGCATCGGTGCCGGCTTTCACACGACAGAAACCGGGGGGGCGTGGCCGTCGGAAAACCCGACGGATTGGGAAAAAACGCAGGGTTTATGAAAAAAATTGTGTCGCAAGAATAGCACTCAGATACAACGGGGCGAAGGTGAACTCCGGCGGACTTCGGCGCAGCAGCGACACCTGCTGGATATCAGGCGTATGACCTTAGTGAATCTCACCAAGCTCCGAATCAACGTCGGACAACGCGCTGCGGGATCGCGAATGAACCGGGTAAGTAAATGAGCTCCAATGTCTCTTCATACCTGATGTCGGCAGCATGGGTGTGAGACACTACATAGAGAACCCACTTACCAAAAAATGTACCTGATACATTGCAATTGGAAGGGGCGGAGAGGCAGCCGTTCTACAGCTCATACTGGTACATTCTGGTACAGAATACGTGAGCCCAACCCCTAGTAGTTCCTACACCTTTCCTGGAAGCTGAATTTACTAGGATTGTTACAATAATTTTGAGAATTTTGGAAAATACGTACAACCCTAGCTCCGGCTTGTGGGTCTTAATCACCCTCTGACATCAGGTCAATTTGGGTCACCACTCAATATCTTTCAGTGGGAGTGGGGGTAGGGGTAAGGTGATGGTAACTAGAGGAGGGCTAGGGATGGTCTTTAATTATGGGCAATGATTAGGGATAAGGAGGTAACTTTATTTTCATACGGTTACTCACTAGGGCCCGAACTATGGAGCCCGATAGGCACTGCCACCCCAATAATAATGCCACCAATAAAAAGGAGCAATTCTTATAATTATTTTGAGTAATTTCGGAAATTTCTCATTTACATTGTGACCTATGCATGACCACTGAATTTCATCGGTGAAAAATCGAGCATGTAAGCCCCGCCCCCAAGGAACCATCTATATCCCAACTGGTGATTCGTTGGAGTAATATGTGATTGAATCCCTTTGGATCAGTGTGTGAGTAGGAGGATGCTTGCGGGAAATCTTGCTGGTCACAGTGGGCCCCCTCCACCACCTTGGCCCCTGTACCGCTGAACAGGCTATACATGCCATAGGTTTACTAGTGCACAGAAATCACGTATAAAATGAACACATGACAATCACTGATTCATCTTCCTTCTAGAAGTATACATTTTCTCCATATGTTCTCTCTCTGGATACAGGGAGACTGAGCCGTTTTTTGTCGGCTTCCATAGTATATTTCAAGACTTTGGTGCCACCTAGCGGTGGGGAGTACAAACTGAATCAAGCACTACATTTTTATATCCTAAAAACAAAAGGCCACATTTATCAAAACCATGCAAACTACACTAGGTGCAGTACGCCTGTGGAGTGTGCGGGGGGCGCCAGATTGATTAAAACTGGTGCAAACTAGCGCCCACTGCACTGCTCCGGAAGAGGGCGACAACTTTTTTTTGGTGCACCTTTAACAATTCTGTCGAGTCGCTGTGTGCACAGTCCAACTCTGCATCAGAACACCGCTTTAAGTGCAGAAATTGGTGGCGCTCCGGACACAGTGCAGCCGCGACATAAAACTGGTGCAAACACTTCCTAAATCCATTTGCGAGCAGTTTACACGTTCTTTTCAGTGCAAATGTGGCCCAATGATATTTTAAAAGTGCAAATAAATCCAAAGTGGATCATCTCACTGCATATAAATCAATGGAAGCAATGAGTGAACAGATAGCTCCCCCTAGTGGTGGCTTGTAAATCTCCACTACACTGCAGGTATTTGTGAACTAAGCCAAAACCTGGCTATTAACCCCCGGATAATCGAATAAAACCATAAATAACGGATGGAGCCATATTTTTAGTAACCGAAAACTTATTTAACAATTTTAATTAAAGTGCAACATAAATTGCAAACAACAGTTCTTTGAAAAGGAAACTTCGCCCGAATGGCAGCTGCAGAACAACAGCCGACATGTGGGCAACTTCCGTTCGCCTTCGGCAAGTCTAACTCCGCCGATGCTGTGACATCTGCAAGAAAACAGAGGGAAACAGCCAGAAACCGAGAAGATACCTGAAAAAAGTTTGCAGTTAACCTGAGGGCAGGGTGGGAGGCCTCCCAACTCCCCCTCATATTGTATCCTCTCATCTCCCCCTCATATTGTGGTCCTCCGACGTCCACCAGGTGTCGCTGCTGCGCTGAAGTTTGTCGGAGTTCACTGAAGTTCACCTTTTTTTTTTTTTTTAAATGCGGCGGTTTCTCCGAATCCGTCGGGTTTCCGTTCGGCCACACCCGCCCTGATTTCCGTCGCCGATGCACCACAATCCGATCGCGAGCGCCAAATACCCGGGGCAATACAGGGAAAAATCGGCACAAATCGGAAATATTCGGGTAACAAGTCGGGAAAACCCGATTCGGACCCTTAGTAAATGACCCCCATTGTGTATAACAGCTCTGACATGTTTGGGTAATCTTCCCAAACTGTTTTCACATGGGTGGTCTTAATATAGCAGATGCTTGAGATGGTCCATGTCAGGATGAGTTCACAATTAGAAGGCCCAGAAAATAACTTGTAGCCCGGGATGAGGACTTGGGTTGAACGCAGGGTGGTCTATCGACAAGAGTAAAAGTAATTGCATTTTTATTATAACTAATATGTCTGAGAAAATGAGGCACAGACAAAACATTTTCCAGATCTTAAGTGGAGGCTTGAAGAATCTGCAAGCTATTAGTATAAAAGGGGGGAAGCTCTGCAAAAAAAAATACAGCCGTAAAAATGGAAAATCCCTCTAGTAAAAGAACATATTTCTGGTTTTGTGTATACGTTGGCCCATGTAAATGTATCACATCCTCCCCTCAAAGCAGACACCATCCAGGGTGCGGTGTAGACCTCAGAGCAAGTGCCTCCTTGGCCTTCAATTAGATGCCTTTACAAGATCCGTACCTGGGATTAGACCTTAAATTGGGGTTTGTGTTGGAGAAGCTGCGAGAAGTTGGTTAGCCACGGGATCCTCTGAAGATTGCTGAGGAACATTTCGGAAGGCCCGAGCCAAGGGAAACATTCCCTCTCCTGTTATATGAGACAACTGTTGTTATTGTAAATTTTTCAACTTGTTGATCTGCTCCTTATCTACGATCCTTTTTATCGAGTGTTCAGGTTTTTAGATGTTGTTGGACGAGTCTTTTGTCGGAAAGAGTTCTGTGATGTTATCAAAAAGCCTTTCAAAATCTAGTTTTCGGATGGGAATGGGAAAAACATTACATAACGACCCAAATTCTCAAATGACCCTGAAAGGGAGACTAAGAAGGGTTATTTACTGGCCTGCAACTCTGGGATCTTTCATCAGTGTTCCTGTTTGGACCACCTAATACCCAGTAATAATCAATGCTTACCACTAGACTAATACAACAAGTGACATATCTTGAGGAACATGAAGGTGAGATAATGCGGCAGATTTACTTACCCGGTCCATTCGCGATCCAGCGGCGCGTTCTCTGCAGTGGATTTGGGTCCGGCCGGGATTCATTAAGGCAGTTCCTCCGACTGAAGAGCATCGGAACGCACTCAAGTTCACCGGCCTATTCCTGGTAAAGGTAAGTGCAAGCTCCGCGACACTTTTCTTTTTTAAATGCGGCGGTTTTTCCGAATCCGTCGGGTTTTCGTTCGGCCACGACCCCCGATTTCCGTCGCGTGCATGCCGGAGCCGATGAGCCACAATCCGATCGCGTGCGCCAAAATTCCAGGGGAAATCGGCGCAAATCGGAAATATTCGGGTAACACGTCGGGAAAACGCGAATCGGGCCCTTAGTAAATGACCCCCATTGTTACCCATACCTTGAAGAGTCTATGGCTTATCTGTGGTGGCTTATTTCCCCAAGAACAAGGATTGGCCACATGGAAATCCAAAGAGGGCTGGACTCTTACAGAGATATCTGCTGTCGAAAGAAGGTTGGATGGCTACACCAACATGACCAAAGGATGCTCCACCAGGCCTATTAAGCACTCACTAACTTGAAAATTATTATAATTGTGGGAGTGAAAAATATGCGGTTGTAGAACATGTAGATGGCCACTAGTGGTCCAGATGTGTTCTGAACTTGGTGGAAAAAGGACAATAAAATTGGTGCTACCAAACGGATGCAGCAATAACCCCTCTGGGGCTGGGTGAGGAGACCCGAAGATTTATTTGAGTATAGACAGACTCGACGGTCTTTGTTATTTGTATTTATAGGCGGTCCCTAACTTAAAGGGCATCTACAACCAGGATGAAGGACTGTATGCAAATAAGCCTGAGAGGCTTCAGGCTTCATAGGTGTTAATGGAGCCTGGAGCCTCTCAGGCTCCTTTGCATACAGTCTTTCATCTTGGTTTTAGATGCCCTTTAAGAACACCTAACTTACAAACAACCCCTAGTTACAGATGGATCTTTCTGTCCACTGTGACCTCTGGTGGTAAGCAGCCTGGATCCAGGGATTAGACGGAGGCAACGTTGTGCAAATCAACTTACAGTTCTTTATTCAACAGCAGGCAATGGCCAAATGATTAACAGCAGCAAAAGTGGCAAGCTGGAAGAGTCATGGAGAGCTGGTCCACGGGAAGGTTACATGTAGCCTGGTGGTAGGTTCAGGCTGGGCTGGTAGAAATGGAGCTGAGTCCTGGTGATGGATCTCAGCTCTGGGCTTAAGTCTCCAGACTTGCCCTGCATCTGTGGTTTCTGGTATTAGGACACTGGCAGTGGCAGCACTGACATGTGCTGCTCACTCTCACTAGACTTTGCAGGCAGGCAGAAGACAGGCCATGTGCTTCTGCCCAGCAGGGGTTTATATACTCCCCTGGTCAGGTGGTATCACTTCTCCAATCAGCTTCCAGCTTGCTTTACAAGAACATAATTGGACAAGAGCATTAAGTATTGTTAACTGTTGCCTTAGCAGGCAGTGGCTACAGCTACAATCACCAAGTTCTCCTAGAGAGGTGATCAGCCTCCTGACATGGAGAGGACGCTATTCGCAACTACCTCCTTGCCTATGCGTTGGCAGGGGTGTTGCACTTGTATCCAACATGTGTCCACAAGGATATATTCCATAATCTCATCATGAAAGTTCTGATACCCTTGACTAGAAATAAAGTAATAGTGCATACCTGCAATTGGTCTGTTCTGCATGCAAACATTTAGACAAGTTCTTCAGGATTAGAACAACTTGGTTTCTTTTTTCCCATAAACAGTGTCACCTCTAGGCACTGGATGTATGGGGTATCACAGTTCAGACCAGTTCACTTCATTGGCTCCAACACAAATCAGTTTAAGTTGGGCCTAAAATCCTTCTTAAACCATATGTTGCGTGTATATTTGTGTATATTTTCTGTAGTACCTCTGTGACTTATTCACGTGTTAAAGCTTGGAGGATCCATCAGTACTCTCTTGTGCCTAGGCCAAGAATACCTACAAGGGATGAAGGGCGAGGTGCGCAAGGATCTACCACACATGGATGATGGAGAAGTATTGAAGGACACAAATTTTTTGTATAGAGTATTAGGGTATTATACCAGAGTATTAACCAGGGGGGTCGCTAGGCTAAAAGATCTGGGGCCTGCGCTCCGGATGAGCAGGACTCTTGTCTCACTCTCCGGGTCACTCTTCCGGTTGCAGTGGAGAATGGAGCCACCAGCTCCGGCCTTCACTACAAATAGCAGGAGACACATGTTTCCTGGGTCCACCAGCTGACTACAGTGCTGGGAGCCGAAGACGCCATGTGATGATGTCACCACGACACGTCCCGCACAGCGGAGAGGAAGACAGGTGAGAATTAGGTTGTTGTTTTTTTACACAGTGTAGGAAGTTGCTTAAATTTGCTCGGAGGACATCAATTACTGGAAGGAGATGGGAGGGCATCAATTAGTGTGAGGGGCAGGACGGACATCCATTGTCGAGGGGGCTGCAGAGAACATGATTTTCTCGGGGGCTTTGGGGAACATCAATTATTTGGGGATTGTTAATTGCTTGGGGTGTTGTTGGGACATTACAGTATATACTGGAGGGGACATCACTTGAGACTTATTTCATGTTGGAGTGTTATTATTATTATTATTATTTAGTGTGGGTGTTATTAGGTGGCTCCTTTCCCTACACATAATTAGAAAGGGTCACTCTTCAGGGGAATTAGCAGAGGCCACAGGTATTAAGGGCATTATTACATGTTACAATAAGGGGGTTGTAATATAAATTATGGGGCCAATGTATTGTGGAGGGGCAGTAAATGTGTAAACTAGAATGAGTAGTATACACTCACCGGCCACTTTATTAGGTACACCTGTCCAACTGCTCGTTAACACTTAATTTCTAATCAGCCAATCACATGGCGGCAGCTCAGTGCATTTAGGCATGTAGACATGGTCAAGACAATCTCCTGCAGTTCAAACCGAGCATCAGTATGGGGAAAAAAGGTGATTTGTGGCCTATGAACGTGGCATGGTTGTTGGTGCCAGAAGGGCTGGTCTGAGTATTTCAGAAACTGCTGATCTACTGGGATTTTCACGCACAACCATCTCTAGGGTTTACAGAGAATGGTCCGAAAAAGAAAAAACATCCAGTGAGCGGCAGTTCTGTGGGCGGAAATGCCTTGTTGATGCCAGAGGTCAGAGGAGAATGGGCAGACTGGTTCGAGCTGATAGAAAGGCAACAGTGACTCAAATCACCACCCGTTACAACCAAGGTAGGCAGAAGAGCATCTCTGAACGCACAGTACATCGAACTTTGAGGCAGATGGGCTACAGCAGCAGAAGACCACACCGGGTGCCACTCCTTTCAGCTAAGAACAGTCGTTCCCCGACTCTTTTACCACCCTAGCGACACCCCTGGTATTTACTATATCAAGTCAACAGGGTTAACAGTTCTGGTGGACAGAACTTTATAGGATCCTTGGAGATTCTTCCAAAAAAATCAAAACCCTAATGGCACGGAGCAGGAAAACATAATCACATTCAGAAACTCCCTTCACTTTTAATCCGTTTGGAGTAGAGAATTCCATATGTTTTCCAGGAGACGTAACGCGATCGTTTTTAGCAGGGCCTGTAAATGTCTCAAGTTTTCGACCTGTTTTTTTTTTTTTTTTTTTCGAGCTCTGAAGTAATATTAGATTGATGTGCCAGAAGCTCTGGTCTCCATTACGGGTCCTGCCAAAGAAAAGACCTCAAAGATTTTTTTCTTTTTTTCTAATCTCCTCAGCCAAAACCCATAGACGCCATCCAAGCAGCAATACTGTGTACACAGCGCGCAGGAAAAACCTGGAAACCCTATCTTTTTAATGTACTTTGCAGACAGGAAGTGGAGCGCATGGTATAGCTCCTGCTATGGACAACCAAGGAACCCAATACGACACACACACGGTCCATAAAACAGGCCCCGCTGGCTGGCTGACATGTTGGAAGCATGTGAATACTGGGAAATTATTAAAAGATGTGTTTTTATTACAAATTAAGAAATATCACTACAATCTCAGGAAAATCACAGCTACTGCCTGCACGACTCCTATTCTAGGGTGCACGCCGGGAGAGGTCAACCCCAAGATGCTTGGGTGAACTTCTATTGACGCCTTGTGGTTGTACAGCGTCCAGTTCATACAAGTGTACAATACAGTTCTCACATAATACCATCATAATGTATAATAACCTATATAATACTGCCATAGGGTGCTACAATAATACTCCCATAAGATGCTCAAATAACACAGCCAGAAATTTGTACCCAAATTTGTAACCAGGTAATACCCACATAAGGTGCTCAAACATACCATAAAATTATTATTGCTCTGTAAAGTGCCCAAATAATACAGCCATTAGATGCCTAAATAATACCACCAAAAGCTATTCATATTATACCTCCATTAGGTGGCCAATTAATACTACCTTACAGTATCCAAATAATACCTCAATTAGATGGTTTCCAAATATTCCCGCCATTAAGTATCCAAATAATGCCTCTATTTGGCATCCAAGTAGTACCTCCATTAGGTGGCCAAATAATACTTCCAGATAGTATCCAAATAATACCTCCATAAGGTTTGCAAAGGCCAAGTGCTACTACTGTACGCTATACAGATAGTACCTCCAAAAGGTGGACAGTTATCAGGCTTCAGGGGTAGTGGACCCATTGGACCACCGTGGACGATGGCGTAAGCCGACACCTGGGACCACAGTCTAAGTGGCAGCTAGTTTTCACCAGAGCCCGTCGAAAAGCAGGTTGGTCTTGCTGCGGCGGGGTGCCACCAGGTCGTTCCATAGGCGCGACTTTGTCTGCGGTGGCGGCCAAGGCATAGTACAGTGGTCGGAGACAGGCAGGAGGTCGAGACAGGCAGCACAGGATCAGAGTCAGGAATGTAGCAGTAGGTCAGAATGTAGTCAGGAACGGAATCAAGGTCACAACGGGAAATCAGGATAATCGCAAAGGGCTTGGAATACAGCTTTCTCTTAGGCATGGAACCACAAAGATCCGGCAGGGGACACAGGAAGGGGCTAGGAATTTATCAGGGAAGGCGGCTGGCCAGCAGAGACCACCACTATAGTCAGGGAAGGTAAATTTCCATGCAGGCTCGATTCGGGGGCACAGGGAGGAACACAGGCGCGCCTCCAACCGGGAATATGGTTCGCAGGAGCACCCGTACCCGTGACAGTGCCTATATAATACTCTATTTGATACTCAAAGAATTCCACCATAAGGTATCCAAATCATTTCACCATAAGGACCTACATAATACCACAGTAAGGTACCCAAATAATACCCCTATAAGTCACCTGAGTAACACCACAATGATACATACCTACAGAATGGGGCAGATTTACTTACCCGGTCCTGTCGCGATCCAGCGGCGCGTTCTCAGTCGAGGATTCGGGTCTTCTGGCGATTCACTAAGGTAGTGAGCCCTATGTCCACCAGGTGTCGCTGCTGCGCTGAAGTCCGCCGGAGTTCATCCTATCCTGGGTGCAGGTAAGCGTGTGTCAAGCGACACATTTTTTTTAAAAAATTCAGTTTTTTCCGAATCCGTCAGGTTTTCTGACGGCCACGCCCCCCCCATTTCCGTCGCATGCATGCCGATGCGCCACAATCCGATCACGTGCGGCAAAAACCCAGGGCAATTCAGGGAAAGACATCGCAAATCGGAAATATTCGGGAAACCCGACGAATAAGAGCGGTTCGGGCCCTTAGTAAATGACCCCCAATATGTCCAATTATTGCCGCAATAATGTGCCTACATAATACTTTATAAGGTGCTCAAAAACTACCACCATACGATTCCAAAGTAATACCACTATATGGAGCCTAAATAATACAACCACAAGTGTAAGGTAGCTAAATAATACCGCCCTATGGTGCCCAAATAATACTTATATAAAGACCCCAGATAACCTTCACCTGGTTCTGGTGCTGCCCATCATCACTTAGCTCAGCCACGTCCCCTTACCCATCTCTCTCACATGTGGCATAAACTAGAGTCTACAACTACAATAGGGACCTGTGTTCCCACTTTCTAGATACTATACAATTGCTATGATTGGGGCCCTAAATGCTAAAAGGTCCAACTCAGTAAAAGATGTGAACTGCACAACCACTAGAGGGCGATCTTTCCTAATATCTATTACAGTGAAAGCCTTGGAAGCAGCGCCATCTAGTGGTAATTACAGGAAGAAAAACCGTTCCTATGTGTTGTATGGAGGCGAAGGAGCAGCGAAGGAACAGGGAAAATTGAAGCTTTTCATCGTCGTTACCGACCATATAAATAAAGCCTTCTGTTTTGTCGGAGTGAATTTTCTTCTAATGGAGAGCAGATGGGGACGTCTTCCTCTCTGGCGTGTGTAGCGTTCCACATGTAAATGTCACCGGCTCTATTTTTATTCCCTCAACCCGGAGCGGTGAGAGGCGCGGGACTGTCTTTTGTCTGCGTTTCGTGAACCGTGAAGTTGATTGTTGTAAAGGGGCTACAGACCCCCGGATGGATTATATGCCGCATTACCCAGCAGAATTATACATGATGCCCGCTGTCAGGTGCTGGCACGTCCTCCAGACCCCGACGGGTTTTCGCAAGTTTGCAAATGAAAGGGGGTCTCCGTCGAGAAGAGAATAATTTCATTGACGAGTCTCCTTTAAGAGGAATTGTGGGAGGAGCTATTATGGCTTTGGAACTGCCCTCCTATTGGTTAAGTTCATAAGCAGGGGTGGTGCTTCTCTTTTAAATCTTGCTGCTCCATTGGATGAGCCCACAGCAATGCCACCCAATCCCTTCCCTTCCTTGGTTGAACTTGATGGACATGTGTCTTTTTTCAATCGTATAAACTATGGGGCTTATTTACTTACCCGGTCCAGTCACGATCCTGCGGCGCGTTGTCCGACGGGTCTGCCGGGATTCGCCCGATATCCACCAGGTGTCGCTGCTGCGCCGCGGTCGGCCGGAGTTCGCCTTCTTCTTCCCGGTGCATGTAAGTGCTTGATCATGCGACACAAAACGTTTTTTAAATTCCGCAGTTTTTCCAAATTCATCAGGTTGTCCGACGGCCACGCCCCCAATTTCTGTTGCGTGAAAGCCGGCGCCGATGCGCCAAAATCCGATCACATGCGCCAAAATCCCGGGGCAATTCACCGCAAATCTGAAAATCGCTGGGAAACCTGATGAAAGTGCACGATTCAGACCCTTAGTAAATGAGCCCCTATGATTTCAAGTAGCTTTTTATAAAATCTTTTCTTAAAGGGGTTTTACCATTGATCACGTGATCACCGACATTTCCCACACAGGTGGTGTCAAAGGTTTCAAAAGCCCCCATTTTGAGCTAGATAAAGGTAAACCTTTAGCTTGGCCCCTGTGTTGCCTATGTTGCCCTTTCCAAAAAATTTGGGAAAAGATGGGTGTTACTGTTAACCCTCTCATGAAAGGGGTGTGTCTGACACAGAGTAAGCATAGGCACGCCTCCAACTGGATACCACCCACTTGCCCATTTCTATGTACATTTCTAAGAGGAATGGAATAACACAGAATTTTTAGAAGAGATGCTCCAGACTCTTAAAGGGGTTTTCCCACAAAAGACGTTAAGAAAGGACCTAACTTGATGATCGGTGATCGCAGTCTGACAACCGGCTACTCTGGTCATCTTGGGGAGCGACAAGGGATCCAACTGGGGTACATTGGACCCCATTCTCGTGATCTCATCACTGAGACCCCCCACCGATTAGCAAGTTAGGCCCTATCCTGTGGATAGGGCCTAACTTGTTTCATTTGAAATTCCCTTTAATTTCATGGGGAAAACAATTCTTTATTAAAACATACATGTCAGGGAAGGCGAGGAAGCCCTTTAACTGCCCTTGAAGAACGTATTTATAACCTAGAAATTTACACAGGTCTTTAAGTTTCATAAGATTTTAGACAACCTAAAAACCAACCCCTAATATAATACCAACCTAAAAACCAGCCCCTGAACATGATGGGGCAGATTTACTTACCCGGTCCATTCGCGATCCAGTGGCGCGTTCTCTGCGCTGGATTCGGGTCCGGCCGGGATTCACTAAGGTAGCTCCTCCGATGTCCACCAGGTGGCGCTGCTGCGCTGAAGTTCCCCGGAATGCACTAAAGTTCACGATCCTATTCCAGGTGAAGGTAAGCGCGAGCCCCGCAACCCTTTTTTTTTTCTAAATGCGGCGTTTTTTCCGAATCCGTCGGGTTTTCGTTCGGCCACGCCCCCCCCGATTTCCGTCGCGTGCATGCCAGCGCCGATGCGCCACAATCCGATTGCGTGCGCCAAAATCCCAGGGCAATTCAGGGAAAAATCGGCGCAAATCGGAAATATTCGGGTAACACGTCGGGAAAACGCGAATCGGGCCCTTAATAAATGACCCCCCAATCTGTGTGTATTATGAATCTACTCGGCCTGTGTGTCAGTCTTTACTGCCATCCTGACATTCTGTTTATAGGCCTCATAAACCCGGAGGCTCAGAAATAATAATCAATGTTATGGATCCTCTGTAGATAAGAAGAATGATACAAGAAATGTATATTAACAAGCAGGAATCTGACAACCTAAAGTGCGGCAGTGACAGTAAACCCATATTACTAGTCAGAAGGTTCATTAGTTCTTGTTGGCAAATGAAACACCAGTCACAGTTTTTAGGATACTTTGATGAGATGTGGCTGCATCTTACATACCGAGAGAACAACTCCCCTGAACAAGGATTTTACTGGTTATATAACTGCCCCCACAAAAAAGTGGTTTCCTCAAGCCACCACTAGGGGGCACTCTGTACAGAGACTGTAAAGATTCTTATGCAGTGAGCACCCCCTGGTGGCGTTAAAGGGATGTTTCAGATGATGGGAAATAGATATTAGAAAGATAGATGTATAAAAATATGAGATAGATAGATATGAGATAGATATGAGATAGATAGATATGAGATAGATATGAGATAGATAGATGTGAGATAGAAATGAGATAGATAGATAGATAGATAGATTTGAGATAGAAATGAGATAGATAGATAGATAGATAGATAGATAGATAGATATGAGATAGATAGATAGATAGATATAAGATAGATAGATAGATATGAGATAGATAGATATGAGATAGATAGATAGATAGATAGATATGAGATAGATAGATATGAGATAGATAGATAGATAGATAGATATGAGATAGATAGATAGGAGATAGATAGATAGATAGATAGATAGATAGATAGATAGATATGAGATAGATAGATAGGAGATAGATAGATAGATAGATAGATAGATATGAGATAGATAGATAGATAGATAGATAGATAGATATGAGATAGATAGATAGATATGAGATAGATAGATATGAGATAGATAGATAGATAGATAGATAGATAGATAGATAGATAGATAGATATGAGATAGATAGATAGATATGAGATAGATAGATAGATAGATAGATAGATAGATAGATATGAGATAGATAGGAGATAGATATGAGACAGTACTACTACTATCAACTGTATATGGTCTCTGCAGTACTACAGTACTCCTATCGGGTATATGGTCTGTGTTACACGTACGTCGAGTACTACTCCTTCCGGTGTATATGGTCTTGTACAGTACTACTATCCATCCGTTGTATATGGTCTGTGTCCATATACTACTCCTATCCTGGGTATATGTCTCTGTACAGTAAAACTCCTATCCGCTGTATATGGTCTATTGTACGTTACGACTACTACCTATCCGCTTGTATATGGTCTCTTACAGTACTACTACTCCTATCCACTGTATATGGTCTTGTACAGTACTCTACTCCTATCCCGGTGTATATGGCTTTGTAAGTACAGTACACATCCTAGCCGTGTATATGGTCTCTGTAGTAGTACTACACTCCTATCCTGTATATGGTTCTGGTACAGTACTACTACTACCTATCCTGGGTATATGGTCTCTAAGAATACATGCTATTATTCTAAGTACTCTACTCCATCGCTGTAATGATGGTCTGTTACAGTACTACTACCTTTGACGTAATGGTCTCTGTACAGTACTACTATCCTATCCTATGCTTGTCATACTTACCGTCCGTATGGTCTCTGTCAGTACTACGACTCCTATCCTGCTATATGGTCTCTGTACAGTACTACTACCTATCGCCTGTAGATGGTCTCTGTACAGCATACTAACTCTCCTATCCCTGTAATGGTCTGTGTACACGTACTACTACTCCTATCGTGTGTATATGGTCTGCTGGACGTACTACTACCTATCCTCTGTCATGTTCTGACATACCTACTATCCGTATATGGTCTCTTACGACTTACTAGCATCCTGTAGGCCGTACGACACACCTATCCCGATTCGACGCTCTATCTACCTGGATGTCTGTGGTACAGTATATACCTCCTATCCTGAGGCTCTAGGATACTACTGCTATCCTGATATGGTGTGTACAGCACTACTACTACTACTACCACTGTATATGGTCTCTGTACAGCACCTACTACCCATCCCTGTATATGGTCTCTGTACAGACTACTTGTTCCTATCCGCTGATATGGTCTGTGTACAGTACTACTACTCCTTCGCTGTATATGGTATGCTGTACAGTACTATACTCCTATCCCGGTATAGTGGTCTGTGTACATACTATCTACTCCATCCACTGTATGATGTCTCTGTACAAGTACTACTACTCCTATCTGCTGATATGGTCTCTGTACAGTACTACTACTCCTATCCGCTGTATATGGTCTCTGTACAGTACTACTACTCCTATCCGCTGTATATGGTCTCTGTACAGTACTACTACTCCTATCCGCTGTATATGGTCTCTGTACAGTACTACTACTCCTATCGCTGTATATGTGTCTGACAGTATACTACTCCTATCCGCTGTACATGGTCTCTGTCATACTACTACTCCTATCCGCTGTTATGGTTGTCTGACAGTACTACTACTCCTATGTGTGTATGTGTCTCTGTACAGTACTACTACTCCATCCGCTGATATGGTCTTGTACGTACCGATACTCTATCCGTGTTATGGTCTGTGTACAGTACTATGACTCCTATCTGCTGTATATGGTCCTCTGTACAGTACACTACTTCCTATCTGCTGTATATGGTCTCTGTCAGTACTACTACTCCTATCTGCTGTATATGGTCTCTGTACAGCACTACTACTCCATCTGCTGTATATGGTCTCTGTACAGTACTACTACTCCTATCCGGTGTATATGGTCTGTGTACAGTACTACTACTCCTACTGCTGTATATGGTCTCTGTACAGTACTACTACTCCTATCCTCTGTATATGGTCTCTGTACAGCACTATACTCCTATCCGCTGTATATGGTCTGTGTACAGTACTACTACTCCTATCCGTATATGGTCTCTGTACAGTACTACTACTCCTATCTGCTGTATATGGTCTCTGTACAGTACTACTACTCCTATCTGCTGGTTATATGGTCTCTGTACAGCACATACTACCATACTGCCTTGATCTGTAGTATGGTCTCTGTACAGTACTAGACTCCTATCCGGTGTGATAGGTCGTGTACACAGTACTACTATCTTCTATCTCTGTATATGGTTCTCTGTACAGGTACTACTACTCCTTCCTCTGTATATGGTCTCTGTAAAGCACTACTACTCCTATCCGCTGGATATGGTCTGTGTACAGTACTACTTACTCCTATCCGCTGTATATGTCTCTGTACAGTCTACTACTCCTATTAGCTGTATATGGTGTCTGTAACAGTACTACTACTCCTATCTGTGTATATGGGTCCTCTGTACAGTACTAACTAGACTCCTATCCAACTGTACTGGTCTTTGTACAGTAATAACTACTTTCCTATCCACTGTATGATGGTCTTCTGTACAGTACTACTACTCCTATCCGCTGTACTATGGTCTTGTACATACTAACTACCCTTCACTTATATTCCTGTATACTCTACTCTATACTGTCAGATCGTAATAGGTATATGGTTTCTGTACGTACTACTACTACTCCTATCCGCTGTCTATGGTCTCTGTACAGTACTACTATCTATCTCGGTTGTTTTGGATATGCGTCTGTGTACATACTTACTACTCCTATGCACGCTGTTTATGGCCCTCTGTACGAAGACTCTCTATAGGTGTTATTGGTCTGTGTACAGTACTACCTCTCCTATCCTGTGTAATGGTCTCTGTTACCTACTAGCCTATCCTATCCGGTGTATATGGTGTATCTCTTACATTACTACTATTCTATCCACTGTATATGGTCCGTCTCAGTTAGCTATACTCTAATCCGGTGATAGGTGTATCTCTGTACCAGTACTACTACTCCTATCCGTTCTGTAATGTGTATCTTGTACAGTACGACTACTCCATCTGGACATGGTGCTCTGAGTGCGTGTGAACGGTCGTCAACTCTCCTCACCGGCTCTCACCCCGAGCTCTCAGCAGTATAGATGGATGACATTGTCCCGCGCTGGTCCATTACACCAGCGCTGCCGCACACAGCGCCGCATTGTCCTGGAATAGGGACAAAACTCACAATGTGAACATATTAACTGTACATGGAATGCAATACTTCGCCAAAAGCACTAGTAAGTTGAGCAAGATATGGGCTATGTTGAGCATAGTCCTACTGCATGTTTGCATGCTATTTGCAACTATTGGTGCTACTAGTAGCACTATTTCACTATTGCTATTGGCATCTATATTGAGCACTTAGTGCATAGTTTTGAGCATATATGTCACTATTACTTCTGCACTATTGATTATATGGCCAATACATCTTTTGACTGCACGATATGCAGTGCTATTCTGAGCCATAGCTAATAGAGCTGTCACTATTACTTCTGCACATTATGGCAGGTGCTATTGAGAACGAATATGGCACTATGTACCACGTCTGCACTCGTATGGCAGTGCTGATTTGAGCATCTAGATGTCACTATTACTTCTGACTATATGGCAGTGCTACTTGAGCACTATAGTCACTATACTTCTCACTATTGGCATCTATTGATGTCACGATTGGACTCATTGTTGGCAGGTATGATGGCACTACTGTCACTATTACTTCACTATATGGCAGTGTTACTTTGCAGCACTATATGTCCCCCCACTATTACTTCTGTTACATATATGGCCATGCTTGAGACTATTTCATAGTAGCTGACTATATGGTCTATGAGCACTATGCTATTACTTCTGATCACTATCTGGCATGCTATTTGAGACTATATTGGCACTATTACTTCTAACCTATGGCAGTACGATTTGAGCACATATACACTATATAAAGTTGAAAGCTCGCATCGCTGTCTCTTGTGTGTCAGTCCTTAACCTTAGGGATGGAAACTGCCAGCTTGGCGGATTTATTCATAGATTCTCCCCAGGAGGACTAACGGAGGTACATTTAATATTAAACTCCGTCATTAACCTCATCTCCATTTCGTATTATGTTCCTATCTAGTGGAGATTTTCTAGATTCCTTCTGCTTGTCTGTCACAATTATTGTGCTTATTCTGACCTACACATCCAAGAGGAATAATCGGGCACTTGTCACATAAAACCCTCGTTATTAATCTCAGCTCCGTTTCTTACCCCCAATTGATGGATACTGATATACACATTTTCCAAGAGGAAATGATTGACTCTCTCTGTACTATAGACCCTATCCGGACCTACGCTTTCCAGGAAGAGTTACCTTCACTACTTACACCTTCAGTTTTCCGTCCCCAGCGTTCATTCTTTCATACATGTCTCAATTCTGAATCCTCCCTGATACATTTGTGACTGTATTTGTCAATGAACATGCTTACCTTGTATTGCACATTTCCAGGGGAATAACAGAGTCACTCGCACATAAACCTTCCATATAACTTCGCTCCTATTTATTAGAATATTTCGTACTAGGAAGTATTATTCTACCATGCTTGACTGTCTTCGTGGTACCTTTAGATAACCTTTTATATTCACGGAAGGAATAACTGAAAGGTAACTTAAACTGTGAAACCCATCTGTTCTGCCTCCCTTCCACAGCTATCTTAGTAGCTTCAATTTTCTCTCGTCGGACTTTCCGAGACTTACTGCCATGACCTTTGACGGTCAACACTTCAAATGTGCTCGATCCTTGACCCACTCATTTCCAGGAGGAATTCAAGGTACAGCTTTAATAAAGTCAAAAGATCAATCTAAGTGGCATGTTATTTTATCTTGTAATTCATAATCCTTCAGTGTCCTCTTTACGACCCTTGCTTATCCTGCCCCCGTTTCCCAGAGGAATTACGAGGTTGCTTATGGTACTTTACCTGATTTTTCTCCCCGTGAGCTCGAATTTCTCACTCTGGCTCTCCACAATGAATCCATTCCTGAATACTCCTGATTGACTGTATTTGTAGTGAAGGTATTACCCTTTGTTTATTATACTTACCTCACATTCCAGGGGAAGACAAGAGGTTCCCTTGGTACTATACCTTGATTTTCTTCCCTGGCTCAATTTCTCACCCTGGTCTCTATAATGATCATTCCTGGTACTCACTCCTTGTACTGTAATTTGTAGTACTTACCTCGTTTTACTTACCTACACATTTCCAGAGGAACTACCAGAGAGGCTCTCTACTACTACCTTGGTTTTAACCCTTGGCTCATTTCTCGACTTATCTTCTAATTAATATTCCCGATACACTCCTTGTCTGTCTTTTAAGTACTTACCCCTGTGCTATTATAGTAACCTTCCACCATTCCAGGAGGGACTACAGGGCGTCCTAGTACATATACCTTATTTTACACCTTGGCTCGTCATTTCTCCCCCTGTTCTCGACATGCATCTGTAGGCCTGTATTTGTAGTCTGCCCTTGTTGTATACTAATATTTCCCCCATTTCGCGAGTATTAAAAAGGGTACATGTGTTTTATAGCCCACTTGGGTCTCAGACATCACATTCATCTGGTAGGAGGTGGGTTAAGGGAGGGTAAAGGAGGGGGTGGTTTAGCCCGGCCCAAGAGGTAGGCAAACATACGGTTTCCACTTTTGTGACTTATACGTACCGCCTAGAACATTTAATCGATTATGACGATAGTTGTGTGGGAGGAGGGTGAGTCTCTGTTGCTTTGGAACCTGTACATTCTCGCATTGATTTTCTCTGCCCACAAATCCACTGACTTGGTCGTTTACTTTGCATTCCTGTGCCAGCACAAAGCAGATTAATCCCCACGGTTTTTTCATTCACTGTTTTTTTCTCTGCGACGGCGTGGAGGAACAAGCAGAGCCGGAGCACAGACCTGGGGGTGAGAAATAGATTACAGCAAGAAACAATGGGAGCGGTGTGTGGGCACCCTTGAATTCTGCCCTAGAACCCATGCACAAGTCTACAACTAAGGTCGTATGTGGAGCAAGCTTGCTTGGCTCATGAGCATAGAACTTGCCAATCAAGTGGATGTTACATACCACTCGTGGGTGACTTTTAAGATGGACAACATCCCTTTATTAGCCCATTTGACACAATAGTTTAAAGTATAGGGAATACCGGCTCATTGTTCCGGTCTCTGTGTCTAAATTAAATCTGCTGATTCTTGTCCAGCAATGTCACATTTCCACTGTAGTTTGATGGTAACGTGGTCCTCAGAGGGAGGGGCTTTAGTATTCGGGGTGGGGGTTATTCAGGCAACGATAACAAAGACAGTTGAGCAGCCCGTCAAGACCCCCCTAACTACCTGGTTTTGTTTCTCTAAGTACTGTACAGAGACCATATACAGCGGATAGGAGTAGTAGTACTGTACACAGACCATATACACCGGATAGGAGTAGTAGTGCTGTACAGAGACCATATACAGTGGATAGGAGTAGTAGTACTGTACACAGACCATATACAGCGGATAGGAGTAGTAGTTCTGTATACTGTGTAGTGTCCCTTTAAGTAACCGTATGTAATGAGGGTCTGAGGCAGGTAAATGGACGCCTCTCTCTCTCCCGCTTCTCCGGGGACGGGAATCTTTGTACTTTTAAAGGGAATTGACCTTCATCCCCTCTGTCTTATGATAAATGATTGTGATTGACAGGAGTATTGTGTGTATAATGCTGAGCTGGACGCAGGATCCCGCGCCGCGCCGGATGGAAACTTTGTGACGATGTCAGCGCTTTAATAACGATGTCGAAAAAAAAAGTCGCCTTTCTTCATTTTTCCGATAATAAAATGCCGACTCATTAAAATCTATGACTACATTTACTCTCCCCCGCCCCCTTAACAGTCTCCTATTACCCTCATCCCAGGTCTTTCATTTGGCTGACAATCGGGGGTCAGGGGGGGTAAAATCTTCTTAAAGGAATTCTCCAGCTAAGAAACTTTACTTCTTCATTCTTGGAGCAATAATTAGGACCTAACAAAGGGCCAAAAATTGGGTATAAATATGAATTTGTGTTTCCATATCAATCAGCAATCCCTTTAAGATCCTGGGGCTTTTCTGCAAATTGTGGATCTTCTACTAGTCTCATTATTTATTCATAACTCAAGTTCAGTGTTGCAGTTTGAGAACCTTTGGAGGTGCTGCAGGACCTTTGGAGGTTTAGGAACCTTTGGAGGTGCTGTTGGACCTTTGGAGGTTTGAGGACCTTTGGAGGTGCTGTTGCACCTTTGGAGGTTTGAGGACCTTTGGAAGTGCTGTTGGACCTTTGGAGGTTTGAGGACCATTGGAGGTGCTGTAGGACCTTTGGAGGTTTGAGGGCCTTTGGAAGTGCTGCAGGACCTTTGGAGGTTTGAGAACCTTTGGAGATGCTGTAAGACCTTTGGAGGTTTGAGGACTTTTGGAGGTCCTTTCGAAGGACCTGAAAGAGCTGCTGTGTAGATATGTGTCAGGAGAAGACATGGCAGATTTAAACTTGGTGGTTGGTTTAGGTAGTCTTGGACCTACCAGGAGCTTTAGGCCCAAGTTGGTCACCCAAGGTGGTCCCATAACAAAACACCCATCATGTGACACAGAACGTGGAAGAATCCCAACTAGATGATTCATCGAGAACCAGCTTTACCTCCAGAATCTATGTTCTCCAATGAGGTCCTCTTTGGCCATGGTGCCAGGTTCTTTATCTTGGTGACTACCAGGTCCTTTAGTCTCCTAGTGACATTACTTGTGAGGGAGATTTTCCACCGACAGACTTGGCTGATGCGATGTCACACCTGGTCTTGTCATTGGTCTTCTCCATGGTGACAGGTCTGAAGGCCTGAACTTCCCCCAGATGCTTCCTGGTGATTAACGTAGAACCCTGTCCCCTTGATGTTGAGGTCAATGATTTCCCATCCAGAGGAGGCTTGGCTTTCCTTTAGTTCTTCTTCCGTTTCTCACGTATTTTGATATTTTTGAATACTATTACATGAAATGTTGTGATGTCGAGAGGAATATATCACGTCTATCCTAATGTTCTTGACTGAAGAACTGGAGCGACTTTGAAGACCATAGGTACGAACGTCCAGGGGTGTAATTGTAGAGGTTGGGGAGGATGTAGACAATCTATGGCCTATGGTCTTTGGCCTAACTCTCAAATTTGGTCTTACGCCTCTTTGGAGGCCACTAGGACTTCAGGGCATCTAAAGAGTCCTTTGTCCTGGATGGGGTAAGCCATTTTGGCAACGTAATATTACGGTACATTGAAAATTATTTCCATGACTAACCTGTCATCCGCTTTTAGGATTCACTTTTATGTAGATGTTGGACCTGTGATCATTGGCAGGTCCTTCAAAAGTCAAAGTCCACCAGTTATTATAATGGGCCTTGATGTTCCTAATGGAAGGAGCCAGCTAAAAAGTCAAAATTCAAAGTCTATACTCTTCGATGAGGTCATGTTTGGTCATGGTGCTAGGTTCTTAATCCTGGCACCATGACCAACGTGGCCAAAGAGTGGTAAGAAGGAACCTAGGCTTTGCTGGGAGGTATCTAGTAAAGATAGCTTAGGCTTAGGACCTATTAGGGAGAGTAGTTGGAGCATTCATTCCAGGACCAACACCAGCCCACCTGCATGTGTAACGTCCTGGAGTTGGGCCATTATTAAATTTATTACAATCTAGTGGGACTGATCGCCCCCATTAGCTCTGCTAACTCAGGTAATCCACGTATTTAGGGCCTCATTAGCACCTAGAATCCCTTTAATTGCTACATTTTAAACCCCTAGTTAGGCTGCAGGGTGGACACTACCACCAAGTGTCAGAAATAGGCCTATTAAGGGTTAATATTTGATTTGCATTATATTTATACTGATTGTATCTTTCCTGAGGCTTAGCAGGTGACTCATTGGCTAGCAGCCCAGTGTGTCTAGACAGAGCAAACCTAAAAAATATAGGCTCTGTCCAGAGCTCTGGAGCTTTTGGATTTGGTCTTATTCATTTTTTGTCTCTCTGTCTGGAGACTCCTGATTGTCATGCTGCCGATGCAGAAGAGCTGATACAGCTCTCTCGAGATTCTTGACCAATTCTTGGCCAAGTTGACCACTGGTTCAGGCTTAGGTTCCTGCTAACCAAAGTCTTTTCTTACGGCCACAACCAGCCAAATCACAGCCCTGATAGTCCTTTGAAGGAAATAGTTTGTTACCGAAGATCTCTGCTTGCTTTCATCATGTGCCTCCCTCATTACCATCTGCTGGGGATTGGTCCCCTACACCGGAAGTGCCCCAGAGGAACATTCACCAGGCTTCCCCCTCTGTTTTCTTCCCCCTGCCGGTTCTGATGATGTGGGTGAAGCCCATACTAGGAGAAAGGCTCCCATGACATCTATGACTTAGCCATCATCACCAGCCGTTCTGGTCCAAGCCTCCAGTTGCCCCATCTCCGGTGGGTTACTTTGCATATGCCTCTTTATTAGTGTTGAGTAGACCTGAACCACAATATTGAGGTTCGTACCGAATTTTGCAGGTTTGGGTCCCGCTGATAAGTCTGGAGTAGGTTGACCCGGAACCTACCTTGAACTTCATTAGAATTTTTTGACCAAGGGTCAGGTTTTGGGTGACGCTTATCGGATAGAGTTTGGGACCCTCTTGGGACATCTCTTTTCGAGGATTAGGATGTGGATGAATGTAGTTCCTGTTGGATAATATTTCGTAAACGTTCCCAAAATGGACAGATTTGTCACCCCTAAGCTTGGCATGGAACGTTTTAGGTTCTACAATGTCTCAAAGCAATTTTTTTGTGAAATTTATCTGAGGATGCAGGAGGAAGTCCACAGGCAGCAAAGTCAAGACAAAATCTTATTGCCCTATCCTTCTTGTAGGCTCATACCGATACCCCCTGGGCCATGGGTACACCGTCTCTGACATAGTCATCTCTCCTCCGGTCAAACACCCACAGAATTTTCCGCTCAACAATGTGTTTTACAGCTGATCTTTGGTAATGGCGCATGCAGACGTCTTACACTCATAACCACTTCCCGCGTCGTCTAAAATTAGTCTCCTTTTAATTCATCGGGTTTAAGGCGAGCGGCCGATATTGTCACATTTACAGCTTCTGGGCAGCCATTCAACGCTATCTTAATGGTGCTAATTAAAAAGGATAGTGGAAATAATTTATCCCATAAAACATGAGGTTCTCATTGACTTGAAGGCCCAAGACTTTGTCAGCTTCATGGGGGTTGGGTGCGGATGATAACTTGTCCAATTTAACGTTTGGCAACTGGTCCTCTATTGGCATACAATGGATGCATGACTTTGTTTTTGGAGAATTGAGAAGGTTAAGTGGATATTTGATTGGCCCGTTCTACTTCCGACCACACAGATTGATTGGTCTGGTGAGGAACAAGCCCAGTAGTGTCAAGTTTAAGGTCAATTTACTTCGGCATGGCTGTGGTGAATCGGGGCTTCAACCAAAAAGACGAAGTCATGTAGAAGCCATGGTTGCATATGTGCCCCTAGGACCTTTGAGATGTATTGTTCTGGAGAGGAATGTAATCTTCTGACCTAATTGACCAATGAGGGTCGAATTTAAGGTTCATTCACTTCTGCGCTATACTAGTTGTATTACCTTGTGCCACTCTTTGGTATGGAATGCTTATACCCAAAGGTCATGGTCATGTAGGGGCTTTGGTTGCATTTCGGCCCCAGGAGCCGAACCAACTTTTGACCTCTTCAATAAATTGGTCTGGAGAAGAACAAGATCTTCTGACCTATCTGAAAAATGGAGACCATTAGGGTCAACTTTAAGGTTCATTCACTTCTGCATGGCTGTGGTGAATCGGGGCTTCAACCAAAAAGACGTGGTCATGTAGAAGTTATGGTTGCATATGTGCCACTAGAACCTATGGAACCAGTGTTTTGACCTCTGAGATGTATTGGTCTGGAGAGGAATGTAATCTTCTCAGCTAATTGACCAATTAGGGTCGATTTTAAGGTTCAGCCACTTCTGTGCTATACTAGTTGTGTTACCTCGTGCCACTCTTTTGTATAGAATGCTTATACCCAAAGGTCATGGTCATGTAGGGGCTTTGGTTGCATTTTGGCCCCAGGAGCCAAAGGAACCAACTTTTGACCTCTTCGATGAATTGGTCTGGAGAGGAACAAGATCTTCTGACCTATCTGAACAATTAAGACCATTAGGGTCAAGTTTAAGGTTCATTCACTTCTGCACGATCCTAATTGTGGTATCTTGCACCACCTCTGGAACAGGAATGGTTTTACCCAAAGGTCATGGTTGTGGTTGCATTTGGGTCATGAGAGCCTACGGAACAAACCTTCGACCTCTCAAATAGATTGGCCTGGAGAAGAACAAGATCTTCTTACTTATCTGACCAACTAAGACCAGTGGGGTCCAGTTTGAGGTCCATGTATTTCTGTATGATCCTGACTACAGTACAATGATTGACACTTGATTGATCAGGAGTTCTTTTACCCACAGGACATGGTCACTCATATTACATCACTGAAAATGTTGGTAAGTAAGAAGTTGGGTCGTACCATCTTTACTTTACTCCTAAGGCCATGGACTTCCTGCTACATCACTACCGCCTAATGTGAACATAGCCCTAACGTGTGATTAAGAGGAACTCGTATCTGTGTAATCGTAGACAAAGCATATGTCGCTACTTAGAAGATGGAAGGTGTTTACCCAGAACTCGAGAAGAACGTCTTTGTTTGTGCTAAGATTGTTTGAAGACATCCAATCCCCGAAGATCAAACATATTTTCCACCACAATTTCAGCAGCCGCACGATAATAAGCAATATGAATTCTGGGCAGGAGTCTGCGCCGGCTGTGATATAGTAGAGAGACGATGTGCTGCGGGCTGTTTACAAGCGAGAAAAAAAATATGGTGACATAAGAAAATTTCGGAGAAGACGCTTCACATTCTGCTGCTAAGAAGGAATAAATTGTAACCGCTGTTATCGTTATATAATACCGCCATATATTTGTCATCAGCTCTACAGACTCCTACTCTTTGCCTCATTTAATAGGCGCTTCTCCCCCGATTCCGACGTAGTTGGAATTTTTTCTGTAGCCCTCACCGTTCCTGAGTAATCAGTGCTGACATTTTCAGCCCCCTATATGCTAATTAAATGTTCAACTGTCAGGTGGGAGGTCCTGACCTGTAAGCTCCTGCCCATCTGTCAGTAAAGAGCCGAGGATGGCAAAAGTAATAGTATTGATTGCTCCGGAATGGTGGGGGCTAGAGAAAAAATTCCAACTACACCCGAATCAGCAAAAGGACAGCTATTAAAGGACACAAAGACAAGGATTTAGTGAAAATAGTGAAAAGTCTCCCTTTAAGGACAAAGTACGTGTTGTGATATTGTATTGAACAGGATGCATGAAAAGTTTTGCCTAACTTCAAACCTCAAATTAAGATGCATTAGTAACTTAATCCTGTATCACGGAGGAAGTAATGGCCCAATATGTCATTTTTATCTGTATACTATATAGCGGTATTATTTTGGTGCTTTATATTGAAGTTCCTTGTATCTAGTCTGCATGTGGCAGTATTATTATGGCATTGTACTGTAGGGTTACTGGTTCACTGCATGACGGTATTATTATCACGGTGATTTCTAGGGTTTTAGTTTTATTTGGTAGGGTTACTTGTACACTTGTATGATAGAGTTATTAATTTAGCGTATGGCAGTATTTTTTTATTCTATGCGGTAGGTTTAGTTGTATACTATATACTGGTAAGATGTTCTATGGGGTTATTCGGAGAGTTACTTATATGACAGTATTATTATGATGCTATATGGTGAGGTTAGCTGTACACTCTATGACTGCATCACTATGATACGGTATGGTAGGGTTACGTGTGCACCATATAACAGTATTATTATGGTGCTTTATAGCAAGGTCACATGTACACTGTATAACTATCATTTTTTATACTTTACCATAGTATTAATATGGTGCTATGTGGTAAGCTTTATTTTGCACTGCTCAGGCTGTACATATTATAAAAATGCTATATAGTAAGGTTACATGCACACTGTATGGCAGAATTGTTTTTTTTACACTATATGATAGCATTATAATTATTGTGCTGCTTTTTCGTAATCTTACTCGTACGGTACATTGTCGGGCAGTATTATTTTTCACACTTTATGATGGTATTATTATTATTATTAGTATGGTGCTATGTGGTAAGCTTACTCATACACTGTATGGCAGTATTATTCTAATGCTGCATAGTAACATTACTTGTACACTGTGGCAGTATTATTTGTTCACACTATATGATAATATTATTATTATGTTGTACAGTAAGATTACTTGTACACTGTATGGCAGTATTATTATGGTGCTATGTGATACGCTTACTTATCACCATAGTACTTCCTTTCATTGTATAAGTGGTAAATTTATGTATACAGTGTATGGCAGTATTATTATAAAGCAGTAAGATTACTCATACACTGTTTTGCAGTATTATTTTCTCTACATTTTATGATAGTGTTATTGTGGTGATATGTGGTAAGCTTATGTATGCAGTGTATAGCAGTATTATTTTAAGGCCATACGATTACTTGTATACTGTATGGCGGTATTGTTTTTTCTACATTCAATTATTATGGTCGTATGTGATAAGCTTATGTATGCAGTGTATGGCAGTATTATTATAATTCTGGAGAGTAATATTACCGGTATACTGTATGGCGGTATTATTTTTTCTCTTATGATCCTATTATTATGGTGCTATAAGGTAAGCTTTATTACCCTTGGTCCTGATATGAGGGTGTTATAACGTTGCTATAAGTAGGTGTATATGTTCACTATATGACAGTCTTACTTTTTTATGATGGTGCTTTGGACATACACCGTATAGAGTTGTCTTCACTACACGCAATACACACGTGCTGTGGATCAGAACTGGACACTGGATTCTCTTCGATAAATATGGAAGCTAGTTTGGAGCTGCATAAAGGCTTAAAAGGCCCCAAACCTACTGACAGGTTCCCTTTAAGCGTAGATACCTGATTACTAATCCAGTTACTAACGTACACTTGGGGGTAGATTTATCATAAGTCTCTTAGAGCAGAGCTCTTCTAGTTGCCCATGGCAACCAATCAGATCTCAGCTTTCATTTCCCCATAGCTGTTTATAAAATGAAAGCTGAGCTCTGATTGGTTTCCATGGGCAACTAGAACAGTTTTACCTCAGAAACTTCTGATAAATCTCCCCCTTGATGTTTGTTGTGTCCCAGCGTTGAGTCTATTATCTCATGGCCCCGGGGGAGGGGGGGGGGGGTGCAACTTCCATGACATAATGTTTTCCAGGTCCGTCCTGAAAGTAGTTACGGACATTGTAGCCGCCCAAAGTGATACCGAACAATGAAATGAAACGACTCCGACGATCAATACCCGATCAATAAGCCGCCATTAACAGTAGCGAGGAAATCAGAAACGCTCATTGCTTTTTCCTGGGCCGAAGAGACACAATTACTTAATCCTGCGACGATCGGATCGACCCCGACCCGTGAAGAACCTCTAGTTGTTACAGGAATACAGATCTTCGGAGCCGCCTATCATTGTAACCCGCAGCTCAGCGATCAATCACGGAGACGTTCCGCTATCTCCCCGAAACGCGTTTCTAAGAATTGTCCCATTAACCTTCTCTGAGAGATCAGGACGAGGGATCAGGACGTAGCACAATGGGATGTGGATAACTGCAAAAATATGGTGGTAAAAAAGGTGACACAAGTGACATTTGAGGGTAGATAATAGGTAAGTGACCCCTGGGTGAACGCGCTGGAGTGACATAAGGATCACCCCTATTGTTACTTCATAATCTGCTTTGTTGACTTGATATCACACTGTGTATGTTGTTAGTAGAAGCAGGACTGTGAAATATTGGACGTGTCCTTACACTGACAAGCTCTTTGCATACAGTGTTGGGTATTAGTCCCGGAGATTTGTGTAATCAGACCTTTATGTATGTCGTTAGTAGCAGCAGGACTGTGGAATATGGATTTATATTCCAGGATTATTCTGGAGGCTTGTCCTCACACTGCTGTGCTCTGAGCTCTCTGCTGATCCTGTCCCTTCACCCTTTCTCTAGCACTTTCTGACCGAATACTACAGAAGTCAGTTATATCCTGCACAAAAGATCAAAACAGAAAGCACAGAGCACAGCAGTGTGAGGACAAGCCTCCAGTATAATCCTAGAATATAAATCCATAGCCCACAGTCCTGCTGCTACTAACAATATACACACGGGTCTGATTACACATCTTCCAGGGCCAATGCCCAACACTGCCTGTAGAGAGCACAGAGCATAGCAGTGTGAGGACACGCCTTCAGTATAATCCTTGAATATCAACCCATATTTCACAGTCCTGCTTCTCTACTAACAACATACACAAAGGTCTGATTAATCCTCTTCCAGGGCCAATACCAAACACTGCCTGTAGAGAGCACAGAGCACAGAAGTGTAAGGATAAGTCCCCAGTACAATCCTTGAATATGAATCCATATTTCACAGTCCTGTTGCTACTAACAGCATACACAAAGGTCTGATTACACATCTTCCAGGGACAATACCTTCCACTGCCTGTAGAGAGCACAGAGCACAGCGGTGTGAGGACAAGCCTCCAGTATAATCCTTGACTATCAACCCATATTTCACAATCCTGCTGCTACTAACAACATATATAAAGGTATGATTACACATCTCCCCAGGGACAATGCATAACACTGGCTGCAGAGAACACAGATCACAACAGTGTGAGGACAAGCCTCCAGTATAACCCTGGAATATAAATCCATATTTCACAGTCCTGCTGCTAATAACACAGACAACACCTAACACTGCCTGCAGCGTGTATGGTCACACCTGTATGGTCTCCCTTTACAAACTCATGTGCAGAATAACATTGAATTTAGAAGAAAAGGAAAGAATCAAGCGGCCTAGAGAAGATGAAGATTAATTTGGAATCTGGTCATCTCATAGCGTACAGAAAATGCGCAGAAACATAGAAAAATAACTAAAAATTAATGTTTTCATTAGCAGTTTTAAGACCACAAATCTTAGAAAAGCCAAGGATTGAAGACAGGAAGTTGAAGAAGTGGAAATTGAAGTGACTCATTCTGAGGGATTATCCAACACAGGAAGCGAGGGGTTAACATGATTGGCAGCATATGGTTTATAGCTCTCAGTGTAACAAGCCCCACCCCCGAGGAGTCCCACAAAGTATTAACCACATCTTGTGACCCACCTACAGTGTATAATGCCTGTCCTGTGCCAGATCCCCCACCCCACTGTCCTCTTTATGAAAAAAACATGAACCAGAGCCATGGAAAGAGTTAAAATTTTTTCGGAAATTTCTTTGCTACGTCTTTGTCCGCCGGTTTAGTCACAGGCAGCAGGAGTTGATTGTGTTGCAGAAGTTTCCCGTGCCAAGCGCGGCGGGTTCGCTAGAGCAGACAGTCCTCGCGCCAGCTTAGTACAGGCCCTTGGCACCGGCGGAGAGCGGGCGCGGGCTGCCAAGGAATTATTTCACTGCAGTACAGAGACTGTTTAAGGAAGCAGAAAAAAGGATTAGGGCTGCGGCAGAGGGGGATCCTTACCGGATAATCATCCTTTTCACAGCTAGGTTTCTTTCGTTCTACGGAAAACAAACATTAAATATAATTTCCGTAGAATTATGAAGCACAAAGAGTCCAGAACTGAGCAAAAATAGAGCACAATAAAGATCTAAATCAAAAGGAATATAATATAGGAGGGTTTGAGACTGATCTACAGCTCCTCGTGGGAGGGGCTTGGAACTGATGGGTTTTCCTATTGTCATAGCCACCACTAGGGGGAGCTCACTGCATACAGATTCTTACAATTCAGAAATTATTATATTACCTTTGTCATTTTTTTCTAATTAGCTTCTCCTTGTGGGGGGTTTAAGCAAAATTAAATAATTCATCGAATTAGAACATAAACTATCAAGATTTGTTTGATAAGTCATCATTTTTCGGTGGATCTATACGTAAGCAGTCAGAGAATCAGAGAGGTCCATACTCTATCCTCTCATAGTACCACACTACACACCCCATACTCTGTCCTCTCATAGTACCACACTACACACCACATACTCTGTACTCTCATAGTACCACACTACACACCACATACTCTGCCCTCTCATAGTACCACAATACACACCACATACTCTGTCCTCTCATAGTACCACACTACACACCACATACTCTGTCCTCTCATAGTACCACACTACACACCACATACTTACTCTGCCTTCACAAAGCAAATCCACCCATGTTAAATCAATATAAATATGTAAAAATGAAAGTGTTATAGGTCCCCACTTACCATAGTCATGTCACCCTTTGCTTGTGGCTCCGGAGTTGTCTTTAAATAAAATATTAGCACAAACTTATGGAGCACAAAGAGTCCAGAACGGAGCAAAAATAGAGCACAATATAGATCTAAATCAATATTTATACAATACAAGAGGGCTTGTGACTGATCTACAGCTCCTCATGGGAGGGGCTTGGAACTGCATTGTTTTCCTATTGTCATTGTCGCCACTAGGGGGAGCTCACTGCACACCGATTTTTGTTATTCAATCAATTATGATATTAGCTTTGTCATTCATTTTTTTTTCTAATCAGCCTCCCCTTGTGGTGGTGGCTTTGGACACCACAATCGATCAAATCAGAATATAAGACAGATATTTTTTTGATAGGTCACCAATATCAGATCGGTGGAATTATTCTTAACCAGGGGTTGTCCTGCTGCAATCTGCGGCGGAACATTGAATCACAGATGTCCCTCCAGCGCCACCAAAGGAGAACTAAGGCTTTACACAATGGGGGTCATTTACTAAGGGCCCGGTTCGCGTTTTCCCGACGTGTTACCCGAATATTTCCGATTTGCACCAATTCTCCCTGAATTGCCCGGGGATTTTGGCGCACGCGATCGGATTGTGGCGCATCGGCGCTGGCATGCACGTGACGGAAATCGGGGGGCGTGGCCGAACGAAAACCCAACGGATTCGGAAAAACCGCCGCATTTAAAACAAAAAATCTGTCGCGGAGCTTGCACTTACCTTCACTCAGCCCGGCTCGGTGAACTCCAGCGCGTTCCGATGCTTTTCAGCGCAGCAGTGCCACCTGGTGGACGGCGGAGGAACTACCTTAATAAATCCCGGCCGGACCCGAATCCAGCACAGAGAAAGCGCCGTTGGATCGCGAATGGACCGGGTAAGTAAATCTGCCCCAATATGTATTTATATCCATGAGCAAATTCTCAAGGATAAGACGTAAGACGAGAAATCGAGAGCCCCCCCACACACCCAACCATAGTCATTCAACAATTACATCAAATAAGTAATTCTTCAAAATTCTTCAGCTTTATTACTGAGTCGGATACAATCTTATGTATGACTGGACTAGAGCTCCATCTGGAGGTTGGATGTGCAAATCACAGGTAAATATAAGATTGTAAAGATCATGTATATTATGGACTGGCACCACAACGTCGTTATGGAGAGTGCAACCACATAAGAAGACAATAGAACATAGTAGAAGTCCTTACGAAGAACCAGCATCCCTACTCCAAGACATTCTTGTGGTGGACACATTACCATAGGGTTCCCCAACCATAGTGATCTCTGGGATTGCAGTTCTCTAGCTCCAGGCTGGTTGGGAATAGCGGAGCACAACGCACCATAATTCCTTAAAGTGATGTGCTATATGATTTGCACATGCGCAGTACTATGATTAAGTCAGGAAATCAGAGGCGTATGTGCATGTGGTGATCACTTTACAATATATAAAGCTGTGTGTTTATATGTATGTTTGTATGTGTTTGTATATATGTATGTGTGTATGTATGTGTGCATATATGTATGTGTGTATGTATGTGTGTATATATGTATGTATGTATGTGTGTGTGTATGTGTGTGTGTATGTATGTGTGTATATATGTATGTGTGTATATATGGATGTGTGTTTGTATGTATGTATGTATGTGTATGTATGTATGTATGTATGTGTGTATATATGTATGTATGTATGTGTGTGTATGTATGTGTATGTATGTATGTGTGTGTGTATGTGTTCTATATGATCCTGCTGATGCTTCTTATTGATAGTGGAGAGACAGAGGCAGCTAATAGTAAGTTTCTATCTCACCCCAAGTGCTTGATCCCTACCTGTTCAGGTTAGTTCTTCTCTATAATGTTCTATATGATCCTGCCGATGCTTCTTATTAATAGTCCTTCACTCTCCACGAGTCTTGTCTTCCTTTAAGGTGTGGTCCTCCACAAAGAAAACCGAAATACAAAGTGACACACATTACAGAGTGAAGCTGTGAGCGTTTTTGGGTCATCTATACTCCTTTTGTTCTTCTCTTCTGGTTTGTTATCAATCCCATGATGGATCAGCGCAACATCACATGAGCAGTCAGAGAGAAAACTGTTATCACCCTATTAATCCATATTATTAGCACCATAAGTATATAGTCAGGGAGGCTTTATGTATGGTTATACATAAAGCCTCCCTGACCATATACTTATGGTACCGATAATTTAGGTTAATAGGATGATAAATGTTCTCTATCTGACTGCTCATGTGATGTTGCGCTGATACCTGTCTAATAACCTGTCCAATCATCATGGAGGTTTGTGTCCCCCCCCCGTGAAGAGTAGTTGGTACAGTCCATTGTTCATCATGCGCTTGTAAACTTGCCGAAGTTTTTGAAGTTGACTTTTTCTCCGATACCATCTAAAGTACTAAAACTGAGATCAGCTCAGACGAGACGATTGCTCAATGATCCTTCTCCGGGAAGATCTGATAAGATTGTAAAAAAAATAAAAACTCACAAAACTCGACTCAAACTAAACTTTCCGCTTTCAAGGTCGCGGGAACGTCACCTTCTGCCGTGTTTTTCAGTATAAAGTGATTTCATGGCAATGCAATGAGCTCTGCTCTATGGGGGCGAGGTGTAGACAGAGCCAGATCAGAACATAATACCGCCATATGGTGTAACACTATGAACATATAATGGCGCCATATAGTAAGTATATAGCGACCACCAGATATAATACTGCATAATAATTCAATGCTGCTGCTATAGGCTTCCAGTTGGCTTGTACAGCAGTCAATGCAGGGAGCTAAGAGCACAGCAGTGTGAGGACATGGCCCCAGTAAATCCTGGAATATAAACCCATGTTTCACAGACCCGATGCTATTTATAACACAAGCAAAGGTCTGATTATACATCTCTCCAGGGACAATACCTAACACTGCCTGCAGAGAGCACAGAACACAGCAGTGTGAGGACACAACCCCAGCACAATCCTGCAATATAAATCTATACACCACAGTCCTGATGCTACTAACAACGTACATGAAGGTCTGATCACACATATCTCCAGGGACAATACCTAATACTGGCTGCAGAGAGTACAGAGCACAGCAGTGTGAGGACACACCCCCAGTACAATCCTGCAATATAAATCTATATACCACAGTCCTGGTGCTACTAAAAACATACACACAGGTCTGATCCTACATCTCTCTAGGGACAATACCTAACACTGCCTGCAGAGAGCTCAGAGCACAGCAGTATGAGGACACGTCCACAGTACAACCCTGGAATATAAATCCATATATCACAGTCCTGATGCTACTAACAAAGTACATTAAGATCTGATCACACATCTCTCCAGGGACAATACCTAACACTGCCTGCAGAGAGCACAGAGCACTGCAGTGTGAGGACACAACCCCAGAACAAACCTACAATATAAATCTATATTTCACAGTCCTGATGCTACTAACAACATACATGAAGGTCTGATCACACTTATCTCCAGGGACAATACCAAACACAGAGCACAGCAGTGTGAGGTCTGATCACACTTATCTCCAGGGACAATACCTAATACTGGCTGCAGAGAGTACAGAGTACAGCAGTGTGAGGACACAACCCCAATACAATCCTGGCATATAAATCCATATACCACAGTCCTGCTGCTACTAAAAACATACACACAGGTCTGATCCCACAGCTCTCCAGGGACAATACCAAACACAGAGAGCACAGAGCACAGCAGTGTAAGGGCATGCCTCCAGTAAGTTCTTGAATATAAACCCATGTGTCACAGTCCTGTTGCTATTTACAACACTGGCTACAGCCCTGCATGGCCAAACCTGCAGATCCCTTTAATTCATTAACCCTTGTGTGCTTAATTATCTGGGTTTCTGGATCATCAAGTGCCGCGTTAAAGGAATCAGCAGCCAATAGGACGACCCGTAGCACTGCAGAGGACGCAGGATGCCGCAAAACCTCTGCATTCCAGGATGGTCGAGGCTGATAGCTTTGGATTCCAGGAACGGAAAATTCAAAGCCAAGCGATTATATATCAGCAATAACATCAAGAACACCCTCCAGGAGACAAAGTCACAGTGACACTGAGCCCAGACTCTCCATGTCCTGATTATATGCGGGAAGATCTGTTTCTGGGGGTCATCTGATCGGCAGCCGGAACATCAGCAGAGGCTGAAATCGTGAATTAATAGGAACAGCATGAGCCAAAAGTGCTGGAAACTCATCCATAAAAATAGCAGGAAGCTGCTGCATACATTATATTACTTAAAGGGGAATTCTAACCACCTCCACAAACTCCAACTCTGTGTATCCTTTAATAGGTGCCTCTCCACTGATTCCATTGCAGTTGGAATTTTCTTTCTAGCCCTTACCGTTCCCAAACAATTAGTGCCACTAGTTCAGGACCCGTTATGCTAATTTAAAAGCGGGTGGGACCAGGATGTCTGCTCCGCCCCAACATGAAATGTTCAAAACTGATTGCTCGGGAATGGTGAGGGCTAGAAAAAAAATTCCACCTGCGTCAGGATAAGTGGACTGGAGACTATTAAAGGATGCAAAGAGTGGGAGTTGTAAGAAGTGATACAATATCCCCTTCAAGGGTGTGTATACTTTTGCAATCACTATTTTATTTTTCTAGTACGTCTAAAATATTAAATTAAGCAACTTGTGAGTAAGTAGATCAATAGTAGTACAATGTAAAGCAGTGGCCGAAAGATGGAGCAATAGACTAAATGCTCCACCTTTAGGGGTGGAGCTATACATTACAGGGCTCCCAGTTATAACTTTTCTTGGGGCCCGGGAAATTTCAATTTAAACTTTGGTTCCCTGAGGGCAGGACATGGACTTTATAACTTCACCATGTCACACCTATATCTGACTACACTGAGTGATCTATTCCTGACTACACAGAGTTTGTTTGTAGTCTGTGACCATGGAGACCGGCAGATGTGCATAGAAGCTTCCTCTATCGCAGACTTATAGGGGCACCAGTGTACCCCCTATTTTACAACTCCACTAATTCCTCTATAGCAGACTTATAGGGGCACCATTGCACTTGGCTCTGCTACATCTGACAAGTTTCTCCGCCATATGACATATTCAGCTCTGCTACATCTGACAAGTTTCTCCGCCATATGACATATTCAGCTCTGCTACATCTGTTCTACTCTGCGGAATCCTAAAACTTGGAAGAACTTTTTGCCTTCGTTTTGATTTGACAAGGGACGATAGAGGGGAAACCCCATGTTCTATCCTTCCGTGTAGTGGCGTTGTGTTTGTCGGGTTCAGAGAGAACAAATATTGCGCCATTTATTTTGTGCTTTATTGCCTCTTTTTTTAGATTTATTGACTCCCTATGTACAGTTTTCGGCAGTCAATCATCGCTCACCCGCTCTGCAGACCATCTGCTCCATAAACCAACTCCTGGGAAAGTGTCATTTCTCCAACTTTGCGATATTTTAACCGTTTCTCGCGCCTTTCTTGGCTGCAGGTTTTGCCGCCAGCTGTTATCTATTAAATGTTGCTGTGGGTAGAGTAGCAAATACGTCAAAATATCTCACAATATGAATAAGAAATCTGGAGGTTTTTTAAAAAATTTTTGACTTTTTTTCTTTGGGGGTTTTGCCTGAACGGCTTTATAGAATAGTACGAGCTGTAGATCCCGGCGTTGCCCAGGATAGTAAATAACTGCTCTTAGCTATAACAAAATAGAAAGGGTTAACAAAAATATATATATATATATATGTATCCATCTATATCTATCACTCTCTGTCTTTCTCTATCTCATTGTCTGTCTTTCTCTGACTGTCTTTGTTTCTGTCTCTCTTTTTCTGTCTCTGACTGTCTCTCTGTCTATGTGTGTCTGTCTCTGTGTCTTTCTGTCTCTATCCATCTTACCTCACGCATCAGCGTCTTATACTCATTGCCTGTAGTAACCAATCACAGCTCAGAGCTCATATTAATGACCTGTGGCAGAACAGCAGCCAATCACAGCTCAGCTTTCAACTGCCCCAGCAGCAGCAGCAGACAATGGCTCCTGTATATGGGGGGTAATAAGTGTATTTTGAAAAGCTCAGGGTGAAAATTAGGACTCAAAACCGAGTCTATGAGTAGGGAGTAGTAATTTGGTGATTGTAAACATGCCGGTGCAGATTTCTTTAGCGGATATACATACATACCTACATACATACATACACACACACATACATACACACACACACACACATATACATACATACATACATACACACATATATACATGCATACATACATACACACACACACACATATATACATACACACATATATACATATATATATATATATATGCATACATATATACACACATATACACATACATATATACACACATATATACATACATATATACACACACATATACATACATATATACATACATACACACATATATACATACATACATACACACATACATACATACATACACACATATATACATATATATGCATACATATATACCAGCAGAATAGTGAGTGCAGCTCTGGGGTATAATACAGGATGTAACTGATGGATATATTTATTTATTTGTTTGGTTGGTTTCAGGTCTCAATATGTAATATAATGTAATAGAAAGCAGATCACAAAGTTATAAAGCAGTTTTCCCTCTTAGAGTCCTATAAATCCGGTGTCTCGGGTGCGTTCCTGGGCGCAGTTGCCTGTGGCTGTCACACTTTCGGGCGCGGGGTGTGGTCTGTTTATGAAGAACACATATAAAACCAGAAAAGACGAGAAGCTTCGGAGCGTTTCATGTTTCCAGTATGAGAGACAAGATAATTGTTTTCTCACACAACGTCCCTCCCTGCGATGTTACTGAGCACAACCTCCATATAGATAATATGTTCTGTCTAGAGATGAGCGAACATGCTCGTCCGAGCTTGATGCTCGGTCGAGCATTAGGGTACTCGAAACTGCTCGTTGCTCGGACGAATACTTCGCCCGCTCGAGAAGATCTCTCCAGGGACAATACATAACACTGGCTGCAGAGAGCACAGAGCACAGCAGTGTGAGGTCTGATTACACATCTCTCCATGGACAATACATATCACTGGCTGCAGAGAGCACAGAGCACAGCAGTGTGAGGTCTCTCCAGGGACGGGACATGAAACTGGCTGCAGTCTGTGGGGTCACACCTCCTGGCACCTCCCTTTACAAGCTTAGCTTTCTTTCTTTCTTTCTTTCTTGGTAGCAGTCCCGCACCTGTCCACATGTGTCTTTGCTGCTGAGTTTTATTCACTTCACGTGACTTTTGGGAAAATAGAAGTCCCTTCCCCCTGACAGACAGGAGCCTTATATTGTAGTAAGTGTGACCCCGGAGAGGGGGAGGAGGTGCAGAGACCCTAAACAACAAACCACTGACCAGGGGAATCTTGAAGAGGGGCTGCAGACCCCGGAAACCTTCAGGACATTGCCAGACCCGCACGTTCCCATCCTGTGACCCTGGAGCACAGCAGGAGACATAATATTACACGAGATCGGGACAAGCATGAATATTAATCACAAGGTAAGAGCAGAAAATCCTCCTACCGGATGCAACCACATTACTATTCAAGGCTGCGGCCACGGAGGCCACCCAACACGGCTGCTCCAGGCCGGCCTCTCCTTGGCTGCCGTGGGCCAGCTTCATCTGCGCCAGAGGCTTCTTCTTAGACACGTTCCATAAGGCCAGAGACCTGAAGAAGAGCGAAGATGAGGAGGATCAGCGAGGAGCCTTCACCACCAGCCACGGACGGCCACAACACAAGATTGTAGGATCAACTCACCCATCATCCGCTCCGGTCACCATGTGCTCCTCGTTTATGAGACGGATGCAATCAATGGACCCTCTGGAAGAATGGAAGAAGGTAACATAAACCACATGTCCATACAGGCCGAGCTCTGCTGAACTACAACTCCCAGCATGTCATGGGTAGCCACAGCCAACACACTACTAAGCCACAGAACTACAACTCCCAGCATGCCTCTCCTCCTCCCCGCACACCCCACTCACTCCTGTCCACTGAAGACGAGCTGCGACTCTTCTGCGATCTTCCAGACGCGCACGGTTCCGTCCCTGCCCCCGGCCGTTACACATCGCTCCCGGCTCAGGCTGTCTATACTCGTGATACATTCCTGGTGGCCAAACCTACAAAGATTAAACCCCACGTGAAGTTACATCTCAGAGAGGACACCACCACGATCCCCATCATCCTCCGTTATACCACAGTCCGGACTCACAGGGTCTCGATGTAAGAGTTCTCTGCCACGTTCCAGACCTTGATGGAGCGGTCGTGGGATGCGCTGAAGAGCTGATAGGTTCCCTTCTGGAAGGAGAGTCCCTGAGAGGGATATAAAGGATGGAGAGATGAGCCAAAGCCACGAGACACATCCACAAACCAAGAGGAGGAAGAAGACGACTCACAGACACAGCGTCCCGATGTCCCTGGAACTTGTGGAGGTTCTCGCAGGTCTCTGCCCGTGTCCTCTCCCCGCTACTCGTCCTATGGGCCGTGTCCTCTCCCCACTACTCGTCCTGTCAGTCATGAGCTCTCGGTGCTGTCGGTTCTCATTCCTGGCATTGCCGCTGTCACTTCCTCTCCGTGTTACTCGCCTGCTCTCTGGGTGTGATGCTCCGGCCTCTCCTCATGTCTTTCAGCTTTGTAATCTGCCTATTGTACATCTCTGCTACTTCCTTATGGAGAAAACAAAACACGGAGCTGCAGTCAGCGTGACGTCCTGAAGAGACGGTTTGTTTGTCTTCCAGGATCGCAGACGTGTAATTAGGATGACAAAGGCGATGACACAAATAATAGGAGCAGATCTGACATTATACAGGTAGTAAAGGCTTCCAGAGGACATAAAAGATACAAACAAGAGTCATGAGACCTGCACAAACAATGGCTGACAGGGCCGGTACCAGGGAGAGGCAAACGTGTGAGAATCGCAGCACTAAGGACCCGTAAGAAGGTCCTCAGCCCCAGAGACCCTCTGACCACCGGGAAATTCCTGGGAATAAATCATTATGACATCCTTATTATTACATTGGTGGGGGTCCTACGATATGTACCTAATAATCAGGTCCAATTCTAGTCTCTTTGCTGCCTGATGCAAAAACCCACCGTCTGATCCTCCAGAGCCTTAGAGCAGCACAGACAAAGGCGTCTGCACCGTGTCGCTCTACCCCTTGCAGAAGCAAGTGATAGAACCATGACAGTACGGACCAGCAGCAGGTCCTTACTAGTGGAGGGTAATTCAGGTGGCCCCCGAATCACCCACTTACCAACAGCTCTTCTGTCGCCCCCCTTAATGGCTCTGCATCTGCCGCCTGAGGCAGCTGCCTCTAATGGGCTGAGGACAGAGCTAGAGGCTACTATCTCCATCCTCTGTGCAGTGGCCATAGAAGGGACTTCAACTCCAGTGTAAGACCACCACGTATTTTATATTGATACCGGATACGTTGTAGCAAAATAACAGAGAAATATGTGAGGAACACAGAGCATTGTCTAGACGGGATACAATCACCTCTCAGCTGAGAGCAGGTCTAGTGTCGGACTTCATAGCTTATAGACCTTTTTAGGACTGGATACAATTGTAACAGACCTTCAGATAAGAGCGGGACAAACGATGTCCAAGCTCATGCAGAATTATCCGGGTGCAGTTTCCAGCTCTCAGAGTCACTGCAAAAATTTGTGAACCCAAAACCATTCTGCTCAATCATCTTAGATTTTGTACTGCAGGAGCAGTAATTTATCTGCGGTCGCATGGAGTGGACGCCCCTGGAACAGAGACCCCGTGTACGTTTTATAGGCTTTTATCCTGAGCAGGAGAAGATCCTGAGGGAATGTTCCTCCTCCTGCGCGTGTCAGCAGAAAGCTTTGAGTGTGTTTGGAGCATTATGTAATGAGGGAGATGGGTGGAGAGGAGCTGAGCTCAGCAACGCTGCAGGATGGGAACACACAGGCGTCCGCTCCCCTTTATATTAAATCATTAGTGTAGGATAAGGGGTGGAGCACATCTACTCCAGCGCCCGTAGGGTTACCCCGAGCCATGGCCCAGACACAACACCGGCTGCATGGAATTACCTAGATTATTAACACATATATATATATAGACATTATAATTTTTATATATGGTGGTCAGATATTGTGTAAGGGATATATATTATTTAGGAGCACAGTGTGGCCAGTTGTGGTGTGAGGGGTATATATGATATATGTGGTGGCACAGTGTGGTCAGTTGTGGTGTGAGGGGTATATATGATATATGTGGGGGCACAGTGTGGTCAGTTGTGGTGTGAGGGGGATATATGATATATGTGGGGGCACAGTGTGGTCAGTTGTGGTGTGAGGGGTATATATGATATATGTGGGAGCACAGTGTGGTCAGTTGTGAGGGGTATATATGATATATGTGGTGGCACAGTGTGGTCAGTTGTGGTGTGAGGGGTATATATGATATATGTAAGGGCACAGTGTGGTCAGTTGTGGTGTGAGGGGTATATATGATATATGTGGGAGCACAGTGTGGTCAGCTGTGCTGTGAGGAGTATATATAATTTAGGATCACAGTGTTGTTATTCAGGTGACATTATACTGTGTAAAACGGCCATGTAGTGTGTACCGGACAGAACATTTGTCTGCACAAGACCCCAAAATACCTGATGACCCTGGGGGAGGGCAGGTAGGACCCATTAAAGGTGATCCCAGTACAAGTGACAGAAGGATGAACTCCGGCTGCTCTGAAGTATTTACATCCAATTACTGTGGAACGTTCCGGAACAATCCAGTAAAAGTGGAGATGATTGATGAGAGATTATTGCGACAAGTTCCTAGAGAGAAACCGACAAATGATCAGAACATGAGGAATCCTGAGCTACGCGGGACTGTATCTAACCTATACTGTATAATAGGCTTAGATACAGCAGGCTCCGCAGGCAGTATCACACAGGATAGGATTAGATACACAGCTCCGCAGGCAGTATCACACAGGATAGGATTAGATACACAGCTCAACAGACAGTATCACACAGGATAGGATTAGATACACAGCTCAACAGACAGTATCACACAGGAGAGGATTAGATACACAGCTCAGCAGACAGTATCACACAGGAGAGGATTAGATACACAGCTCAGCAGACAGTATCACAAGGATAGATTAGATCACACTCATCAGAACAGTATCAACAGGAGAGGATTAGATTACAACACAGCTCAGCATATCACACAGAAGTATTAGATACACACTCAGGCAATATCACAAGAGAGGATTAGATACACAGCTCAGCAGATCACATAGGAGAGGATTAGATACAACGCTCAGGATTCAGTATCACACACGATAGGAGGTAGATCCAGCTCGTCAGACAGTAACCCACAGATAGGCAATTAGATACACAGCTCAGCCGACAGTATACACAGAGAGGATTAGATACACACTTCGCAGAAAGTATCACACAGGATAGATCTAGCTACAACAGCTCAGCATACTGTATCACACAGATCGGATTACGATACACGCTCAGGAGACAGTATCACACAGGATAGATTTATACACAGCTCAGTATACCTGCAAATCACACAAGGAAAGAGGATTAGATACACAGCTCATCAGTCTTATCAACCAGTAGAGGATTAGATACCAGCTCAGCCAGTCTGTATCACACAGTAGAGGATTAGATACACAGCTCAGCAGGCAGTATCAGACCATGATAGGATATATACACGCCAGCAGTCAGTATCACACAGTAGAGGAGTAGATACAAACCCAGCTCAGCAGTCCCTGTATCACCAGTGAGGATTAGATACACAGCTCAGCAGTCTGTATCACACATAGAGGATTAGAGTACCAGCTCAAAGTCCAGTTATCAGACAGGATAGGATTAGATACACAGGTCAGCAGTCAGTATCAGACAGGATAGGATTAGATACATACATTCAGTGATTTTCTTGATGTGGTCATGTGACACAATATAGATACATTGTTGCTCTCCTGTCGTTGTCACGTGACTCTTTCGTTACAATGTGTCGGCTCCTCTTTATTGGCTTGTTAATGAGTAATGCGGTGCAGATCACGACATGTCCCTGCGCATTGCTGAGTGATGAGTGGCGGAGTCCTGACGTATATATAGGGACCTGTCCTCCGCTCCGCACACACCTGACAGCAGCAATGGAGGTCTCCATGAAGTACCGCACCCAGGGCTCCCTGCCCATAGGCACCCAGAAGCGGACACACTACATCCCCCGGATCCCAGAGGAAGCGGGCACCAGCACCCAGGGGACACCTACTGCAGGACACAGGCTAAGCCAGGTGAGGGGGCACCAGCCTGCACCTGTATATACAGACAGCATGCCAGTCAGCAGTGATCTACAAGGACATGGTGTGGTTTACACTGTGTTATCTGTGGTGTACTAGGATGCATGACAACATCTACACATATCTGTAATCAAGCCTATCACTGTGTTATCTGTGTCTGTTACATAGGACTGGCAGGACCATCTACTACATGATCTGTACTCAGGAGATTCACTGTGTTAATCTGTGGTGTTACAAGGAACTGCAGGACACATATACTACTGATTCTGTACTCAAGATATCACTTTGTTATCTGTGGTGTACAGGACTGCAGTACACCTCTACTACATGATCGTACTCAGAGTATCACTGTGTTATCTTGCTGTTACATAGGACTGCAGGACCATCTACTACATGATCCTGTAACTCAGAGATATCACTTGTGTTTATCGGTGGTGTTACTAGACTGCAACACCATCTCCTACATGATCTGTACTCAGAGATATACTGTGTTCTCTGTGGTGTTGGACATAGGACGCAGGACAACATCTACTACATGATCTGTAACCCTAGATTTCACTGTGTTATCTGTTGCTGTTACATAGGAACTGCGGCAGACCATCCTACTACATGATTGTACGCAGGATATCACTGTGTTATCTGTGGTGTTTAATAAGGACTGCAGACACATCTACTACATGATCTGTACTAGAGATATCACTAGTGTTATCTGTGTGTTTCATAGGACTGCAGGACACATCTGACATAGATCTGTACTCATGAGGTATCACTGTTGTTTTATCTGTGGTGTTATTTACATAGGACTGCAGACACATCACTACAATGATCTGTCCTCAGGAGATATCACTGTGTTATCTGTGGTTTGTTACATAGGACTGCAGGACACCTCTAACTACATGAATCTGCCCTCATAGATATCCCTGTGGTTTATCTGTGCTGTTACTAGGACTGGCAGACACATCTACTACATGAATCTGTACTCAGGATTTCACTGTGTTATCTTGCTGTTACATAGGACTGCAGGACACATCTACTACATGATCTGTACTCAGAGATATCACTGTTTTATCTGTGGTGTTACATAGGAGACTGGCAGGACACATCTACTACATGATCGTACTCAGAGTAATCACTGTGTTCTCTGTGGTGTACAATAGGACTGCAGGACACATCTACTACCTGATCTGTACTCAGAGAGATCATCACTATCACTGTGTTATCTGTGGTGTTCATCGGACTGCAGGACACATCTACACCTGATCTTGTACTCAGAGATATCCTGTGTTTCTGTGGTGTTACAGGGGCTGCAGGACACATCTACTACATGATCTGTACTCAGAGATAAATCACTGTGTTATCTGTGGTTTTACATAGGACGTGGCAGGACAAATCTACTACACTGATCTGCACTCAAGATATCACTGTGTGATCTGTGCTTTTACATAGGACTGTCAGGACACATCTACTCTCTACTACATGATCTGTACTCAGAGATCTCACTGTGTATCTGTGGTGTTTACCTAGGAACTGCCGACACTCTACGACATGTCTGTGCTCGAGATATCCTGTGTTACTGTGGTGTTCATAGGAACGTCAGGACACAGCTACTACATGATCTGTACCAGAGATATCACTGTTTTATCTGTGGTGTTACATAGGACTGCAGGACACATCCCTAAACTCAACATGACGGTGTGTGGTACTCAGAGATACACTGTGTTATCTTGGTGTACATGGCTGCAGGACACCTCTACTACATGATCTTACTCAGAGATATCACTGGTGTTTTATCTGTGTGTTACAATAGGCCTGCAAGGAACACATCTACTTACATGATCTGGTCTCAGGAGATATACTGTGTTATCTGGCTGTTACATAGACTGCAGGACACATCTCTACTGATCTGTACTCAGAGATATCACTGTGTTTCTGTGCCTGTTAAACATGGGCCTGCAGGACACATCTACTACATGATCTGTACTCAGAGATATACTGTGTTATCTGTGGTGTTACATGGGACTGTCAGGACACATCTAACTACATGATCTGTACTCAGAGATATCCGGTGTTATCTTGCTGTTACATGGGACTGCAGGACACACTCGACTACATGATCTGTACTCGAGATATATCACTGGTTCTCTGTGGTGTTACATGGGACTGCGGAATTTCACTGCCCAATGTGATTTTAGGTCACTATTATTTGCTATACAGAGAGCAAACACTTCTAATGTTGCTTTTTCGATCTCCAGTTTAAGGTGAACATGGCTCTGCAGCCTGCAGTGGTTTCATCTGCCAGGTCCATGTATATATTTGTATGATCTTTTCTACCAATATCTAGAGGAGACACTTTCTTCTGCAGAACTTCTCAGCTCCTGGGAAAGCTGGGTGACTACCAGGATTTCACCATCTGAAGTTTCCGCCAGAGTTGTCACCCTGCTTTCTCCTGCACAGTCTAATGACGACCAAATTGTCCATTATAGAGTTTCTTTACAAGTGACTCCCTTCAAGACATGTCACAATCATATAACACAGAGAGAGAGAGTGACACCCGACCAGAGGAAAGACAGCTCTGCTACATACAGGGAGGAGGACAGGAGAGCTTACAGTCTATATACATGACGTGTCCCATCACCTGTCCTACAGTCTCCTCTCCCCGGGATGTAATGGCTGATAACAGAGAGTAATAGATTGTATCCCCCTGTACAGTCTCCTCCTCACTCCGGGATGTATGCTTGGCGGCTTAACCTAGAAGTAACTAGATTGTCGTCCCATCACCCCTGTACATCTCCTCTCCCCGGGATGTCATGGCTGATAACAAGAGTACTAAGATTGTATACCCCCCTGTCCAGTCCTCCCCTCCCGCTCCCCGGGATGTAATGGCTGATGCACAGAGATAATAGATTGTATCCCCCTGTACATCTCTCCCCCCGGGGTGTAATGGTGATAACAGAGAGTATATAGATTGTATCCTCCCCTGTATCATCTCCTCCCCCGGGGTGTATGCTGATATAGAAGTACTATATTGTATCCCCCCTGTACAGTCTCCCTCTACCCGGGTGTAATGTCTGATAACATAGGTAATAGATTGTATCCCCCCTGTCCAGTCTCCTCTCCCCGGAATGTAATGGCTGATAACAGAGACAATGATTTTATCCCCCCTTAAGTCTCCTCTCCCCGGGATGTAATGGCTGATACATAGAGTACAGATTGTATCCCCCCTGTACAGTTCCTCTCCCCTCCCCGGGAGGAATGGCTGATAACAGAGGAATAGATTGTATCCCCCCGCCTCCCTGTACATCTCCCCCCCCCCCGGGATGTAATGGCTGATAACAGAGAGTATAGCTTGTCTCCCCCCTGTACAGTCCCTCTCCCCGGGATGTAATGGCTGTAACAGAGAGTAATAGATTGGTACTCCTCCATCCCCCCCCTGTACCGTCTCCTCTCCCCGGGAAATGTAAATGGCTGAAACAGAGATAATAAATTGTATCCCCCTGTACATTCTCTCTCACCCGGGATGTAATGGCTGAAACAGAGATAATAGATTGTATCCCCCCCTGTACAGTCCTCCTCTCCCCGTGGTGGTATGGCTGATAACATATAGTAATAATTGTATCCCCCCTGTAACAGCTCCTCTCCCCGGGATTAATGGCTGATAACAGAGAGTAATGATTGTATCCCCCTGTACAGATCTCCTCTCCCTGGGGTTATGGCTGATAAACAGAGAGTATAGATTGTATCCCCCTGTACAGTCTCCTCTCCCCGGATGTAATGGCTGATAACAGAGAGTAATAGATTGTAATCTCCCCCCCCCCCTGTACATTCTCCTCTTCCCCGGATGTATGGCTGATAACAGAGAGTAATAGATTGTACCATCCCCCTGTACAGTTCCTCTCCCCGTGATGGTAATGGTGATAACAGAGAGTTAGATTGTATCCTCCCCCTCCGTACAGTCCTCCTCTCACCCGGGATTTTAATGGCTTATAACATAGAGTAATATATGTATCCCCCTGTAACAGTCTCCTCTCCCCGGGATGGTATGCTGATTAACAGAGAGTAAATAGATTGTATCCCCCCCTGTACAGTCTCCTCTCCCCGTGATGTAATGGCTGATAACATAGAGTAAATAGATTGTAATCCCCCCTCTGTACCGTCTCCCTCCTCTCCCCCGGGAATTTAATATTGCCTGATATAACCGAGAGTAATAGATTGTATCCCCCCCCTGTACAGTCTCCTCTCCCCGGGTGTAATGGCTGATAACAGAGAGTAATAGATTCATTAACCCTTCTTCTCCCTTCCTCTTACAGCCGGAGGCTCCGGTGGTCCGTGTTGGGACTGATGAGGGTCCTGGAGAACAGCCGCCTCTTCCAGTATTTCGGGCGCCCCTGGCCCCGCCCCCGGATGTCCCCCGCTTCAGGCGCCCGGCCCATGACCCCTGCTCGGCCATCATAGAGACCTCCCCGTATTACGTCTACTTCAAAATCATCACAGACAAGGAAGCGGAGCGGCAGGACCTGCAGAGGGTCCTGTGTGAACGGACTGTGGTGGACAAGGACCTGCCCCGCACCGCCAAGTACCGGCACTTCAGGTCCTACGAGCACTGAGCGCAGAGCATGATGGGAAACGCCCACCAGGGACGATAACGAATCAGTATTACGGACGGCTCCTCGTGTCGCCTAGCAACACACGACTTCCTGTCTGGGTGACCACCTCGTCCCCCCATATCCCAGCATGCACTGAGGTGGTCGCCGGACCCGGTCGCGCCCCCACCGGTCCTATCATGTGACTGTGATTACCCACAATGCCCAGCAATAAAAGAAACTTCTAGTATTTGGGGGGTTTGCAGTTTTGGTAACGCACTGGACAAAGCTCCAATCCCAGAGCGGTATAGGAAGGGGGCGGGGCTTAGGAAGCCCCACCTTAAAGGGGGTTGTTCAATTTGTTAAGTGGCAGATAATGAGCGCGTCCATAGGTGTGGGGGCGGGGCTTAAAAGGCTTGGTCACTTTACCAATATCCTTACACAATGTCATGCTCTGCCCCTGCTCCTCCCACATGACTCCATAACAGCTCCATAACATGGCTAGAGATGGAGGGTCATGTGACCCCAACTGTCTTGGACCAACCTACCTTCCAGGACCTTAAGCTTGTATACATTAACTCTACCCTAAGGTCCTGGGAGGTACATGGACAGCTGGGGTCACATGACCCTCCATCTCGCCCATAGTGCCCGCCTCTACCAGTCTCCACACACCCCCCTGCCACTGCCCATAGGCCCCCCCCCGCCCCCCCCGCCTCTACTACCAGCCACCACACACCCCCTGCACTGCCCCGCTCTACCAGTCTAACACACCCCCTGCATCCGCCCATAGTCCCGCGCCTCTACCAGTCTCCACACACCCCTGCAACCGCCCCATAGTGCCCGACTCTACCGTCCTCCACACAACCCCCTGCACTGTCCCATAAGTCCCGCCGCCTCTACCAGTCTCCACACCCCTGTACCGCCCATAGTGCCCGTCTCCACCATTCCTCCACACCACCCCCTGCACCGCCCTAGTGCCATGCCCCGCCCTCTACCAGTCCCTCCACACCCCCTGTACCGCCCATGTGCCCGCCTCTACCAGTCTCCACACACCCCCTGCCCGCCCCTGTTCCCCCCCCGCCTCTACCAGTCTCCACCACCCCCTCACGCCATAGTGCCCGCCCCCCGCCCCGCCTCTACCAGTCTCCCCACACCCATGCACCGCCCATCGTGCCCCGCCTCTACCGTCGCCCCACATCCCCCTGCACCGCCCATAGTGCCCCGCCTCTAACATTCCTCCATCCACACACCCCCTTGCTGCCCATATTGGCCCCCCTCCTCTACCAGTCCCCACACACCCCTGCACCTCCCATATTCCCTCCCTACCCAGTCTCCACACACCCCCTGCACTGCCCATAGTGCCCACCTCTACCAGTCTCCACACCCCCTGTACCGCCCATAGTGCCCGCCTCCTAAACCAGTCCTCCACACCCCTGCAACCGCCTATAGTGCCCCCTGCCCGCCTCTACCAGTCTCCACACATTCCCCTTCCTGAGCATGTGTAGTCTGATTACCACATCTCTCCAGGGACAATACTAGCACTGGGCTCAGGAGCACAGAGCACACAGTGTGAGGTCGATACCCTCTCTCCAGGTACAATACATAACACTGGCTGCAGAGAGCACACATGTGAGGTCTGATTACACATCTCTCCATGGACATACTCCACTGGCTCAGAGAGCACAAGCACAGCAGTGTGAGGTCTGATAACACTTCCCCTCAGGGACAAATGCATAACACTGGCTGCAGAGAGCAACAGAGCACAGCAGTGGTGAGGTCTGATTACACCTCTCTCCCGGGACAATACATAACACTGCTTTCAAGAGCAACAGCCTGTGAGGTCTGATTAACATCTCTCCAGGGACAATAGCATAACCTGCTGCAAGAGGCACAGAGCACAGCAGTGTGAGGTCTGATTACCATCTCACCATGGACAAATGCCTACCCTGGCTGCAGAGAGCACAGCAGTGTAGGTCTGATTACAAACCTCTTCCAGGGACCATACATAACACTGGCTGCAAGATAGCACGAGCACAGTCAGTGTGAGGTCTGATTACCACAATCTCTCCAGGGACAATACATAACAACTGGCTGCAGAGAGCACAGGCATTTGAGGTCTGATTACACATCTCTCCAGGACATACATAACACTGGCTGCAGAGAGCACAGAGCACAGCAGTGTGAGGTCTGATTACCACATCTCAGCCGGGACAATACATAACACTGGCTGTCATAAGCACAGAGCACAGCAGTGGTTAGGTCTGATTACACCTCTCCAGGACCGTACATAACACTGGCTGCAGAGAGCACAGCGCACAGCAGTGTGAGGGTCTGATTACACATCTCTCCAGCGGACAATACATAACACTGGAGCAGGAAGCACAAGCACCGCATTGTGAGGTCGATTACACAGCTCACCCAGGGACAATACATACCACTGGCTGCAAGAGAGCACAGAGCACGCCGTGTGAGTCCTGATTACACACTTCCCGGGACAATACATAACACTGTCTGCAGATAGGCACAGCCTGTGAGGTCTATTACACATCTCTCCATGGACAATACATAACACTGGCTGCAAGAGGCACAGAGCACAGCATTGTGAGGTCTGATTACACATCTCACCGGACAATGCATAACACTGGCTTGTCAGAGAGGCACAGAGCACAGCAGTGTGAGGTCTATTGTCACACCTCTCTCCAGGGCCAATACATAACACTGGCTGCAGAGAGCACAAGCACAGCAGTGTGAGTCTGATTACACATCTCTCAGGACAGTAATACACTGGCTGCAGAGAGCACAGGCACAGCATGTGAGTCTGATTATTTACACATCTCTCCCGTGACAATACATAACATGGCTGCGCCGGATCACCGGAGCACGAAGGCAGTGTAAGTAGATTCGATTACACTCTCAGGGTCCAGGGACAATACATAACACTGGGCTGCAGAGAGGCACAGAGCACAGCAGGTGGAGGTCTGATTACACATCTCTCCAGGGATAATACATAACACTGGCTGCAAGAGCCAGAGCACAGCATGTGAGGTATGATTACACAATCCTCTCCAGGGACAGTACATAACACTGTCTGCAGAGAGCACAGGCCCAGCAGTGTGAGTCTTATTACACATCTCTCCAGGGACACTACATAACACTGGTGCAGAGAGCACAGAGCACACATTGTGAGGTCTATTCACTCTCTCCAGGGACAATACATAACACTGGCTGCAGAGAGCACAGAGCACAGCAGTGTGAGGTCTGATTACACATCTCTCCATGGGATAATACCCTAACACTGGCTGCAGAGACACAGAGCACAGCATGTGAGCGTCTGATTACATCATCTCTCAGGGACTGACATAACACTGGCTGGGCAGAGAGCACAGAGCACAGCAGTGTGAGGTTCTGATTACAACCGCTCTCCAGGGACAATACATACACTGGCGGCAGAGAGCACAGAGCACAGCAGTGTGAGGTCTGGTCACATCTCTCCAGGGACAGTACATCACACCTTGGCTGGAGAGAGCACAGAGCACAGCCGTGTGAGGTCTGATACACATCTCTCCAGGGACAATACATAACACTGGCTGCAGAGAGCACAGAGCACCAGCAGGTGTGAGGTCTGATTACCATCTCTCCAGGTACAATACATACAACTGGCGCAGAGAGCACAGCAGTGGTGAGGTCTGATTACACATCTCTCCAGGGACAATACATAACACTGGCTGCATAGAGGCCCAGAGCACAGCAGTGTGGTAGGTCCTGATTACACATTCTCCAGGGACCATACATAACCTGGCTGCAGAGAGCACAAAGCAGTGTGAGGTCTGATACACATCGCTAACATCTCTCCAGGGACAATACATAACACTGGCTGCAGAGATCACAGAAGCACAGCAGTGTACGGCTGATTCCCATCTCTCCAGGGACAATACTAACACTGGCTGCAGAGAGCCCAGAGCACAGCAGTGTGATGTATGGATTACACATCTCTCCAGGGACAGTACATAACACATGCTTCAGAGAGCCGTAGCAACAGCAGTGTGAGGTCTGAGGTACAACACATTCTCCAGGATAATAAATACCAAGGGCTTCGAAGCACAGAGCACAGCATGTGAGGTATGATTTACCATCTCTCTAGGGACAAACATAACACTGGCTGCAGAGAGCACAGAGCACAACATGTGAGGTTCGATGACACATCTCTCCACGGACAATCATAACCTGGCTGCAGAGAGCACAGACACAGCAGTGTGAGTCTGATTACCCATCTCTCCAGGGACCTACATAACACTGGCTCAGAGGCACAGACACGCAGTGTGAGGTCTGATTACACATTCTCCAGGTACCTACATACACTGGCTGGGCAGAGAGGTCACAGAGCACAGCAGTGTGAGGTCCGGATTCCACATCTCTCCTGACATACATAACACTGTGCTGCAGAGAGCCACAGAGCCACACAGTGTGGGTGTGATTACACATCTCTTCCGGACTATACATAACAAATGGCTTGCAGAGACACAGAGTCAGCAGCAGTGTGAGGTCTGATTAAGCACTATCTCTCCAGGGACTAATCATAACACTTGCTGCAGATATGCACAGAGCCCGCCGTGTGAGGTCCTGATTCACATCTCACCAGGACAATACATAACACTGGCTGGCAGAGAGCACAGAAGCACAGCATGTGAGGTCTGATTCCACCCATCTTTCAGGCAATACATAACACTGGCTGCAGAGAGCACAGAGCACAGCAGTGTGAGGTCTGTATGGTTGCTCCTGGTGACAGATTCCTATAAATTCTGAGGTAAATATTTGGTTCTCCTGTTCCTTTAAGTGATATTATGTTTCTTATGATAATTAATGGCAATATTTAAGTATTACACAGTTGTGGCTTGTATCCGTCTTTTCCTCATCCTGTGATATCCGGCACCCGGTTGCCATGACACCCTGCGCCGCTCTCCTGCTGTTGGGGGCTCTGGTCACCACGTCACATTCTGCTCCAACAATCCGGAAGATGGAGAAAATCCACCCGAGGTGATGTCACTATGTATCATGTATAGATTGCCGCTGGACACCAGGGACCGGCGCACTGAGCCGCTGGACACCAGGGACCGGCGCACTGAGCCGCTGGACACCAGGGACCGGCGCACTGAACCTGTTAGGAAAACCCACGACATGTATACTGTTCACAAAAAGAACTAACACACAAGACTTGGCTCAGGCTGACAGAATGGAGAGAATGGGTGACCTTACCCTGCGCTGAGCTACACAATACACCCCACCAAGGTAGAAAGCCCCTTGAAGGATGGGAGCCTCTGGTGCAGGGACCTCCTATCTACCCTGCAAGGCCCTGGGAGGTGAGAGGACCCCAATAGGTCTGTCAGCCGCTATGAGGAGGTGTACAGTGTGAGGGTTAGGACAGTATTCAGACAGGGGGAAAAAAACAGGACGAACAAGGATGAAACAAGCGGAATACAAGACAGTAAAGAAAACTAAAGCAAGAAAGGAAGTAAAGAAGAACTGACACAGAACATAGAAGAGAGAGCAGAACCTCCGGGTCACACCAGAACCTCCGGGTCACACCAGGACCTCCGGGTCACACCAGAGGGTACGACAAGGTCATAAAGTCAGGGAGTAGTAACCGAACTGGTGAATACAATACCGGGGAGAAGCAACATCACTACGGGAGACCAGGAATCCAGCGGCTGTGAGTGACAGGAGGACAAACACCGGCCCAGGAGGAAGGTCCAGATCCAATTTATGCAGAACCGCCCCCAGAATCTCATAGGAGCAGTAACCCCGGGTGTTCCAGAAGACAGACATCATTAACTTCCCTTAAGGGTGTGGTCACACGTGGCGTTTTGAACCCGTTTTTGGCTCGTTTTTAAGCAGTCCGTTATAAAACTCATGCGTTTTGGTCCGGTTTTCTCAATAATCTTAATTAGAACTGCTTAACGGACTGCTTAAAAACGGGCCAAAAATGGGTTCAAATCGCCACGTGTGACCGCAGCCTAAAGCGCACAGGTCCTGGTTGCCCGAGCGTGCAGCACGGATAACTCGCTGCGGGGACGTGCAGAGCCTCGGGGAAGACCGCCAGCATCGTCAGCACGGAGGGTGGAAGCACCAGCAACATGGTGTCCCTTCCAGCGGATCTGACAAAACCACTGGACACCAGGGACTAAGGGCGCGGTCACACGTCGCGTTTAACGCATGCGTTTAAAAACTCATTGGAATAGCTAAAGAGTGATTTGCCTAATTAAACAGCTGTTAACAATGCGTTTATGGTTGCATTTTGTAAACACACCTGTTAACAGCTGTTTAATCAGCGATTTAATGGTAAATCAATCTTCAGCTATTCCAATGTGTTTTTAAAAAATGCAACGTGTGACCGCACCCTAAGACAATAAACCACTGGACACCAGGGACCAGGACACTAAACCACTGGACACCAGAGACTGGGACACTAAACCACTGGACACCAGGGACTGGGACACTAAACCACTGGACACCAGGGACTGAGACACTAAACCACTGGACACCAGGGACTGGGACACTAAACCACTGGACACCCATCAGCGAAGCTTGTAGGACCACCAAATTCTCATGAACGTAGCTTGTAGCTCCACCAAATCATCCAACGTCACTGAAGCCTGTAGGACCACCATCTAGGGGGACGTTGATCACACTGGGTGTCAGGTTCTCCTTTTTTGCGTCTGGATTGTTCCTTTTCTTGTGATTTATGTTTGTTGTTGTTTTGTCTTATTAAATCTGTTTTGATTTGTCACAAATTCTTCCCCTAGAAAGTAAATCTCATTAACGACCAATAATAATGAAGTGACGGAACGTTCAGGGCACAGAAAGTAACAGCTTGTACAAGGTCCGGGCTCCACACTGCTGTAAGAGACTAAAAGTCACAGATAATAATATTATAATGTGCAGGAAATGGGCGATGAGAATGACCCCCACAGCAGCACCCAGGTGTGTGACACCCTGCACCCAGTGACCTCCTCAGCAGTGGCTTCTCCCAGTGCTGATCTCCTGCTGCCCCCCTGTAATTCTGCCCACTATCCTCCTCAGACACCAGTGGGGTCATCCTGCTCCACGGCACACTTCTCTTCTCTCCTGCTACACAGGACACTTCTCTGTACTGTCTCTCCCCCTCTCCCTGCTCTTCTCTCCTGCTACACAGGACACTTCTCTGTACTGTCTCCCCCCCTCCCTCAGTCTCTAATAGTACCATCTTACAACCACATACTCTGTCCTTCATAGTACCCACTACACACCACATACTCTGTCATCATAGTACCGTACTACACACCGCATACTCTGTCCTCTTTAGTACGACACTACACCCCCATACTCTGTCCTCTGGTAGTACCACACTTAAACAACCACATTTTTTACTTGTTCCTCTCATAAGTACCACACTACACCACCACATACTCTGTGCATCTCAGAGTTCCACCCACTCCACACCACATATCTGCCTCTCATAGTACCACATACACACCACATACTCTGTCCTCTATAGTACACACTACACACCACATACTCTTTTTCTCCTCATAGTACCACACTACCACACCACATACTCTGTCCTCTCATCGTACCACACTACACACCACATCCCTCTGTCTCTCATGTACACACTACACACCACATACCTGTGTCTCTCATAGTACCACACGACACACCACATCTCTGTCCTCTCATAGTACACACACTACACACCACATACTCTGTCCTATCATAGTACCACACTACACACCCATACTCTGTCCTCTCATAATACCAACACTACACACCACATACTTGTCCTCTCATAGTAACACACTACACACCACATACTCTGTCCTTCATAGTACCACACTACAAACCACATACTATGTCCTCTCATAGTACCACACTACAAACCCACATACTCTGTCCTATCATAGACCACACTAACACCACGATACTCTGTCCTCTCATAGACCACACACCACCACATATCTGTCCTCTCAAGTTACACACTGACACAACCACATACTCTATCCTCTCATAGTTAACCACACTACACACCAATAGTCTGTCCTCTATAGTACACACTACACACCACATACCTCGTCCTCTATAGTACCACACTAACACCACATAATCTGTCCTCTCATAGTACACATACACACACATTACTCTGTCTCTCCTAGTACCACACTAAACACCGCATACTCGTCCTCTCTTAGTACGACACACACACCACTACTCTGTCATCTGGTAGTACAACACTACACACACATACTATGTCCTATATAGTACACACTACACACCACATACTCTGATGCTCTCATAGTCCACACTACACACCACATTACTCTGTCCTCTCATAGATACCACAATACAACCACATACTCTGTCTATCAATAGTATTAACACACACACCACATACTCTTTTCTATCATAGTACCACATACACACCCAAATACTTCTGTCCTCTCATCAGTACACACTACACACCACATACTCTGTCCTCTCATAGTACCACACTAACACACCACATACCTGTCCTCTCTAGTACCACACTACCCACACATATATGTCCTATCATAGTACCACACTACACACCACATACTCTGTCCTTTCATACTATAACACTACACACCACATACTCTGTCCCTCATAGTACCACATACACACCACATACTCTGTCCTTCTCATAGTTACCACACTACACACACATACTTGTCTCTCATAGTACCAACTACACACCCACATACTCTGTCCTCTCATAGTACCACACTACACACAACATACTATCTCTAATAGTACACACCTACCAAACCACATACTCTGTCTCTCATAGTACCATCTAAACACCACATAATCTGCCTCTACATAGTACAACAATACACCACATACTCTGTCCTCTCAACCTGTACCACACTACAAACCACTACTCGTCCTCTCACTAGTACCACACTACACACACATACTCTGTCATCTCATAGCCACCACACGACACACCCACATACTCTGTCCTCCATAGTACCACAATACACACCACATACTCTGCCTCTCATAGTACCACACTACCACACATACTCTGTCCGCTCAGAGTACCACACTACACACCAAATACTTAGTCCCTTCATAGTACCACCACTACACACCACCTACTCTGTCCTCTAATAGTACCACAACTACACACCACTACTCTGTCCTCTATAGTACCACAATACACACCAATACTCTGTCCTCTCATGGTACCACACACACACCACGACTCGGTCCTTCATAGTACCACACTACCCACCAAATACTCGTCCTCTCATAGTACAACAATACACCCACATACTTTGTCCTCTCATAGTACCACACTACACACCACATACTCTGTCCTCTCATAGTACCACACTAAACACCACATACTTGTTACTCTCATAGTACCACATACACACCACATACTATGTCCTTCAGTAGTACCACACTACACACCAATAATATGCTCTCATAGTACCACACTACCACACCACATACTCTGTCCTCTCATAGTACCACACTACACACCACATACTCTGTCTCTAATAGTACCACACTACACACCACATACTTTGTCATCTGCATATTACCACACTACACACCAATACTCAGTCCTCTCATAGTACCATCTACACCACACATACTCTGTCCTCTCATAGTACCACACTACACACCACATACTCTGTCCTCTCATAGTACCGTACTACACAAACATACTCTGTCCTCTCCTTAGTACACACTAACCCCATACTCTGTCATCTGCGGTAGTGCCACACTCACACCACATTATATTGCCTCTCATAGTACCACATACACACCCACATACTAGTGCTCTCCATAGTACCAGACTACACACCACATACCTCGTCTCTCATAGCTACCAACACTACACACCACATACTCTGTCCTCTCATAGTACCACACTACACACAACCATACTGCTGTCCTCTCATAGCTACCACAACACACCACATACCTATGTCCTCTCATAGTAAACCACCACTACACACCACATACTCGGTCCTTAAAGTACCCACTACACACCACATAGTCGTCATCTCATAGAACAACACTACACCCATCATCCTTTGTCCTCTCATAGTACACACTCACACCACATGCCTCAGTCCTCTAATAGTACCATCTAACACCACATACAGTACTCTCATCTAGTACACACTCACACACCACATACTAGTCCTCTCATAGTACCGAATACACACCGACCAACTCTGTCATCTATTTAGTACGCACTACACACCCACATACCTGTCCTCTGGTAGTACAACACCACTAAACACCACATACTATGTCCTATCATAGTACCACACTACACACCACATACTCTGTGCTCTCATAGTCCACACTACCCACACCCAACTCTGTCCTCTATAGTACAAACTACACACAAACCACTCTGGTACTCTCATAGTACCACACTAACACCACATTTACTCTTGCTTCATAGATAACACACTACACACCACATACTCGTCCTCTCATATACAACACTACACACCCAATACTCTGTCCTCTTCAAGTACCACACTACACACCACATACTCTGTTCCTCTCATAGTACCCACTACACACCACATACTCTGTCCTCTCATAGTACCACACTACCACCACATACTCTGTCCTCTCATATACAAAACTACACCACCACATACTCTGTCCTTCATAGTAACACACTACAAACCACATACTCTGTCCTCTCATGTCCACACTAAACCACACATACTCTGTCCTCTCATAGACCACACACACACCACATACTCTGTCCTCTCATAGTACCACACTACACACCAACATACTCTGTCCTTAATAGTACCACACTACACCCCACATACTTTCTCTATAGTCCCACACTAAAACACCACATACTCGATCCTCTCATAGTACCACACTACAAACCACATGTCTGTCCTCTCCAGTACACAACATACACACCAAATACTCTGTCTCTTCATAGTACCACACTACAACCACCATACCTGTCCTCTCATAGTACCACATACACACCACATACTCTGTGGGGGGGGGGGGGGGGGGAGCCCTCTCATAGTACCACACTCAACACCGCATACTCTGTCCTCTCTTAGTACGACACTCAACCACATACTCTGTCACTGGTAGTACCACATACACCACCACATACTATGTTCCTCTCATAGTACCACACTACACACCACTACTCTGTGCTCTCATAGTTCCAAATAAACACACATAATCTGTCCTCTCATAAGTACCACACCCTACACACACCAATACTCTGGCCTCTCAAGTATCACACTACACACACATACTCTTTTCTCTCATAGTACCACACTACAAACCACATACTCTGTCCTATCATAGTACCACACTACACACCACACACTCTGTCCCTCATAGACACACACTACACACCACATACTCTTCCTCTCATAGTACCACACTACACAAACCACATACTCTGTCCTCTCATAGTACCACAACTTACACACCTACATCTCTGTCCTATCATATACACACTACACAACACATACTCGTGCCTCTCATAGTACCACACTACAACACACATAATCTGTCCCTCTCATAGTACCCACACTACACACCACAGACTTGTCCTCTCATAGTACCACACTACACAACCAATCTCTGTCCTCTCATAGATACCACACTACACACCACAGATATGTCCTCTCATAGTACCCAACTAAAAACCACATATCTGTCCTCCTCATAGTACCCTTACAACACATAATCTGTCTCTCATAGATACCACACTAAACCACCAAATTACTCTGCCTATCATAGCACACACTACAACCACATTACTCTGTCCTCTCATATACCACATAACACCCGATTCACTCGGTCCTCTCATAGACCACACTACACACAACATACATCTGTCCTATCATAGTACCACACTACACACCACATACCTGACTTCACAGTGACCCCACACTAAACACCACATTACTCTGTCCTCTCATAAGTACAACACTACACACCACATACTCTGTCCTCTCATAGCACCACACTACACACCACATACTCTGTCCTTCATAGTACCACAAGACACACCACATACTCTGCCTCTCATAGTACCCACTACACACCACATACTCTGTCCTCTCATAGTTACAACACTACACCACCACATACTTCTGTCCTATCATAGTACCAACACTAACACCACATACTCTTCCTTCATCGTACAACACTAACACCACATACTTTGTCCTCTCATAGTTACAACACTACACACCACATACTCTGTCCTCTCATAGTACCACACACACACCACATACCTCTGTCCTCTCATAAGTACCACACTACAACACATACTCTGTCTCTCATAGGACCAACTACACACCAAAACTCTCGTTCTCAATAGTACCACACTACACACCACATACTCTGTCCTCTCATAGTACACACTACACACCCCATACTCTGTCCTCTCATAGTACCACAATACACACCACATACTATTCCTCTCATAGTACGACATAAACACCACATACTCTGTACTCTGAGTACCACACTACACACCACATACTCTATCCTTCATAGTACCACACTACACACCACATAGTTGTCCTTCATAGTACCAAACTACAACCACATAATCTGTCCCCTCATAGTACCACAATTACACACCAATACTATGTCCTCTCATAGTACCACACTACACACCCAACTCTGTCCTCTATAGACCACACTACACACCACATACTCTGTCCTCTCATAGTAACACACTAAAACACCACATACATCGGTCCTCTCATAGTACCACACTACACAACACAACTCTGTCCTATCATAGTACAACCACCCCATAAACACCAATACTCTGTCCTTCTCATAGATGAGAGGACAGAGGAGGATGTAGGTGCTGTAGTTGTGGCTACTATGAGGAGGAACAGAGTATGTGGTGTGTAGTGTCGGTCTATGAGAGGACAGAGTATGTGGTGTTTAGTGTGGTACTATGAGAGGACAGAGTATGTGGTGCTGTAGTGTGGGCTCTACATGAGAGAGACAGAGTTTGTGGTGTGTCGTGTATGGTACTATGAGAGGGACAGAGTATCGTGGTGTGTAGTGGTGGTTAATATGAGAGGACAGAGTATGTGGTGTTGTAGTGTGGTTACTATGAGAGGGACCGACTAGTTGGTGTGTAGTGTGGTACTATGGGAGGATATGAGTACTGTGGTGGTAGTGTCGTTACTATGAGGGACAGAGTAGCGACAGGAGTATGTGGTGTGTTTGTAGTGTCGTACTATGAGAGGACAGATATGTGGTGGTAGTGTGGGTACTATGTAAGAGGCAGAGTATGTGGGGTTGTAGTGTAAGGTACTATGAGAGGACAGATATGTGGCTGTGTAGTGTATCGTGGTACTATGAGAGGACAGCGTATGTGAGTGTGTAGTGCTGGGTACTATGAGAGGACAGAGTATGTGGTGTGTAGTAGTGTGCGTACTATGAGAGGACAAGTATGTGGTGTGTAGTGTGCGGTACTATGAGCGGACAGCGTATGGGGTGTTTTGTTAGTGTGGTACTATGAGAGGACAAAGTATGTGGGGGGTATGTTGTAGTGTTGTACTATGAGAGGACAGAGTATGTGTGTGTAGTGTGGTACTATGATAGGACAGAGTATGTGGTGTGTATGGGTACTATGAGAGGACAGAGTATGTGGTGTGTAGTGTGGTCTATGATGAGGAGGACAGAGATGTGGTGTGTAGTGTGAGGTACTATGAGAGGACAGAGTATTTGGTGGGTAGTGTTGGTACTATGAGAGAGGACAGAGTATGTGGTGTGTTAGTGTGGTATATGAGAGGACAGAGTATATGTGGTGTGTTGTAGTGTATGTGGACTATGAAGGTCAGAGGATTGTGCGTGTGTAGTGTGGTACTATGAGAGGACAGAGAGTATGTGGTGTGTAGTGTGGTGATTATGAGAGGACAGAGTAGTGGGGTGTAGGGTGAGTGAGTACTATGAGAGCGGACAGAGTATGTGGGTGTATGTGTGGTACGATGAGAGGACAGAGTATGTGGTGGTCGTGTTCGGTACTATGAGAGGAAAGAGTCTGTGGTGTTGTTAGAGTGGTACTATGAGCAGGACAGAGTATGTGGTTTGTAGAGTGTAGTGTTCGGTACTATGAGAGGACCCATAGTATGTGGGGTGTGTAGTGATGGTACTTGAAGAGGACAGAGTCTGTGGTGTGTAGTGTGGTACATGAGCAGGACAGAGTATGTGGTGTTTAGTGTTCGTATGCGCGCGTACTATGAGAGGAGGACAGAGCAGAGTTATGTGGTGTGTAGGTTGGTACTATGGAGCGGACAGAGTCTGTGGTGTGTAGTGTGGTAGTATGAGAGGACAGAGTATGTGGTGTGTAGTGTGGTGGTACTTATGAGAGGACAGAGTATGTGTGTGTAGGGTGGCTACTATGAGAGGACAGAGCTTATGTGTGTGTAGTAGTGTGCGTACTATGAGAGGACAGAGTATGTGTGTGTAGTTGAGGACTATGAGAGGACAGAGTATGTGGTGTTGTAGTGTGGTACTATGAGAGGAAAAGAGTATGTGGTGTGTAGTGTGATTACTATGAGAGGACAGAGTAGTACAGCGTATGTGGTGATGTAGTGTGGTACTAATGAGAGGACAGAGTATGTGGTGTGTAGTGTGGAACTATGAGAGAACAGAGTATGTGTGCTGATTGGTAGTTGTGTGGGTACGGTACTATGAGAGGAATAGTATTGTGGTGTGTTGTAGTGTGGTTACTACCAGAGGACAGAGTATGTGGTGTTGTAGTGTCGTACTATAAGATGCGGACAGAGTATTATGCGGGGTGTTTAGTGTGGTTACTAGGAGAGGACAGAGTATGTGGTTGTGTTTTTGTACGTGTCGGTACTATGAGAGAGACAGAGTAGGGTGGTGGTAGGGGGGTACTATGAGGAGGACAGAGTATGTGTGTGTAGTGTGATGTAGTGTGGGGTACTATGAGAGGACAGACTATGGGGGGTGTAGGTGTTGGTGTGTAGGTTGTTGTACTATGAGAGGATAGAGTATGTGGTGTGTGAGTGTTGGAAGTCTATGAGAGGACAGAGTATGTGGTTTGGAGTGTGGTTACTATGAGAGGACAGAGAGGTGGGGGGGTAGGGGTCCGGTAATATGAGAGGACAGAGGATTGGTGTGGGGAGTTGGCTAGGGAGATGAGTAGGACAGAGGGGAGGGTGTAGGTGGGGTGTAGGGTGGGGGCAATATGAAGGGACAGTAGCGATGTTGTGTGTAGTGTCTCGGTACTATTGAAGGAGGACAGAGTATGTGGGTGTGTAGTGGGTAGTATGAGGAGGACAGAGTAGGTGGTGGGTAGTGTGGGTACATGAGAGACAGAGTAGGTGTGTGTAGTGTTGGAGTATATGAGAGGACAGAGTTATGTGGTGTGTGTAGTGTGTGGTACTATGAGAGGACAGAGTTGTTGGTGTGTTAGTGTGGGGTACTATGAAGAGGACAGAGTTAGTTGTGGTTGTGTAGTGTGGCTACTATGAGAGAAAAGATATGTGGTGTGAGGGTGGTACTATGAGAGGGACAGAGTAGGTGGTTGTAGTGTGGTAATATGAGAGGACAGAGTATGTGGTGTGTAGTGTGCGAAACTATTGAGAGCACAGAGTATGTGGGTGTAGTGTTCGGATACTATGAGAGGACCATAGTATGTGGTGTGTAGTGTTGGTACTACCAGAGGACAAGATGTGGTGTGTGTAGTGTGCGTACTAAGAGAGGGACAGAGGTATTGCGGGGTTTGTGTAGTCAGTACGGTACTTGAGAGGACAGGTATGTGGTGTGTGTAGTGTGGTACTATGAGAGGACAGAGTACAGGTATGTGGTGTGTAAGATGGTACTATGAGAGGATGAGAATGGTGGTGTGTAGTGTCGGTATATGAGAGGACAAAGTATGGGTGTCCGTGTAGTGTTGTTCTACTGAAGCGGACCCAGACTATGTGGTGTGTGTGTAGTGTGGTAACTCATGAGTGAGGACAGAGGTATCAGAGTATGTGGTGTGGTGTAGTTGTGGTACTAGAGAGGACAGAGTATGTGGGTGTAGTGTTGTTCGTAGTGTGGTATATGAGAGGACAGAGTTATGCTGGTGTGTAGTGTGGACTATGAAGGACAGAAGTATGGTGGTGGGTCTGTAGTGTGGTACCTGAGAGGACGAGTATGTGGTGTGTGTTGGTCCTATGATGAGGCACAGAGTATGTGGTGTGTAGTGTTAGTGTGCGTGGTACTATGGAGGAACCCAAGATATGTGGTGTGTGTGTGGCACTACCGAGGACCGAGTATGTGGGTGTGTAGTGTGGTAATAAGAGAGGCGAGTTATGGGGGGTGTAGTACGGGTACTATGAGAGGAGCAGAGTATGGGGTGTGTAGTGTGGTACTATGAGAGAGACAGAGTATGTGGTGTGTAAGATGGTAATATGAGAGGCTGAGTATGTGGTTGTGTGTGTGGTAATATGAGGAGGACAAAGTATGTGGTGTGCTAGAGTAACCTGGGAAGAGGCAGGAGGGACAGAGGAGCGGGAGGGGGGGCGAGGGGGGGGGAATATGAGAGAGACAGAGTATGGGGGGGATGTGGTCAGGGTCCGGTACGATGATGAGGGGACAGAGTAGTGGTGTGTCAGTGATGCGGTATATGAGGGAGGACGAGTATGTGTGTGTAGTGTGGTACTATGAGAGGACAGAGTATGTGGTGTGTAGTGGCAGGTACTATGAGAGGGACCCGAGAGTATGTGGTGTGTAGGGTGCGTACTATGAGAGGGAACACAAAGTATGTGGTGTGTAAGTGTTGTACTATGAGAGGACAGAGGAGTGGTGTGTAGTGTCGGTACTATGAGAGGACAGAGTATGTGGTGTGGTGTGTAGTGTGGTACTATGAGAGGAAAGAGTATTGGTGTGTAGGTGGTTACCTATGAGCGGACAGAGTATGTTGGGGGTGTGTAGTGTGGTACTATGCAGAGGACAGAGTTATGCTGGTGTGTAGTGTGGACTATGAGAGGACAGAGTACAGAGTAGTGTGGTGTGTAGTGTATGGTACTATGAGAGGACAGCGTATGTGGTGGTAGTGTGGTACTTATGAGAGGTTCAGAGTAGGTGGTGTGTGGGTCAGAGGCAATATGAGAGAAAGAGGAGGTGGCGGTCTGGGTAGTGTGGTGCATATGAGAGGACAGAGTATGTGGTTGTGTAGTTGTCAGAGTACTATGAGAGTGACAGAGTATGTGGGAGTGTGTAGTGTGGTACTATGGAGGACAGAGTATGTGTGGTGTGTTGGTACTATGATGAGGACAGATGTTATGTGGTGTGTGTGTGAGTGGTACTATGAGAGGACAGCCAGAGTATTTAATGTGGTTTTGTTAGTGTCGAGGTTCCTATGAGGGACATAGTATTGTGGCTGTGTAGTGTGGACTATGAGAGACAGAGTGTATGTGGTGTGTAGTGTGGTTACTATGAGAGGACAGAGTATGGGGGTGTGTAGGTGGTACTATGACTGAGGACAGAGTATGTGGTGTGTTAGTGTCAGGGACTAGGACGAGGACAGAGTATTGTGGTGTTGTAGTGTGGTAGTGTTGTATGAGAGAGGACAGAGTATGTGGTAGTGTGTGTGTGTAGTGTGGTACTATGAGAGGACCAGGGAGTATGTGTTGTTGTGGAGGTGTTCAGGTGGTACTATGAGAGGACAGAGTATGTGGTCTGTGTAGATGTGCGGTACTATGAGAGGACAGAGGAGTGTGGTGTGTAGTGTGGTATATGAGAGGACAGAGTTAGTATGTGGTGTTGTGCGTGTGGACTATGCGAGGAAAAGAGTATGTGGGTGTAGTGTTGATACTATTGAGAGGACAAGAGTATGTGGTGCTGTAGTGGTGGTACTATGAGAGAAAGAGTAGGGTGTGTGTAGGTGGAACTATGAGAGCACAGAGTATGTGGTCGTGTCGTGGGTACTATGAGAGGACATCGTATGTGGTGTGTAGTGTGGTGACTACCAGAGGACAGAGTATGTGGTGTGTATGTTCGTACTAAGAGAGGACACAGAGATGCGGTGTTTAGTTGTGGTACTAGAGAGGACAGAGTATGTGGTGTTGTAGTGTCGGTACTATGAGAGGACAGGTATATGTGGTGTGTAGTTGCTAGTGTTGGAGTTACTATGAGAGGACAGAGTATGTGGTTGTAGTGTCGGTACTATGTGGATGACAGAATAGGTGGTTGTAGTGTGTACTATGAGAGGATAGAGAGTATGTGGTGTGTAGTGTGGGTTACTATGAGAGGACAGGTATGTGGTGTGTAGCTGTAGCGTTTACTATGAGAGGAAGAGTATGTGGTGTGTAGTGTGGTACTATGAGGGACAGAGTATGTGGTGTGTAGGGTTGGGTACTAGCGAGGCAGACAGAGTATGTGGGGTATGTGAGTGTGATGTAGGTTCGGTCTAAGACGGGACAGAGTAGGTGGTTGTGTAGTGATGTAGTGTTGGTATATGGAGGACAGGAGTATGTGGTGTGGTATGTGGGTGGTAGTATGAGAGGACAGAGTATTGGTGTGTAGTGCGTGTGGGTACTATGGAGGAAGAGTATGTGGTGTGTCGTGTGGTTACTATGAGAGGACAGAGTATGTGGTGTGTATGTAGTGCTGTCTATGACAGGAGGACAGAGTATGTGTGTGTGTAGTGTTGGTACTATGAGAGGACTAGAGATGTGGTGTGTAGTGATGGTACTATGAGAGGAACAGAGTAGTGGTGTGTAAGTGTCGTACTATGAGAGAACAAGACGTATTGGTGTGTAGTGTGGATATGATGAAGGGACGAGTATGGGGTTGTAGTGTGGTTACTATGAGAGGACAGAGTATGGGTGTGTACGTGTGTGGACTATGAGAGCACAGAGTATGTGGTGTTGTAGATGTAGGTACGGTCATGAGAGGACATAGTATGTGGTGTGTAGGTGGTACTACCAGAGGACAGAGTAGGTGTGTGTGTAGGTCGTACTAAGAAGAGGACAGAGTATGCGGTTGTGGTAGTACTGGTAGGTATGAGAGGACGAGCTGTGGTGTGTAGTGTGGTTACTATGACGAGGACCAGAGTATTGTGGTGTGTAAGATGGTTACTTATGTAGGGGGAGGACTGAGCATTGTGGTGTGTAGTGTGTATTCAGGGACAAGTATTCGTGTAGTTGTTCTTGAGAGGACAGTGACTGTGGTGGTCGTGTGTGTATGCTTGAGGAAACGGGATGTGGTGGTAGTGGTCGGTACTATGAAGAGACGAGTATGTGGGTTGTGTGTAGTGTGGTACTATGAGGAGGACAGTAGTGAGTGTGTTGTGTTGGTGGTACTATGAGAGGAGAGCAGAGTATGTGGTGTTTGTAGGTGGTACTAGAGACGAGTTTGGGTCAGTAGTGTGATAGCAAGAGTATGTGGTTTGTAGGTCTGGTACTATGAGAGCACAGAGTATGTGGTGGTAGTGTGGTACTATGAGAGGAATAGTGATGTGGTGTTGTAGGTGGCAACTACAAGAGGGACGAGATGTGGTGTTAGGTGGTAAAGAGAGGACCAGAGTATGTTGGTGTGTGTAGTACGGTACATGATGAGGAGAGTATGTGTGTGTAGTGGGTACTAGAGGAGGAACAGAGTATGGTGGTAAGATGAGTACTATGAGAGGACTGAGATGTGTGTGTAGGTGGTTAAATGAGAGGACAAAGTGATGTGGTGTGTAGTGTGGTACTATGACAGCGGACAGAGTTATGTGGTGTGTAGGATGTTGGTGTACTAAGAGAGGAAAGAGTATGTGGTTGTTGTAGTGTGGTACATGATAGGTAGGATAGGTAGGTATATGCGGAGACAGGTAGTGTGATAGTATGTCCGGAATAACAAAAAGGGGTATTGGTACTGAGAGGACAGAGAGTATGTGGTGTGTAGTCGGACTATGAGAGGACAGAGTATGTGGTGTGTAGGACTATAGGACAGGTGTGGTGTTGTATGTGGTCGGTTATAGAGGCAGGTAGGTTAGTGGGGTCGTATGAGTCGCAGGAGTTGGTGATGAGGTGGTACTATGAGAGGACAGCGTATGTAGTGTGTAGTGGGGTACATAGAGAGGATAGAGATTGTGGGTGGTAGTGTGGCACTTAGAAGACGAGAGGACAGAGTATGTGGTGTGTAGTGTGGAATAAAATGAGCGGTATAGGTATGGGGGTGAGTTGTGTAGCCCTGTCTCCGGGTACTATGAGAGGAAGAAGTATGTGGGGGTAGTGTGGGTTAATGAGAGGACGAGGTAGTGTGGTGTGTAGTGTGGTACCTTTGATGAGGACATACTATGATGGTGTGTAGTGTGGCGTATTATGAGAGTATAGAGAGGAGTAGCTAGATGTGGAATGAGGGAGTCGTCTGGGTAGTTGGTACTATCGAGAGGACAGAGTATGTAGGTGATTAGTGTGTGGTACTATGAGAGGACAGATATAGGTGTGTAGTAGTTGGACAATGAGAGACACGAGTATGTGGTGTGTAGTGTGGTACTATGAGAGCAGCATGATGGTAGTGAGGTATAGCGGGTGTGTGTGTAGTGTAGGTTACGTATGAGAGGAGAGTTATGTGGTGTGTAGTAGTGTGGTACTATGAGAGGACAGAGTATGTGGTGTGTAGTGTGGTACAATTGAGAGGACAGAGTATTTATCTGTGGTGTGTAGTGTGTACTAGAGAGGAAGAGTATTATGTGGTGTTGTAGGTTGGTACTATGATGAGACGAGTATGTGATGTGTCAGTGTGGTTACTATGAGAGGACGAGTAGTGTGATGTGTAGTGTTGACTACTAATGAGAGGACAAAGTATGGGTGTGTAGTGTCGCGACCGGTACTATGGATGAGGACAGAGTATGTGGTGTGTAGTGTGGAATGGACAGGAGGTTATGTGTATAGGGAGAGGCAAGAGTAGATCGGTAGAGAGAGTCAGGTATTTGGGGTAGCTTGAGACAAGTATGTGATGGGTACTATAGAGTAAGAGTATGTGGTGATGTAGTGTCAGGTACTATGAGAGGAACATGAGGGTATGTGGTAAGTATGGGTATGTGGTGGTATTTGAGTACTATGAGAGGACAGAGTATGATCGGTGGGTGTAGGTGTGGTACTATGAGAGGACAGAGTCTTGGTTGTGTAGTGTGGTAGATCATGAGGAAAGAGTATGTGATCGTGGTAGTGTGGTACATTATGTATGTGAGTTGAGTGCATAGGTAAGTATGTGGTGTGTAGTGTGGACTATGAGAGGACAGAGGATGGGTGGTAGTGTAGGCTACTATGAGAGGACAGAGTATGTGATGGTTAGTGTGGGGTAATAGAGGGACCAGAGTATGTGGTGTGAAGTGTGGCTACTATGGAGGACAGAGGTAGTGGTGTGAAAGTGTCGGTACTATGAGGACGGCAGAGTATGTGGTGTAGTGTGGGGTACTCTGAGAGGATAGAGTATGTGGTGTGTAGTGTGGGGTACTATGGAGGACAGAGTCATGGGGTTTGTGTAGTGTGAGTACTATGAGAGGATAGAGTATGGACCTCTTGATTCGTCTGATGCGTACGTATAATCCACCGAAAAAAGCGAGGACTTATCAAACAAATCTTGATAGTTGTTCTCATACGATGGAATTGATTTATTTTGCTTAAAACCCCACAAAAGGAAGAAGCTAATAGAATAGAAAAATGACAAAGGTAATATAATAATTTCTGAATTGTAGAATCTGTATCAGTGAGCTCCCATAGTTGGTGGTTATGAGGTTCAATAGGAAAAACCCATCAGTTCCAAGCCCCTCCCCGAAGGAGCTTGTAGATCAGTCTCAAACCTCCTATATATATTCCTTTTGGTTAGATCTTTATTGTGCTCTATTTTTGTCAGTTTGAGCTCTTTGCTTCATAATTCATACGGAAATTATTTAATGTTTGTTTCCGTTAGAACGAAAAGAAACCAGCTGTGACAAAGGATGATTATCGGTAAGGATCCCTCTTGCCAGCAGCCCTCCTAATTCTCTTTTTCTGCTTCCTTTACAGTCTCTGTACTGCCAGTAAATAAGCTCTTTGGCAGCCCGCGCGCCGCTCTCCCGCCAGGTGCCAAGGGCCTGTACCAAGCTGGGCGAGGACTGTCTCGCTCTAGCGAAAAACCCCGCCGCGCTTGGCACGGAAACCTTCTGACAACCATCAAACTCCTGCTGCCTGTCTATGACTAAACCGGCGGACAAAAAGACGAGAAAGAATTTCCGACAAAAATTTTTTAAACTCTTTCCATGGCTCTGGTAATGTTTTTTCATAAAGGGACAGTGGGGTGGGGGATCTGGACACAGGACAGGCCAAGAGTATACACTGTCGGTGGTCACAGATGTGTTAATAATTGTGGGAACTCCTCGGGAGGTGGGGCTTAGGGCTTTACACTGAGAGCTAATAAAACACTATGCTGCCAATCATTTAACCCCTCGCCTTCCTGTGTTGGATAATCCCCTCAGAATGGAGTCACTTCAATTTCCACTCTCAACTTCCTGTCTAATCCTTGCTTTTCTAGGATTGTGGTCTCTTAAAACTGCTAATGAAACATTAATTTTTAGTTGATTTTTTATGTTCTGCGCATTATTTCTGTACGCTTATGACGATGACCAGATTCCAACATTAATCTCATCTTCTTAGCCGCTTGATTCATTTCCTTTTCTTCTAAATTCAATGTTATTTGCACAGAGTTGTAAAGGGAGACCATTAAGGTGTGACCCATACACGTCGCAGGCAGGTGTTAGGTTGTGTCTGGTGTTATAGCAGCAGGGAGCGGTGAAATATGGATTATATTCCGGGTTATACTGGAGGCTTGTTCCGACACATGTTGTGATCGTGTGTTTCTGAGCCAGTGTTATGCATGTCCCTGGGGAGATGTGAATCATACCTTTATATTATGTTGTTGAGTAGCAGCAGGATTGAAAATGGTGTTGATAGTCAAGGATTATTTACTGGAGGCTGTCCTCACCCGCGTCGCTCTGGCTCTTCTACAGGCAGTGAGAGGTATTGTCCCTGGAAGAAGTGTGTGTATCAGACCTTGTGGTATGCCTGTTAGTAGAACGAGACTGGTGAATATGCGATTCATAATTAAGGTTGCTGGGGATTATCCTTACCACTTTGTTGCTCTGTGCTCCTTACAGGCAGTGTTTAGGTATTGGCCCTGGAAAGATGATTACTCAGACCTTTGTGTATTGTTAGTAGAGAAGCAGGACTGTGAAATATGGGTTGATATTCAAGGATTTACTGAAAGGCGTGTCCTCACAATGTACTATGCCTGTGCTCTACTAACAGGCAGTGTTGTGCATTGGCCCGGAAGATGTGTAACAGGACCCGTGTGTATATGTTAGCTAGCAGAGACTGGGGCTATGAGATTTATATTCTAGGATTATCTGGAGGCCTGTCACTACACTGACTGTGCTCTGTGCTTTGTGTTTGATTTTTGTGGCAGGATATAACTGACTTGTAGATATTCGGTCAGGAAAGTGCTAGAGAAAGGGTGATGAAAGGGACAGGGATCAGCAGAGAGCCGAGCACAGCGTGTGGGACAAGCCTCAGAATATCCTGGAATATAAATCCATATCCAAGTCCTGCGCTACTAAACATACTAAAGGTCTGATTTACACAAATCGCCGGGAACTAATACCCAACACTGTATGCAAAGAGCTTGTAGTGTAAGTACACGTACAATAGTTTCACAGTCCTGCTTCTCACTAACAACAAACCAGTTGATAGGCAAGTCAACAAAGCAGATTATGAAGTAACAATAGGGGTGATCCTTATGTCACTCCGCCGCGTTCACCCAGGGGTCACTTACTATTATTACCCTCAAATGTCACTTGTGTCAACCTTTTTACCCCATATTTTGCAGTTATCACATCCCATGTGCTACGTCCTGATCCCTCGTCCTGATCTCTAGAGAAGGTTACTGGGACAATTCTTAGAAACGCTTTCGGGAGGGGAGATAGCGGAACGTCTCCGTGATTGATCGACTGAAGCGGGGTTAACAATGATAGGCGGCTCCGAAGATCTTGTTATTCTGTAACAACTAGAAAGGTTCTTAAGGGTAGGGGGTCGATCGATTCGCAGGATTTAATAATTGTGTTCTCTTCGGCCCAGGGAAAAAGCAATGAGCGTTTCTGATTTCCTCGCTATGTTAATGGGACGGCTATAGTGATGGGATTGATCGTCGGAGTGTTTCCTTTCATTGTCTCGGTATCACTTTGGGACGGGCTACAAGGTCCGTAACTACTTCAGGACGGACTGGAAAAAATTCATGTCATGGAAGTTGCACCCCCCCCCCCACACCGGGGCCATGAGCTATATAGATCAACGCTGAGGACACAACAAACATCAAGGGTGGAGATATCAGAAGTTTCTGGGGATAAAATCGTTTAGTTGCCCATGGAAACCATCAGAGCTCAGCTTCATTTTATAAACAGCTATGGGGAAATGAAGCTGAGATCCTGATGGTTGCAGTGGGCAACTAGAAAGGCTCTGCATTAAGAGACTTATGATAAATCACCCCAAAGGTGTACGTTAGTAACTGGCTTAGAATCAGGTATCTACGCTTTTTAATGAGGAACTGTCCAGTAGGTTTGGGCCTCTTTAAGCCCTTATGAGCCCAAACTAGCTTCCAATTTATCGAAGAGAATCCAGTGTCCAGTTTGATCCACAGACGTGTGTATTGCGTGTAGTGAAGACAACTCTATACGGTGTATGCCAAAGCACCATCATAAAAAGTAAGACTGTATAGTTATGAACAATACAACTCTATATAGCAACGTTTGATAAACACACTCAATAAGGACAAGGGTAATAAAGTACCTTATAGCCCATATAATAGGATCATAAGAGAAAAAAATAATACCGCCACAGCTGTTTACGGTATAATATTACTCGCCAGATTATTAATAATCTGCACATACACTGCAACATAAGCTTACCATACGGACCATAAAATTGAAGAGAAAAAACAATACGCCATACAGTATAAAGTAATCGTATGGCCTTAAAAAAATACTGCTATACACTGGATACATAAGCTTTAACCAACATATCACCCACAATAACACTATATAACATGTAGAAAAGGTATAATACTGAAAAACAGTGTTGAGAAGAGTAATCTTATGCTTTTCATAACTACTGCCAATACCACTGTATACAGTAAATTTACCACTTATAAATGAAAGGAAAGTACTAGGTGAGAAGTAAGCGTATCAAAGCACATAATAATACTGCCATACAGGTACAAAGTATCTTACTGTACAACATAATATAAGTAGTTATTCATATAGTGGTGAACAAATAATACTGCCACAGTGTACAAGTAATGTTACATGCAGCATTAGAAAATACTGCATACAGGTCTATGAGTAAGCTTACCAATAGCACCATCCCTACTCAATAATAATACTAATACCATGCATAAAGTGTGAAAAATAAATATGCCCGACAATGTACAGTTCAGAGGTAAGATTACGAAAAGCAGCACATAATTTTAAGCTATCCATATAGTGTAAACAAAAAAAACTTCTGCCCTACAGTTGTGATGTAAACCTTACTATATAGCATTTTATAATATGACAGCCTGAGCAGTGCAAAATATAAGCGTACCACATGCCACCATATATTAATACTATGTGTACAAGTTATAAAAAATGATAGTTATACAGGTGTACATGTGACCTTGCTATAAAGCACCATAATAATACGTATATGGTGCACAGCTAACCTACCATCCGTATCATAAGTGATGCAGTCAGTAGAGTGTACAGGTAACCTCACCATTAGACACATAATAATCTGTCAATATAAGTAACTCCGAATAACCCCTAGAACATCGTACCAGTATATTAGGAGTACAACTAAACCTACCGCATAGATAAAAAAATACTGGCCATACGCTAAAATTTAATTAATACTATCATACAGTGTACAATGTAACCCTACCAAATATAAAAACAAAACCTAGAACTCCAGTGTGTATAATCCGTCATGCACTGTGAACAGTAACCCTACAGTACAAGCCATTAATAATACTGACCCACATGCGATAGATACAAGGAACTTCAATATAAAGACAAAAATAATACCGTATCATGTAACAGATAAAAATGACATATGCGCCATTACTTCCCCGTGAACAGGATGTAGTACTAATGCATCGTAATTGAGGGTTTTTGGAAAAGTTTATTAGGCAAACTTTTCATGCATCCTGTGTCAATTACATATCACAACACGTACTTTGTCTCTAAAGGGACGACTTTCCACTATTTTCATAAATCCTTGTCTTGTGTCCTTTAATAGCGAGTCCTTTTGTGATTGGGTGTAGTTGGACAAATTTTTCTTAGGCCACCAACATTCGGAGCAATCACAATACTATTAATTTGCATTCCTCGGCTCTTTCGGACGATGCGGCAGGGCATACAGGTCAGGACCTCCCACCTGACAGTGAACATTTAATTAGCATTCAGGGGGCTGAAAATGTCAGACTGATTCTCAGGAACGGTGAGTGAGGGCTACAGAAAAAATCCAAATACGTACGGAAATCGGGGAGAAGCGCCATTAAATGACGGCAAAAGGTAGGAGTCTGTAGCAGCATGATGACAAATATATGGCGGTAGTATATAAACGAAACGCGGTTTACAATTTCATTCCGTTAGCAGCAGCATGTGAAGCGGGTCTTCTCCGAAATTTCTATTGTCACCATATTTTTTTTCTCGCTTGTAAACAGCCCGCAGCCATCGTCTCTCACTATATCACAGCGGCGCAGCCTCCTGCCCAAGAATTCCATATTGATTATTATCGGCGGTGCTGAAATGTGGTGGAGAAAATAGTTGATCTTCGGGGGAGGATGTTTCAAACAATTCTTAGCACAAACAAAGACGTTTCTTTCGAGTTCTGGGTAAAACTTCCATATTCCTAAGTAGCAATATGCTTTGTTACGAAACACAGATACGAGTTCCTCTTAAATCCCACGTTAGGCGCTATGTTCACATTAGGCGTAGTGATATGTAGTGATGTAGCAGGAAGTCCATGCCTTAGGGAAGTAAAGAGGTACGACCCAATTCTTACTTACCAACATTTCAAGTGAATGTTTAGTTAATATGAGTGGACCATGTCCTGTGGGGTTAAAGAACTCTGATACATCAAGTGTCAATCATTGTACTGTAGTCCAGGATATACAGAAATACATGGACCTCAAACGGACCCACATGGTCCTTAGTTGGTCAGATAAGGAAGAAATCTGTTCTTTCCAGGGCCAATCTATTTGAGAGGTCGAAGGTTTTTCGTTCTAGGCTCATGACCCAAATGCAACCACAACCATTGACCTTGGGTAAAACCATCGCTTCAGAGGGTGGGCAATGATACCACAATTACGGCATCGTGCAGAAGTGAACGAACCTTAAACTTGCCCCAATGGTCTTAATGTTCAGATAGGTTCGAAGATCTTGTTACCTCTCCAGACCATTATCGAAAGAGGTCAAAAGTTGTGACCTTTGGCTCCTGCGGGCCAAAATGCAACCAAGCCCTCCATGACCATGACCTTTGGGTTATAAGCTTCTATTACAAAGAGTGGCAGAGGTAACACAACTGAGTATGCACAGGAAGTGGTGAACCTTAAAATCGACCCTCTAATTGGTAAATAGCTTGAGAAGCTACATTCCTCTCCAGACCAATTACATCTCAGAGTCCAAAACCATGGTTCCATAGGTTCTAGTGGCACAATCATGCAACATACACTTCTACATGACCACGTTTTTTGGTTTGAAGCCCCGATTCACCAAGCCATGCAGAAGTGAAGAACCTTAAAGTTGACCCTAATGGTCTCATTTTCAGATAGGTCAGAAGATCTTTGTTTTCTCCAGACCAATTGTATTGACAAGGGTCAAAAGTTGGTTCGGCCCTGGGGGCCGAAAATGCAACCCAAAAGCCCTACATGACCATGACTTTGGGTATAAGCATTCCATACAAAGAGTGGCACAAGGTAAACAAACTAGGTATAGCGCAGAAGTGAATGAACCTTAAATTCGACCCGTCATTGGTCAATTAGGCAGAGATTACATGTCTCTCCAGACCCCCCACAATACATCTCAAAGGTCCTAGGGGCGAATATTGCAACCATGGCTTCTAACATTGAATTGTCTTTTTGGTGAAGCCCCGATTCACCACAGCCAGGCCGAAAGGTAAATGTGACCTTAACTTGACAATACGGGCTTGTTTCCTCACCAGACCAAATCAATCTGTGTGGTGGAAGTAGAACGGGCCAATCAAATATCACTTAACCTTCTCAATTCCCAAACAAACAAAGTCATTGCATCCATGTAGTATGCCGCCAATAGAGGACCAGTTGCCACGTTAATTGGACAAGTTATCATCGCCACCCAACCCCATGAAGCTTGACAAAGTCTTGCGGCCTTCAAGTCAATGAGGAAATCAAGTTTTATGGGTAGATAAAATTATTTCCATATCCTTTTAATTAGCACCAGTAAGATTAGCGTTGAATGGCTGCACCAGAGAAGCTTATGTAAAAATCGGGTACCGCAATCGCCGCTCGCCTGTAAACCAGATGAATTAAACAGGGGATGGAGACTCATGTTAGGACGACCGGGGAAGTGGTTATGAGGAGCTAAGACGTCTGCAATGGCCATTACCAAAAGATCAGCTGTAAAACACAGTTGAGCGGGAAAAATTCTGTGGGTGTTTGAGACGGAAGAAGGAGGAGAGATGACTATGCAGAGACGGTTGTTTGTACCCATGGCCAGGGGGGGTTATCGGTAGAGCTGACAAGAAGGATAGGGCAAAGATTTGTCTTGACTTTGCTGCTCCTGTGGATTCCTCTGCTCCTCAGATAAAATTTCACAAAAAACATTGCTTTTGAGAAATGTAGAACCTAAAAAGTTCCACTGCCAAGTAGGTCCCGGGGTTGACAAATCTGTCCCAGTTTCGCGGAACGTTTACGAAATATTATCCAACAGGAAACTACATTTCATCCTACATTCCTAATCCTCGAAAAAGAGATGTCCCAAGAGGGGGGTCCCAAACTCTATGCCGTAAGCTGCACCCAAAACCTGACCTTGTCAAAAAATTACTAATATTTCTTTGAAGGTAGGTAGGGTCCGGGGTTCAACATCCAGACGTTATCAGCGGGACCCAAACTGCACAAAATTCGGTACGAAACCTCAATATTGTGGTTCAGTCTACTCAAACACTAATTTAAAGGGCATATGCAAGTAAAGACACCGAGATGGGGCACAACGGAGGTTGGACCAGAAGGCTGGTGGGTTAGATGGCTAGTCATAGTGTTCAGGAGCCTTTCTCCTAGTTGGGCTTCACACCACATCATCAGAACCGGCAGGGGAAGGGGAAAACAGAGGGGGCAGCGGTGAATGTTCCTACTGGGAACTTACGGTGTTAGGGGGACAATCCCCAGCAGATGGTTAAGGGCAGGCACATGATGAAAGCAAGCAGAGATCTCGGAACAAAACTATTTCCTTCAAAGGACTACAGGGCTGTGGATTTGGCTGGTTGTGGCCGTAAAAAAGACTTTGGTTAGCAGGAATCCTAAGGCCTGAACCAGTGGTGGTCAACTTGGCCAAGATATTGGTCAAAGGAATCCGTTGAGAGAGCTGTATCGCTCTCTGCATCGCAGCATGCACAATCAGGCGTCTCCAGACAGAGAGGGACAAAAAAAATTAAGACCAAATCCAAAAGCTCAGAGCTCTGGACAGAGCCTATATTTTTAGGTTTGCTCTGTCTAGACACACTGGGCATGCTAGCCAAAATTGAGTCCACTGCTAAGCCATAGGAAAGACAATTATCAGATTAAAATAATGCCCAAATCAAATATTAACCCTTAATAGGCTATTTCTGACACATTGGTGGGTAGGTTCCACCTGCAGCCTAAACTAGGGGGTTTAAAAGTTGTAGCAATTAAAGGGATTTAGGTGCTAATGAGGCCCTAAATACGGTGGAGTTACTGAGTTCAGCAGCAGCTAATGGGGGCGGATCAGTCCACATAGATTGTAATAAAATTAATAATGGCCACATCAGGACGTTACACATGCAGTGGGCTGGGTGTTGGTCCTGGAAGAATGAAGCCTACCAACTCTCTCCCTAATAGGTCTCAAGCTAAGCTATCTTTTACTAGATACCTCCCAGCAAAGACCATGGTTCCTCTTACCACTCTTGGCCACGTTGGGTCATGGTGCCGGATTAAAACATAGCACCATGACCAAACACATGACCTCATCGAAGAGTATAGACTTTGAATTTTGGACTTTTTAGCTGGCTCCTTCATTAGGAACATACAAGGGCCCATTATAAAATGGGGGACTTTGACTTTTGAAGGACCTGCCATGATTCACAGGTCAACATCTACATAAAAGTGAATCCTAAAGCGGAGATGACAGGTAGTATGGAAATAATTTCAATTGTACCGTATATTACGTTGCCCAAAATGGCTTACCCCATCCAGGACAAAGGAATTCTTAGAGCCCTCGAAGTTCCTAGTGGTCCAACAGCGGCGTAAGGAACCAAATTGAGAGTTAGGCCAAAGACCATAGGCCTAGATTGTCTAACATCCCCCAACCTCTACAATTACCCCCTGGACGTTCGTACCATGGCTTCAAAGGTCGCTCCAGTTCTTCAGTCAAGCAATGTAGGATAGACGTGATATAATTCTCTCGACATACACAACATTCATGTTAATAGATTCAAAAATATCAAAATACTGAGAAAAGGAAGAAGACTTAACTAAAGCAAGAAGAACAAAAACTAAGAAGAAAAAAAACAAAAACCAAAAGACAAGCCTCCTCTGGATGGGAAATCTTGACCTCAACCATCAAGGGGACAGGGTTCTCGTTAATCACCAGGAAGCATCTGGGGGAAGTTTAGGCCTTCAGAACTGTTCACCTGGAGAAGACAATGAAAGACAGGGTTGCTGACATCGATCAGCCAAGTTGTCGGTGGAACTCCTTTGGGGAAGTTGCTGACAAGTAATGTCACTAGCGAGACTAAAGGACCTGGTTAGTCACCAAGATAAAGTAACCTGGCCACATGGCCAAAGAGGACCTCATTGGAGAACTAGATTGGAGGGTTAAAATGCTGGGTTCTCGATGAATCATCTAGTTGGGGTTTTCACGTTCTGTGTCACATGATGGGGTGTTTTGGTTATGGGACCACCTTGGGTGACCAACTTGGGCCTCTAAAGCTCTGGTAGGTCCAAGACTACTAAACCAACCACAGTTTAAATCTGCATGTCGTTCTCTGACACAATCTACACAGAGCAGCTTCTTTCAGGTCCTTCGACAAGGACCTCCAAAGTCCCTCAACCTCCAAAGGTCTTACAGCATCCCAAGGTTCTCAAACACTCCCAAAGGTCCTCCTGCAGCCATTCCAAAGGCCCTCAAACTCCAAAGGTCCTACAGCACCTCCAATGGTCCTCAAACCTTCAAAGGTCCAACAGCACTTCCAAGGTCCTCAAAACCTCCAAAGTGCAACAGCACCTCCAAAGGTCCTCAAACCTCCAAAGTCAACGCACCTCCAAAGGTTCCTAAACTCCAAAGGTCCTGCAGCACCTCCAAAGGTTCTCAAACTGCAAAACACTGAACTTGAGTTATGAATAAATAATGAGACCGAGTAGAAGATCCACAATTTGCAGAAAGCCCAGGATCTTTAAGGGATTGCTGATTGATATGGAAACACAATTCATATTTATACCCAATTTTGGCCCTTGTTAGGTCCTAATTGCCAAGAATGAAGAAGTAAGTTTCTAGCTGGAGAATCGTAGAAGATTTACCCCCCTGACCCCGATTGTCAGCCAAATGAAAGACCTGGGATGAGGGTATAGGAGAATGTTAACGGGGGCGGGGGAGAGTAAAAGTTAGTATAGATTTTAATGAGTCGGCATTTTATTATCGGAAAAATGAAAGAAAGGCGACTTTTTTTTTCGCACGTTATTAAAGCGCTGACATCGTCACAAAGTTTCCAACGGCGCGGGCGGATCCTGCGTCAGCTCAGCATTATAACACAAAATTACTCTGTCAATCACAATCATTTACATAAGACAGAGGGGAGAAGGTCAATTCCTTTAAAAGTACAAAGATTCCCGTCCCCGGGAAGGAAGCGGGAGAGAGAGAGGCGTCCATTTTAACCTGCCTCAGACCCTCATTACATACGGTTACTTAAAGGGACACTACACGTATACAGAACTACTACTCCTATCCGCTGTATATGGTCTGTTGTACAGTACTATACTCCTATCCACTGTATATGGTCTCTGTACAGCACTACTACTCTATCCGGTGTATATGGTCTGTGTAAGTACATACATACTCCTATCGCGGTATATGGTCTTGTACAGTACTACTTACTATCCACTGTATATGGTCTCTGTACAGTAATACTAGTAGCTCCTATCCAACACCACACCTCTACCCCCTTGATTCCTTCTCCCCCTCTGTCTTCCAAAGCACCCATCATTTCCCGTCTCCCCCACACCTTTCCCTATACCGAAATTGCTCCTTTTCTCTACGTACACTCTCACTTCCTATCCGGTGTAATGGTCTTGTACAGTACTACTATACTATCGGTGTATGGTCTCGTACAGTACACTCTCTATGGTTTGTAATGGTCTGGGTACAGTACTACAATCCTATCTGGTGATTATGGTCTCTGTACAGTAAACTACTTCCTATCCGCGTATATGGTCTCTGTACAGTACTACTACTCCTATCCGCTGTCTATGGTCTTGTCCAGTACTACATCCTATCCACTGTATATGGTCTCTGCTACATAATACTTCCTATCCGGTTATATGGTCTGGGTACAGTACTAATCCTATCCGCCTTGTATATGGTCTGTACAGTACTACTACTCTATCCGGTGTATATGGTCTCGTGTACAGTACTACTACTCCTATCCGGTGTATATGGTCTCTGTACAGTACTACTACTCCTATCTGCTGTATATGGTCTCTGTACAGTACTACTACTCCTATCCGCTGTATATGGTCTCTATACAGTACTACTACTCCTATCACTGATATGGTCTTCTGTACCGTACTAATACTCCTATCCGGTGTATATGGTCTGTTGTACAGTACTACTACTCCACGGTGTATATGTTCTGTACAGTACTACCCTCTATCTGCGCATATATGGTCTCTGATACACTACTACTACTCCATCCTGTATATGGTCTCTGTACAGCACTATACTCCTATCCGCGTGTATATGGTCTGTGTACAGTACTACTATACTATCTGCTGTAATATGGTCTCTGTACAGTACTACTACTCCATCCGCGTGTATGGTCTCTGTACAGTACTTACTTCTCCTATCCGTATTGGTCTCTGTACAGTACTACTACTCTATCGCTGTATATGGTCTCTGTACAGCACTAACACTCCTATCCACTGTATATGTCTTGTACAGTACACTACTCCTATCCGGTTGTTTGTTTTGGGGGTAATATGGTCTTGTGTTACAGTACTACTACTCATATGCGTATATGGTTCTCGTACAGTACTACTACTCCATCCCCGATATGGTCTTGTACAGTACTACTACCCTATCCGATTATGGTCTTGTACAGACTACTACTCCTATCCGCTGTATTGGTTCTGTACAAGCACTACTACTCCTATTCCCTGTATATGGTCTCTGTACAGTACTATACTCCTATCCGCTGTATACTGGTCTGTGTACAGTATTACTACTCCATCTCTGTATATGGTCTCTGTACAGTACTACTACATCCTATCCAGCTGTATGGTTTTGTGGGTACAGTATACTACTCCTATCCACTGTATATGGTCTCTGTACAGACTACTACTCCTATCTTGCTGTTATGGTCTGTACAGTACTACTACTCCTATCCGCGTATATGGTCTCTGTACAGTACTAACTACTCCTAATCCGCTGTGTGTATATGGTCTCTGTACAGTACTATACTCCTATCCGCTGTATATGGTCTCTGTACAGTATACTACATCCTACTGCCGTGTATATGGTTCTGTACAGTACTACTACTCATCCGGTAATGGTCTGTTCTGTTACTAGTACGTAATACTCTATACGCGATATGTGTCTGTTACAGTACTACTACTCTATCTCTGTATATGGTATCTGTACAGTACTCTACTCTATCCGCTGTATATGGTCTTGTACAGTACTACTACTCCTATACGGGTATATGGTCGTGTACAGCTACTATACACCACTATAGCTGTATATGGTCTCTGTACCAAGTACGTCTACTCCTATCTTGCTGATATGGTCTCTGTACAGTGAACTACTACTCCTATCCGCTTATATGGTCTGTACAGCACTACTACTCCTATCTGCTGTATATGGTCTCTGTACAGTACTACTACTCCTATCCGGTGTATATGGTCTGTGTACAGTACTACTACTCCTATCTGCTGTATATGGTCTCTGTACAGTACTACTACTCCTATTCATGTATATGGTCTGTACAGCTACTACTAATCCTATGCTGTAATGGTCTCTGTAACAGTACTACTACTCCTATCCGCTGTATTGGTCTCGGTACATACTACTACTTCTATCTGCCTTCTGTATATGGTTCTCGTGTACAGTACTCTACTCCTATCCTGTATATGGTCTCTGACCAACTTACTCCTATCTGCTGTATATGGTCTCTGTACAGTACTACTACTCTATCGGTGTAATGGTCTGTGTACAGTATACTACTTCTATCTCTGTGTCTATGGTCTCTGTACAGTACTACTACTCCTATCTCTGTATGGTTCTGACAGCACTACTACTCTATCCGCTGTATATGGTGTCTTGTGTACAGTACTACTACTCCTATCGCTGGTATATGGGTCTCTGTACAGTACTACTACTCCTATCTGCTGTATATGGTGTCTGTACAGTACTACTACTCCTATCTGCTGTATATGGTCTCTGTACAGTACTACTACTCCTATCCACTGTACATGGTCTTTGTACAGTACTACTACTCCTATCCACTGTATATGGGTCTACTGTACTAGTAACTACTACTCTATCCTGTTATGGTCTCGTACAGTACTAATACTCCTATCCCAATGTTAGTATAGGGGTTGTGTACAGTCACTCTACTCCTATCCGGTGTCGGTATTGGTCTTGTACAGAACTACTTACTCCTATGCGCTGTCTATGGTCCTCTGTAACCATACTACTACTGCCTATCCGGTGATATGGGTCTGTGTACAGTACACTACTCCTATCCGCTGTTTATGGCCTCTGTTACAGAATACTACTCCTAATCAGTGTATTATGTATGGTGTGTACAGTACTACACTCCTATCCTGTGTATATGGTCTCTGTACAGTACTACTACTCCTATCCGGTGTATATGGTGTATCTCTGTACATTACTACTACTCCTATCCACTGTATATGGTCCGTCTTCAGTACTACTACTCCTATCCGCTGTATATGGTGTATCTCTGTACAGTACTACTACTCCTATCCGCTGTATATGGTGTATCTCTGTACAGTACTACTACTCCCATCTGTGACATGGTGCCTCTGAGTGCGTGTGAACGGCTCGCTCTCCCGGCTCTCAGACAATCTTCATATAATGATGACATTGTCCCCGCGCTGCCATACACAGCGCTGCCGCACACAGCGCCGCATTGTCCTGGAATAGGGACACAAATCACAATGTGACATATTTATACTGTACATGGAATGCAATTACTTCAGCACTATATGGCAGTACTATTTGAGCACTATATGGTGCTATTAGTTGAGCACTATATGTCACTATTACTTCTGCACTATATGGCAGTGCTATTTGAGCACTATATGGTGCTATTAGTTGAGCACTATATGTCACTATTACTTCTGCACTATATGGCAGTGCTATTTGAGCATTATATGTCACTATTACTTCTGCACTATATGGCAGTGCTATTTGAGCACTATATGGTGCTATTAGTTGAGCACTATATGTCACTATTACTTCTGCACTATATGGCAGTGCTATTTGAGAACTATATGGCACTATTACCTCTGCACTATATGGCAGTGCTATTTGAGCACTAGATGTCACTATTACTTCTGCACTATATGGCAGTGCTACTTGAGCACTATATGTCACTATTACTTCTGCACTATATGGCAGTGCTATTTGAGCACTATATGGCACTATTACTTCTGTCACTATAGGGCATGTTCATTGAGCACTATATGCCTATTACTTCTATCACTATATGGCAGTGCTACTTGAGCACTATATGTCACTATTACTTCTGCACTATATGGCAGTGCTATTTGAGCACTATATGGCACTATTACTTCTGCACTATATGGCAGTGCTATTTGAGCACTATATGGCACTATTACTTCTACACTATATGGCAGTACTATTTGAGCACCATATACACTACTATAAAGTTGAAAGCTCCATCGCTGCCTCTTCGTGTGTCAGTCCTTACCTTAGTGGATGTAAACATCCACTTGGCGAGTTATTCATACTCTCCCCAGGAGGAATAACAGAGGTACATTTACTATTAAAACTTCCGTCATTAACCTCATCTCCATTTCTTATTATGTTTCTACGTGGAATTATTCTAGATACTTCTGCTTGTCTGTCAAATATATTGTTGCTTATTCTGACCTACACATTTCCAAGAGGAATAACAGAGGCACTGTCACAATAAAACCCTCGGTTATTAATCTCAGCTCCGTTTTCTTACCCCCAATGATATCGGATACTGATATACACATTTCCAAGAGGAAAATGCTTGACTCTCTCTGTAGTATAGACCCTTATCCGGACCTACGCATTTCCAGGAAGAGTTACCTTCACTATTACACCTTCAGTTTCCGTCCCCAGCTTCATTTTCATACCATGTCTCAATTCTGAATCCTCCCTGATACATATTTTTGACTGTATTTGTCATATGAACAATTGCTTACCTTGTATTGCACATTTCCAGGGGGAATAACAGAGGTCACTGCACTATGAAACCTTCCATATAAATCTCAGCTCTATTTTATTAGAATATTTCTACTATGAATTATTATTGATACTCATGCTTGACTGTCTTCGTGTTACCTTTAGATAACCTTTATATTACCAGGAGGAATAACTGAAGTACCTTAACTGTGAAACCATCAGTTATCCTCCTTAGCTCAGTATTCTTGCCATATTTCTCTTCGGAATTATTCCAGATACTTCTGCATGACTTTGAAGGTCAAATTAAACTTGCTCATCCTTGACCCACTCATTTCCAGGAGGAATATCAGAGGTAACAGCTATAATAAAGCTTCAAAGATCAATCTAAGTGGCATTTTTTTTACTATGTAATTCATAATATTCCTTCATGTTCCTTCTTTACTGACCCTTGCTTATCCTGACCCCGTTTCCAAGAGGAAATACAGAGGTGCCTTATGTACTGTACCTTGATTTCTCCCCCGTGGCTCAATTTTCTCACTCTGTCTCTAAAATGAATCATTCCTGATACTCCTGATTGACTGTATTTGTAGTACTTACCCTTGTTTATACTTACCTTCACATTTCCAGGTGGAATTACAGAGGTTCCCTTTGTACTATACCTTGATTTCTTCCCCTTGGCTCAATTTTCTCACCCTGTCTCTATAATGAATCATTCCTGATACTCCTCCTTGTCTGTATTTGTAGTACTTACCCTTGTTTATACTTACCTACACATTTCCAGGAGGAACTACAGAGGCGCCTTATCTACTATACCTTGAGTTTTAACCCTTGGCTCAATTTTCTCACTCTATCTCTATAATGAATCATTCCCGATACTCCTCCTTGTCTGTATTTGTAGTACTTACCCTTGTTTATACTTACCTACACATTTCCAGGAGGAACTACAGAGGCGCCTTATGTACTATACCTTGATTTTTAACCCTTGGCTCAATTTTCTCACCCTGTCTCTACAATGAATCTGTAGACTGTATTTGTAGTACTTACCCTTGTTTATACTAATATTTCCCATTTCCAGGAGGAATAAAAGAGGTACATGTGTTTTAGAGATACAATTTGGGTCTAGAAATCACATATATCTGGTAGGAGGTGTATTAAGGGAGGGTAAAGGGATGGTTTACCGACCGGTAGCAACATAAAGGTTCCACTATTTTGTTGAATTTCGTAACAATTTAATCGTTTATGAAGTTTGTAGGAAGGTGAGTCTATTTTTGAACCTGTAATTCTCGCATTGTTTCTTCTCCCACATATCCCTGTTGGTCTTTACTTTTGAATTCCTGTGCCAGACAAAAGATTAATTCACAAGTTTTATTCAGAATTGTTTTTTCATCTGCAGGCTGTGAGAAAAAGCAAAGCAGGAGCAAAGCATCATGGGAAAAGAGATTACAGAGAAACAATGGTGTGTGGAAAATTCTTGCCCTAAACGCATGCACAGAGTTACAACTAAGGTAGTTATGATGGAGAAGCTTATATATGGCTCATAGGAGAGACTTGCCAATAATGGATGTTAACATACAACTAGTGGGTACCTTTAAGATGGACCAATCCCTTTATTTAGCCCCATTTGCACAATATGTTAATATATAGGAATACAAGGTCATTGTTCTTGTCTTCTGTGTCTAAAATCTGCTGATTCTTGTCAGAAATGTCAATTTACACTGTAGTTTGTGTTAACTGGTACCTCAGGGGAGGGGCTTAGTAGTTCAGGGGTGGGGTTTATTAAGGCAAAGATAAAAAAAAATTGACACCAACGTAATACAACATAATAATGGTTCTTGTTTCTCTACTGTGGCAGTTATCTTAAATTGTTCAGGTATCTTTAATATGTTTTTCTTGTCATGTGTTCCGATTGCAGGTGGAAATTTAGCACTAGATTCCGATGCGCCTGAAGAACTACCCCTGAGATTCCCAATTTCTGAGAAAGCCAGAGAAAAGCAGCTCAACCCATGGATCCTTCTACAGAAATTATCTTACTCTTGGGTTTTATAATCAGCAGATTCTAGAAACATTTTCTTTTAAACTGTACCTCAGGGGTGGAGCTTAATAGTTCAGGGGTGTTATTTATAAGGGTAACATTAAGTTAATCTTACTTTCTCACATGATTCTTCAAGTTTTTCTTGAGCGACAGTTATCTCTAAATTGTCAATTATTATTAGCAAGCTTTTGTCATTGTGAACCACGTACCTCAGGGGTGGAGCTTAATAGTTCAGGGGTGGGATTTATAAGGCTAACATTAAGTTAATCTTACTTTCTCACATGATTCTTCAAGTTTTTCTTGAGCGACAGTTATCTCTAAATTGTCAATTATTATTGGCAAGCTTTTGTCATTGTGAACCACGTACCTCAGGGGTGGAGCTTAATAGTTCAGGGGTGGGATTTATTAGGGTAACATTAAGTTAATCTTACATTCTCACATGATTCTTCACATTTTCTTGTGTGACAGTTATCTCTAAATTGTCAATTATTATCAGCAAGCTTTTGTCACTGTGTACCACGTACCTCAGGGGTGGAGCTTAATAGTGCAGGGGTGGGGTTTATAAGGGTAACATTAAGTTAATCTACTTTCTCACCTGATTCTTCAACTTTTTCTTGAGCAACAGTTATCTCTAAATTGTCAATTATTATTATTAGCAAGATTTTGTACCATTTATGGGGGCATGTCTGGCATAAGATTCAGATGCACCTGTAGGTCTGCCACATAAGATCCCCCACCCTATCCCCATGATGCCAGCCTTGGAGTGGCTTCTAGGGGTGCCTCAATCTAAGAAAAAAAATATATCTTCTTCTTATATGCAGTTACTACATTATATTTACATTATCATCATGTGATGCTCCTTGGGGGCGGAGCTTGCTATAGAAACTTCTTAACCCTTCTTTATTTTTAGGGTGATAAAGGGGTGGTGAAAGCATCCCTGGTGGTCTAGGTGGCCCTAACTTACTTTGTGCCATTAAAAATACTGGTATCTTCTTACAGATCTCCCCATCTGCTCCTCTCCCCCCCCCCCCCCCTCATAGCATGCAGTGTCAGAGATACAGAAGTGGAGGTGCCTGTAGCTTCATCCCCTTCCTCCCCCTATAACATCTTAAATTTTTTACATTACAGGGTTGTTATATAATGTTACATATGGTATAAAAATTAAGGAGATTTTCTTCCTAATGCCCCCCCCCCCTCCCTGCTGTTCCACCCCACTCCCCACAGTCATGTGACCACTCCATCCAATCACAAGCTGTAATGGGTCATTGCTATGGCCAGTGATTGGCTGCACTGTGTTTTCTGGGTGATTTGGGCAATTTTTAACATGTATATATGTGTGTATGTATGTATATATGTGTGTATATATGTATTTATGTGTGTGTATATACGTATGTATGTGTGTGTATATATGTATGTATGTGTGTGTATATATGTATGTATATATGTGTGTATGTATGTATGTATATATGTGTGTATGTATGTATGTATGTATATATGTGTGTATATATGTATGTATGTATATATGTGTGTATATATGTATGTATATGTGTGTATATATGTAAGTATATATGTGTGTATGTATGTATGTATGTATATATGTGTGTATGTATGTATGTATATATGTATGTATATGTGTGTATGTATGTATGTATATATGTGTGTATATGGAATGTAGATATGTGTGCATATAGGTATGTATATGTGTGTAATATGTATGCATATATATGTATATATGTGTGTGTGTATGTATGTATTGGTAGAGGTGTAGTATATATGTATTGCATATATTATGTATATATGTGGTATGTAGTGTGTATGTATGTATGTAATATATGGGGTAGTATGTATATATTGTGTGTTATATATGTATGGTATATGTTGTGTGTTATATAGGTATGTATATTGTGTGTATATATGTTATGTGTATCTATGTGTGTATATATGTATGTATATGTGTTGTGTATATAGTATGTTATATATGGTGTATGGTGTATGTATGTTGTATATATGTGTGACTACTAACTGTATGTATATAGTGTGTGTATATATGTATGCATATATGGAAATATGTGTGTATGGTAGTTGTATGTATGTGTGTATGTAGGTATGTATATATGTGTGTTTGTATGTATGCAGATATGTATGTAATTGTGTGTATATATGTATGTATATATGTGTGTATATATGTATGTGTATATGGGTGTATATATGTATGCATATATATGTATATATATATGTATATTATGTGTGTAGTATTATGGCTGTGTGTGTGTGTATGTATGTATGCAGTAGATATTTGGGTATGTATGTATGTATGTATTGTGTGTGTGTGGTCTGTGTGTATGTAGGTAGTGTGTGTATTGTATGTATGTAGGAGTATGTATATCCGCTAAAGAAATCTTGCACCGGCATGTTTACAATCACCAAATTGAGGTACTCCCCTATCGCATAGATGATGACGGTTTTTGATGTTCCTAATTTTTCACCCTGAGCTTTCAAAATACACTTATTTCACCCCAAATACAGAAGACCCTGTCGCTGATGTATGCGGGAGGCAGTTGAAAGCTGAGCTGTGATTGGCTGAGTTATGCACAGGTCGACATTAATATGAGCTAATGAGCTGTGATTGGTTACTACAGGCCAATGAGTATAAGACGATGATCGTGGTTTTGAGGTAAGATGGATAGAGACAGAGAAGACACAGAGACAGACACACATAGACAGAGAGACAGTCAGAGGAGCAGAAAAAGATGAGACAGAAACAAAGGACAGTCAGAGAAAGACGACAATGAGATAGAGAGAAAAGACAGCGAGTGATAGCTATAGATGGATACATATATCTATATATCTATTTGTTAACCTTGCTATGTTGTTATAGCTAAGAGCAGTTATTTACTATCCTGGGCAACGCCGGGATCTACAGCTCGTACTCTTCTCTAAAAGCCGTTCAGCAAAAACCCCCAAAGAAAAAAAAGTCAAAACTTTTTTAAAAAACATACAGATTTTGATTCATATTGTGAGATTATTTTGAATAATTTGCTACTCTACCCACAGCAAATAATAGATTAACAGCATGGCGGCAACAACTGCAGCCAAGAAAGGCGCGGAGGAAGAAACGGTTATTAAAATATCGCAAAAGTTGGAGAAAATGACACTTCCCAGGAGTTGTGGTTTATGGAGCAGATGGTCTGAGAGCGGGGGCGAGATGATTGATGCCGAAAACGTACCATAGGGATAGTCAAAAATCTAAAAAGAGGCAATAAAGCACAAATAAATGGCGCAATTTTTTCGCTCTGAACCCGACAAACACAACGCCACTACACGGAAGGATTAGAACTGGGGTTTACCCTCCTATCGTCCCTTGTCAAATCAAAAGAAGGCAAAAACAAGTTCTCCAAGTTTTAGGATTCCGCAGAGTAGAAAACAGATGTAGCAAGACAGAGCTGAATAAGTCACTATGGCGGAGAAAACTGTGTCAGATGTAGCAGAGTGACTATGGTAATATGGCGGAGAACTTGTCAGATGTAGCAGAGCACGTGCAATGGTGCCCCTAAAGTCCTGATATAGAGGAATTAGTGGAGTTTGTAAAATAGGGGGTACACTGGTGCCCCTATAAGTCATGCCGCAATGTAGAGGAAAGCTTCTAGCAATCTGCCGGTCTCATGCGCGCCCACGACTACAACAAAAACTCTGGTAGTCAGGAAATAGATCATCAGGGTAGTCAGATATAGGTGTGACATGGTGAAGTTATAAGTCCATGTCCCTTGGGCCACTCAGGAACCAAAGTTTAAATTGAAATTCCCGGGACCACGAAAAGTTATAAACTGGGAGCCCTTGTAAGTATAGCTCCACCCCTAAAGGTGTAGCATTAGTCTATGCTCACATCTTTTCGGCCACGTGTTACATGTACTACTAAATTCTACACTCACAAGTTGCGTTAATTTTAATATTTAGAACGTATAGAAAAATAAAATAGTGAATTGAAAAGTATACACACCCTTGAAGGGGATATTGTATCACATACAACTCCCACTCTTTGCATCCTTTAAGTAGGTCTCCAGTCCACTTATCCTAACGCAGGTGCGAATTTTTTCTAGCCCTCACCATTCGCCGAGCAATCAGTTCTTGAACATTTCAGTTGGGGGCGCGAGGCAGAATCCTGGTCCACCCGCTTTTTAAATGTAGCATAACGGGGTCCTGACTTAAGTGGTCACTAATGTTTGGGAAACGGTTTAAAGGCTAGAAAGCAAATTCCACACTGGCAATGGAATCAGTGGAGGGGCACCTATTAAAGGATACACTAGAGGGAAGTTTGTGGAGTGTTGGTTAGAATTCCACGCGTTAAAAGTAATATAATGTTATGCAGACAGCTTCCTGCTAATTTTTATGGATGAGTTGCCAGCACTTTGTGGCTCATGCTGTTTCCTATTAATTCACGACTTTCAGCATCTGCCTGATGTTCCGGCTGCGATCAGATGACCCCCAGAAAACAGATCTTCCCGCAAATCAATCAGGACATGGAGATCTGGGCTCAGTGTCACTGTGACTTTGTCTCCTGGAGGTTGTTCTGATGTTATGATGATTATATCATCGCTGCCTTTGAACTTTTCCGTGCCGGAATCCAAAGCTATCAGCCTCGCCATCCTGGAATGCAGAGAGTGCGGGCATCCTGCGTCCTCTGCAGTGCTACGGGTACGTCGTATTGGCTGCTGATTCCTTTTTAACGCGGCACTGATGATCCAGAAACCCAGATAATTAAGCCACACACAAGGGTTAATGAATAAGGGAATCTGCAGGTTTGGCCATGCCAGCGGCTGTAGCAGTGTGGTAAATAGCAACAGTACTGTACGACATGGGTTTATATTCAAGAACAGCTACTGAGGCATGCATTACACGCTGGCTCTGTGCTCTCTGTGTTTGGTATGGTCCCTGGAGGAGCTGTGGGATAAGCCTGTGGGTAGGGTTTTTAGTAGCAGCAGGGACTGTGGATATATGGATTTTTATATGCAGGATTGTAATTGGGGTTGTGTCCTCACAATGCTGTACTCTTATGTACTCTCTGCAGCCAGTATTAGTATTGCCCTGGAGACTACGTGTGATAGACCTCACATGCTGTGCTCTGTGTTTGGTTTATTGTCCTGGAGATAACGTGTGATCAGACACTTACATGTAGTTGGTAAGTAGGACATCAGGACGGTTGAAAATATAGATTTATATTGTGAGGTTTGTTCTGGGGTTGTGTCATCACACTGCGTGCTCTGTGCTCTCTGCAGGCAGTGTTAGGTATTTGTCCTGGAGAGATGGGGATCCAGATCTAATGTACGTTGTTAGTAGCATTCAAGGATTGTGAATATGCGATTTATATTCCAGGGTTTGTTACTGGGGACGTGTCCTCATACTGCTGTGCTATGAGCTCTCTGCAGCAGTGTGAGGATGTCTAGCGAGATGTAGGATCAGACCTGTGTGTATGTTTTAGTAGCACAGGGGACTGTGGTATATAGATTTATTATTGCAGGATTGTAACTGGGGGTATGGTGTCCTCACAACTGATGTGGCTTGCTTGACTCTCTGGCGCCAGTATTTAGGTATTGTCCCTGGAGATGAATGTGTGATCAGACTCATTACCGTTGTAGTAGCACAGGGACTGTGGTGTATAGATTTATATGTTGCAGATTGGTTGGGGGTTGTGTCCTCACACTGCGGTGTTCTGTGCTCTGCTGCAGGCAGAGTGTTAGGTATTGTCCATGGAGAGCTGTACGCAATCAGACCTTGGGCTTGTGTTGTATAAATAGCATCGGGTCTGTGAAACATGGGTTTATATTCAGGATTTACTGGGGCCAGTCCTCACCACTGCTGTGCTCTTAAGCTCCCTGCATTGACTGCTGTACAAGCCAACTGGAAGCTATAGCAGCAGCATGGAATTATTATGCAGTATATATTCTGGTGGTCGCTATATACTATATATGGCGCCATATAGCGTTCATAGGTTACACCATATGGCGGTTATTATGTTCTGATCTGGCTCTGTCTACACCTCGCCCCCATAGAGCAGGAGTCATTGATTAGCCATGAAAAACTTTATTACTGAAAAACCCGGCAGAAGGGACGTCCCGCGACCTTGAGAAAGCGGAAGGAAAGTTAGTTTGAGTCGAGTTTGTGATTTTTTATTTTTTACAATCTTATCAGATACTCCCGGAGAAGGATCATTGAGCAATCGTCTCGTCTGAAGCTGATCTCAGTTTAGTACTTTATGATGTATCGGAGAGAAGGAAAAAGTCAACATTCAAATGATACTTCGGCAAGTTTACAAGAGCCATGATGATACAATGGACATGTACCAACTACTCTTCACGGGGGAGGGACATCAACTCCATGATGATTGGACAGGAGAATTAGACACGGTCTCAGCGCAACATCCCATGAGCAGTCAGATAGAGAACATTTATCATCCTTAACAAATGTAGCGGTAGCCATAAGTATATGAAGTCCAGGCGAGGCTTTAGTATGTTAACCATACTAAAGCCTCCCTGACTTATGACTTATGGTGAATATAGGATTTAAGTTAGGTGGATTAGATAAATTTCTCATCTGACTGCTCATGTGTGTTGCGGCTGACCTCTATCATCATGGGATGATAACAAACCAGAAGAGACGAACAAAAGGATATAGCACTGACCCAAAAACGCTCACTCACAGGCTTCACTTGTTAATGATGTGTCACTCTTGTATTTCGGTTTTTTCTTTGGGAGGACCACACCTTAAAGGAAGACAAGACTCGTTGGAGGTGAAAGGATAATTATAAGAAGAATCGGCAGATTCAATATCATTATAGAAAATTATCGAGAAGAACTAACCTGAACAGGTAGGGATCAAGCACTTGTGGTGAGATAGAAATTACTATTAGCGGCCTCTGTCTCTCCACTATCAATAAGAAGACTCAGAAACGGCATCATATAGAACATTATAGAGAAAACCGACCTGAACAGGTGGGAATTAAGCATTGGTGAGATCAGAAAGAGAAACTTGATATGCCGACTGCCCGTCTCTCTACACTATCAATAAGAAGAATCAGCAGGATCAATCGAAATTAATAGAGAAGAAATTGACCTGAACAGTTAGGGATCGAAAACGGGGGAGAGATAGAAACTTACATTAGTGCCTATGTTATCTTTACTATCAATAAGAAGCATCGGCAGGATAATATACAACATTACAGAGAAGAACTGACCTGAAAAGTTAAGGATCAAGCACTTAGGGTGAGATAGAAACTTTATATTAGCTGCCTCGGTCTCTCCAAAGTATTAATTAGAGCATACAGCAGGATCATAATAGAACGTTATAGCGAACGAGGAACTGACCTGAAATCAGGTAGGGATCAAACACTTGGGGGTGAGATAGAAACTACTATTAGCTGCCTCGGTCTCTCACTATCAATAACGAAGCAGTCAGCAGCGATATAGTAGAACATTATAGAGAAGAACTGACTGAAAAGTTAGGGACAAACCTTGGGGTGAGGATAGAAACTTACTATAGATGCCACTGTATCTATCTCATCCACTATCAATAAGAAGCCATATCAGCATTTTTTTTCGGATCTATAAGAAACATCTTATAGAGAAGAGCTGACCTGCACAGGTTTTTGGATATCAAGGCCTTAGGTGCTGACCTAATTGATATATAAATAAAGACTTGGGGTGAATGAAATAGAACTTACTATTAGCTCCAGCAAAGCCTTATCCAGCCTGTGTTGTTCTCCACACCCACACCATGGCAGGATTCCGGTAGGCATTTTAGACAAGAATTACCTCTATAAATGTGAATAAAACACTGGGGTGTGAGATGGAAACCTTACATGTTAGCATACAGCAGCTCTACCCACTCCCCTCTCATAACTTCAATGTCGTGCTGTACCTATGTAAGCTCCAGTGTGTCTTACTCTAGTAATAACAGTTCAGGAAGTAAGTGGGGTGCGGGGACATTTCTTTGCCGATGTTATAATGCGTGCATCTTGTATCCACCTACCCGCTTTGCAGTTTTGTCACTCTTAGTGTGTGTACATAACCTCTGTTTCTTATAAGGTGGAGTTAAATGGACGAAGCACTACAAAATTTTGTCACTCTGCCACTAGAGGGAGTCGTGCGACTGATACTGTCTTATAATTAAGGTCTATAATTCACACACTGTATACCAGAAAGCTCCGGCGCTCCCTCAGTGGTTACTGCAGGGGGATCTTGATGAAAGAGTTTTCTAACATTCTATGATTTATGATGACTTTTCCCTATACATATGACGTCGAAAGTTCATGGTGATTCCTTGTTTCCAGGATGGTTTTGTAGGTTGTCAGTTATGGGGGACATTAACTACCTCCGCGCCGTCATATCCTCGGTTTCATGTTGATTCACTTTATTAAGTTTTAGAAAGCCAGAGGGCAGAAGAACGAGTTCAGTAGAAGAGAAGCCTGAATGTAATAAAATGGGAATGGATCATCCAGCACAACTACCGCACAGCACTGAAGATAGATAGATAGAAAGGATAGATAGATAGGATAGAGAGATAGGAGAGGATAAGATATGAGATAGATAGGATAGAAGAAGCATGAGCATAGATTAGATATGCGATAGATTATGAGGTAGATAGATGAAGATATTGAGATAGATAAAATGATTCTGAGAGATAGGCAGAGATTAGATAGATTTATGAGAAGAAGATATGAGATAGATAGTAGATATGTAGGATAGATAGATAGGATAGATATGAGATATCGATATTTTATATTTTTATTCCCTTTTGATAGATGAGATAGATAGATATGAGATAGATAGACAGGAGATAGATAGATAGATGATAGATATGAGATAGATAGATATGAGATAGATATGAGATAGATAGATAGATAGATAGATATGAGCCGATATGAGTTATATGATAGATTATGAGATAGATAGATTAGATATGAGATAGAAAATATGAGATAGTAGAGGATAGATAGATATTGAGATAGATAGATATGAGATAGCTAGATAGATATGAGATAGATAGATATGAGATAGATAGATATGAGATAGATAGATAGATAGATAGATAGATAGATAGATAGATAGGATAGATAGATAGATATGAGATAGATAGATAGATAGATAGATAGATATGAGATAGATTAGATTATCTCTGTGTCTCATCACTAGGCAGGAATTATTGTACCTCTGGCTGTGTAGATGATGGAGCTCTCTCCCTCTCTCTCTCTCTCTCTCTCATATAAATACACAGATTTGTAAGCGTCTCGTTACAATCAGAATGAATTATGTTCCATCATTTACACAGAACATTCTGCACTAGGAAATCATCGGGAACAGGAGGAACAAGAAGGAAGAACTGAGAGAACTCTTCTAGACTATAGATAAATCGATGATCTGTATGAAGAGTGGTGGCTCCCCCTAGTGGTGAGGTAGTTGGGTAGATTATAGGCCACATGTGACGTATAAGCCCTGAAATAGGTGCAGTTCCTGTTGGGAAAGCCAGAAATAGTTCCGAATTCCTCTGTTACGCCACCTGGAGGGGTGTGGTGGAGCAGAGTGGGGAACCATCATCATAATGTATCTCAGTATTCAATAAGCTCTTTAGCTCCCCCTAGAGGTGTCTACAAGTAGTCAAAACTGCATGGATTCTTAGAGGGGCCATTGAAAGTCGGGTACAGATGGGGTTGCCTTACATAAAGGAGTGTCTATGTGGGAGTGGGTGGGGCCTAAATGTCACACTACCTCAGCTTTCCAAAATGGCCGCTTTTGTCGCTTACGACAACGGTATAATGACCTCGTCCCCGATTCTGTCTGCCTTACCATAACCATAGAGATTTACACCTCCTGTCCATAGACACGACCTCCCTGTGTATTTGATGCTTTTCGGATCCTATTGACTAACGTAATTAAGGGTAATGATGCGTAACACCAACAACATTTCTCAGCCTTAACAAACACCGACCCCGGGGGGGGGAAGGGAAATTGAATTATTTTTGGAGAGATTGTATTGATTTCCTTTTAAATAAAGAAATATAAATCTTCTATTAGGATGTGTCTCAGGAGGACCCAACACATTCATGAATCACAGGCTATTGATTTTTAATAGAACAGCATGCAGTACCCAGATTCACCTGCGGGGTTGCTGTTGAGAAAATGAACACATGCTGAGAGGTTTCCTCTTAGTATCTACGTGCAAAGTTCATAAAAAATTAGATTTATCGAAACAAGAAATCTAACAGTGACATGCCCCGATTTTTCCAGTGATACCCGCCTACCTGCTATGCCACGCCCTTCTCTATAAACCACACCCTCTTTTTAAATAAAGGCACATTTCTTGTGCAATGATTGCAAAGACTGTCTGAAACAAATATTAACTGGCCCTTTTTTTTGTACTAATTAATTTTATGCCGTGCCCTATTCTGGCTAAACCACACCCTTCTCTACAACCCACCCCTTTTTCTTAAGCTACACCCTTTCAGTGTGTCTGAAATAGTCATTTCCCCTTTGTTTATACGGAATACTTCTAAAAAAAATGCCTCATTAACAAGACACACCACTTCTTTCTAAGCCATACCCTTCTCTATAGGACACACCTCTCTTTAAATTAAACCACACCCTTTTAAAATAATTGTCCAAACCAGCTAAAGCATATAGTAACTTCCCCTTTTTAATACTGAATGCTTTGATTTCATCATAAGGCATCATACCACTTCCTTGCTAAGCCACGCCCCCTTCCTCATAGACCATACCATTTTAGTAAACCACACCCCTTTTTTGAAGAATTGCCCAAACCAGATGAAACTTATAGCAAGTTCCCCCTTTTTATACTAAATACTTTACTATCATTCCTCTTCGACACAGATTCTTGAAGAAGCCACACCCCTTTTTATTAATCTACATCCTTTTTTGATCAATTAGTATAGCAATTTTTCCTTTTTATACTAAATGCTTTTACATCATGCCTCTTTTTTTCCAGGACACATAAATTCTTGCTAAGCCACACCCTTGTCTATAGGCCACACCTCTTTTTTCATTCATCCACACCCTTTTTTTGAGTAAAACTTCAAACAGTTGCTAAATCTTTTTTTAAAGGACACCTGTCATCAGGTCTCTGTCACTATTTCTGTCACCTCTACCTGTTGGAGCAGCTCACAAGGATCCCATCCCAGCCTTTATCTAGTTATTTCATAGATTAATCATTGTAAAATCATCTATTTTTTATTATGTAAATGAGGTTGGTCACATGGTCAGGGGCAGCGATGTCATCCCTGTTACCCCTCCCCTCTCCTCCCCCTGCTCATGTCTGTGTGTAATGTATAGTAAAGCATTGCTGGTGTCTGTGCTGCATCTTCTGACATGTTCTCTCCTCCCAGGCACAGACATCAGCTACACAAGTACCTGACATGTTCTGCTATAACATGGCTGCAGCCTGGAGCTGTTGTATCTCTCCTATACACACACAGGCTGCAGGGGGCGCCAGCACCAGGAAACACATAATTATACAGCACAACATCATTATACAGGCTGTCATTCATGCACTGGTGGGTGTGGCTGTACCTCCCACCCATGAATAAGCTGGACAGCTTGAATATGCTAATGCTTCATTGGACATTTCACAGGTCATTTGCATACAGCTTTAGGACCTCATTGCTTAGGTTTACAGGCATGTAGAGGGACAAGGAAGGGATAGATGTAATGCTCTCTAATGGCAGTTTATGAAAATATATTTAGTTTAGTGGGGTTATTTTGCATGACGGTTTCTCTTTAAAGGCAATACTTTTTAGGCTTGCCTCTTCCTGTCTTGGTACAACCCTTCCTTTTTAGACCACACCCTTTTTATTAAGCCACACCCCCTGGCAAGTGATCAATCTATAACTAGTAGTAACTTTCCACAGTTTTCTTACTGAATTCTTATTCTTGTTCCTGTCTTCTCTGGGATTTTCTGGATTTGTCTTGTTCCACCAGCTCCTGCAGCAGGATGTGTCGAAACATCTGTGTTAGGTCTTTGCGTGTGAACGGCAGCCACTGTCATTTAGAGCTCAATAAAGTTATTGAATGGACGCGCCTGCCAACTACTGCAGAATTTTATGGTGACAAAAAGTATCTTTGTTGGATTGTAAAAGGATTCCGGCTTCCAAATTTCATACAACCTTGGAAGGAGATCAGAGCGTGGGCCGTCTGCAGCATCCAGAAGGTTTTCTGCTCCTGTGTTGCCTCGTAGATACTGAGCCCAGACACAACACTGTCACCAGCTCTGGCAGTCAGGGGATTTAAAGGGACGGGCCAGTCCAGGACCCGGGGGGTACTAGACTGGTGCAAGATAATCTAATACATGCTGTTGCTTTAAATTATAATATTTTTAATAGAATCATTTGTTTAAAAAAAATTTCCCCCAGAAAAACCCCTGTGGGTTGTATATGGGCGGGGCTTAGTAGCAATGGGGTCAGGCCTCCTGAGTTCAATAAATTTACTGGAATATACACAAGAAACTTGTGTAATTATAACACACATGGACATTATTTCACAACCCATATTAATTTTTCAGAAAAGTGGGTGGGGCTTGTTTAAAAAAAAATTTCCCCCAGACAAACCCCTGTGGGTTGTATGGTTGAATATGGGCAGTGCTTAGTTGCAATGGGGTATGGTTTTCTGGGTCCAATAAATTAACTAGAATGTACACAAGAAACTTGTATAATTATAACTCACATTTCGGATATTATTTCACAACCCTCATTAATTTTTCAGAAAAGTGGGTTGGGCTTGGGTGGGGCTTAATGGGTGGGGATGCAAGGCCTCCTAGGTCTGATAAATTTACTAGAATTTACACAAAAAAACTAACTCACATCGTGAACAACTTTACACCACCCACAATCATTTTTATGAAAGTGGGTGGGACTTTGGATTCGACATGGGCGGAGTTTATTGAGGAGGGGTATGACCGTCTGTGGTTGACACATTTATTAAAATTTATTGCTGAAACTGATGCAAAATGTAGCTTAGACCTGGAATTTTTTACAATTTTACATGACCCACACTACTAATGAGGAGTGGGGCATGGGTTGAACTTAGTATGACAAATCTACTAGAATTTAGAAACATGGTTGTCCGCGTCTGAAATATAGACTAGAATTTACTACCAAAAAAAAGCTCAGTTCTTGGATTTTACTTGGACATTACTTTTACTAAATATGAGTGGGGGGTGAGAGAAATGTGGGTGGGGGAAGAGATAAAAGTGGGTGTGGGATGAGAGAAAAGTGGGTGGGGGAAGAGAGAAAAGTGGGTGGCGGAAGAGAGAAATGTGGGTGGGGGATGGGAGAAATGTGGGTGGGGGATGAGAGAAATGTGGGTGGGGAATGAGAGAAATGTGGGTGGGGAATGAGAGAAAAGGGGGTGGGGGATGAGAAAAAAAGGGGGTGGGGAATGAGAGAAATGTGGGTGGGGATGAGAGAAATGTGGGTGGGGGATGAGAGAAATGTGGGTTGGACTTAGTTGGTCAGACAACGTTATTAGTAACTATTGCAGGAACTTGTGTACATTATATCTCAGATCTGGATATTTATATACAATTTAACATCATCCACACAACTTTAACAAAAAGTGGGAGGGTATGTGGGTGGAGCTTATTAGAAAGGGGGCATGTCCATCCGTCCTGATAAGATCATTAGAATTTAATCCAGAAAGTGCTGTAAACTGTAGGTCAGATCTGATACTTTTGGGACACTCCACTGTGTGTGTACAATTTCTTAGCCCCTACATCCCGCCCACCCGTTATTGGTGGGCGGGATGTAGGCGGGGCTTAGTGGGAAGAACGGGAATTTGTGTATACCAGAGGAGATGAAGTTTTTCTCTGAATATTGCCCTCTCTATACTCTATGCTGGTGTGATACTAGTCCTTGGCACCTGATCTGCCCCCTCCAGCAATGACTTCTGCTCCACATCTTCCGGGTCGTCCTGTTCTACAACATTCCTGCTACACACCGGAGATCAGGGCATTTTAATACCTTAAAAGCTGCACTGTGTAATCTAGGCCGAGCGCAGGAGTAAATCACAGGGACTTGAGGATTTTATAGGCGAACAAAAAAACCTGCTCATTACAGGCCTAAGCTCCGGAGAACGGGCCGGTACCAGCGCTGAATTTAGGCCACAGGTTTAAGAAGATCAAGTTGTTCCTTCCTGGTTCAATAATCTTCTGATCTGGGGATTGTATGATGTCAAGTTCTTGTAAAATGTGGCAGAAACTACTGATATCTAGTGTAAAAGTTGTAAAATGTGACAATAACACGTAAATAATAAACTCTACTGTACATATAAGTAATACCGCTATATGATAGACAATTATTTACAGCTATACTGCACACAGAAATGGTAAAGCTTAATTATTAATTAATTATTAATTAATTATTCTCCTACACTATGCACATACATAATATGGCACAGCCATATCATACACATACATACCACCACAACACACAGAAATGGCACTTGCCATACCATACACATCAGTAATACTGCCATATCCCTCAATAATGGCACCGCCCTACCATACACATCAGTAATACTGCCACAACACACATAAATGGCACCGCTATACTACACACATTACTAATACTGCCTCAGCACACAGAAATGGTACCGCTAGACCATTCACATAAATAATACTGCCACAACACATCAGAAATGGCTCCGCCATACCATTCACATAAATAATACTGCCACAACACACATAAATGGCACCGCTATACCATACCCATTACTAATACTGCCACAGCCACAGAAATGGTACCGCTATACCAATTCACTAATAATACTGCCAACACACAGAAATGGCTCCGCTATACCATACACATTACTAATACTGCCACAGCACACAGAAATGGTACCGCTAGACCATTCACATAAATAATACTGCCACAGCACACAGAAATGGTACCGCTATACTATACACATTACTAATACTGCCACAGCACACAGAAATGGCTCCGCCATATCATTCACATAAATAATACTGCCACAACACCCAGAAATGGCTCCGCCATACCATTCACATAAATAATACTGCCACAACACACATAAATGGCACCGCTATACAAAACATCTAATACTGCCACAGCACACAGAAATGGTACGCTAGACCATTCACATGAATAATACTGCCACAAGCAACACAGAAATGTACCGCTATACCATTACACATAAATAATACTGCAACAGCCACAAAGAAATGGCACTCGCATACATACACATCAGTTAATACTGCCAATCCTCAAATGGCACCCCCCCTGACCATACACATCAGTAATACTGCCACAACACACAAATGGCACACCGCTATACTACACACTACTAATACTGCCTCAGCACACAGAAATGGTACGCTAGACCATTCACATAAATAATACTGCCACAGCACACAGAAATGGCTCCGCCATACCATTCACATAAATAATACTGCCACAACACACATAAATGGCACCGCTATACCATACCCATTACTAATACTTGCCACAGCACACAGAAATGGTACCGCTATACCATTCACATAAATAATACTGCCACAACACACAGAAATGGCTCCGCTATACCATACACATTACTAATACTGCCACGCACCACAGAATTACGCTAGACCATTCACATAAATTAATACTGCCACAGCACACAGAATGCGTACCGCTATACTAAAACATTAATAATCGCCACAGCACACAGAAATGCTACCCATATCATTCACATAAATAATACTGCCACAACACACAGAAATGGCTCCGCCATACCATTCACATAAATAATACTGCCACAACACACATAAATGGCACCGCTATACCATACACATTACTAATACTGCACAGCACACAGAAATGGTACCGCTAGACCATTCACATGAATAATACTGCCACAGCACACAGAAATGGTACCGCTATACCATACACATAAATAATACTGCCACAGCACACAGAAATGGCTCCGCCATACCATTCACATGAATAATACTGCCACAGCACACATAAATGGTACCGCTATACTATACACATTACTAATACTGCCACAGCACACAGAAATGGCTCCGCCATACCATTCACATAAATAATACTGCCACAACACAGAAATGGCTCCGCCATACCATTCACATAAATAATACTGCCACAACACACAGAAATGGCTCCGCCATACCATTCACATGAATAATACTGCCACAGCACACAGAAATGGTACCGCTATACCATACACATAAATAATACTGCCACAGCACACAGAAATGGCTCCGCCATACCATTCACATAAATAATACTGCCACAGCACACAGAAATGGCTCCGCCATACCATTCACATGAATAATACTGCCACAGCACACAGAAATGGCTCCGCCATACCATTCACATGATAATACTGCCACAAAACACACATAAGTGGCACCGCATATTACACATTTCTATATACTGCCACAGCACAGAAATGGCTCCGCCATACCATTCACATAAATAATACTGCCACAACACACATAAATGGCACCACTATACTATACACATTACTAATACTGCCACAGCACACAGAAATGGCTCCGCCATACCATACACATGAATAATACGCACAGCACACAGAAATGGCTCCGCCATACCTACATATGAATAATAATCTGTATCTAGATATAGGTTTATCTTTCCTAACACCAGGTCCTCCATGGGGGTCCGATAGCATCCTCACAGATCATCTGATGAACAGAGTATGGGAAAGGAAGTAGACAGCACTATTCTCAGTGTAGTGGCTGAAGTGAGGCACTGCAGCTTAGCTCTCATTGAAATGAGCAGGGGCTGATCTGTAGTAAACTGGTATGACCACTACAAAGGAAATGGCGCTGTCTACACTCTCCTTCATTCTCTGTACAGCTGATCAGTGGGTTTAGACTCCCAGTAATCTGATATTGACGACCAATTCTGTGATATGTTATCAACAATTTTAGACCAGAAGATCCCTTTAAGCTAGTATTCCCCTTTAAGAACTGAATGTATCAGTGAATCAGGAGATATAACCAGTTGTGCCCAAATATACAAAGGAACATCAATTACCATCCGCGCTCACACAGGAACCTCTGTTCTTCCCCCGTCCTAGAATATTCCGCAACTATATTAAGCCGCTAATTACCCTGATTACATAACGAGGAACTAATTATAGACATCATTTCTTATCATTAATGACTTACACATTAAGACCCCCCCCCCAACCAGCATCTATATACGTAGTTATATTCTGGACATAGGGGGCAGTATTATAGTAGTTATATTGCTGTACATTAGGGGGCAGTATTAGTAAGTTTATTGCTGTGTACATAGGGGGCAGTATTATAGTAGTTATATTCTGTACATAGGGAGTATTTGAAGTATTCTATTCCTGACATAGGGGGCAGGATTTATAGTATTATATTTTGTACATGGAGGGCCAGTATTATAGTAGTTATATTCTTGACATGGGGGCAGTATTATAGTATTATATTATGTACATAGGGGACAGTATTATAGTAGTTATATTCTGTACATGGAGGGGGCAGTAGTTATAGGTGTCATAGGGTCAGTATTATAGTAGTTATAGTTCCTGTACATAGGGGGGCATAGGCGAGGGCAGTATTATAGTAGTTATATTCTTGTACAGAGGGCGTATTATAGTAGTTATCTTCCTGTACATATGGGCGGGGGCAGTATTTAGAGTTATCTTCTGTACATAGGGGGCAGTATTATAGTAGTTATATTCTTGTACATAGGGGTAGTATTAATGTAGTTATATTCCTGTACATGGGGGCAGTATTATAGTAGTTATATTCTTGTACATATGGAGGCAGTATTATAGTAGTTATATTCTTGTACATAGGGAGGCAGTATTTATAGTGTTTATCTCTGTTACATAGGGGCAGTATATAGTAGTTTATTCTGTGTACTGGGGGCAGATTATAGTAGTTATATTCCTGTAACATGGAGGGCAGTATTATAGTGTTATATTCTGTACATACGGGGGCAGATTATAGTAGTTTATATTCTTGTACATAGGGGGCGTATTATAGTAGTTTATCCTGTACATAGGAGGCAGTATTATAGTAGTTATATTCTTGTACATAGGGGGCAGTATTATAGTAGTTATATTCCTGTCATAGGAGGCAGTTATATTATAGTAGTATATTCCTGTACCTAGGGGCAGTATTATAGTAGTTATATTCTGTACATAGGGGAGTATTATAGTAGTTATATTCCTGTCATAGGGGCGGGCAGATATTATAGTAGTTATATTCTTGACATAGGGGCAGTATATAGAGTTATATCTTGTACATAGGGGGCAGTATTATAGTATGTTATATTCTTGTACATAGGAGGACAGTATTATGTAGTTATATCTTGTACATAGGGGCAGTATATAGTAGATTTATCTGTACATAGGGGGCAGTATTATCGTAGTTATATTGATGGGCAGATCATGTATCTGGACATAGGCAGTTTATGTAGTTATATCTTGTACATAGGGGCAGTATTATAGTAGTTATATTTTGTACATAGGGGACAGTATTATAGTAGTTTATTCTTGTACATAGGGGGCAGATTAGTAGTTATTTGTACTAGGGCAGTTTAGTAGTATATCTTCAGGGCGATGTAGTTTATTCCTGTACATAGGGGCAGTATTATAGTAGTTATATTCTTGTACATAGGGGGCAGTATTATAGTAGTTATATTCTTGTACATAGGGGGCAGTATTATATAGTTTAGTATTATACTTTTATTATTAATAGTTATATATTTATATATATAAATAATACTGCCACAACACACAGAAATGGCTCCGCATACCATTCACATAAATAATTCCTGCCACAACACACATAAATGGCACCGCTATACCATACACATTACTAATACTGCCACAGCACACAGAAAATGGTACCGCTAGACCATTCACATGAATAATACTGCCACAGCACACAGAAATGGTACCGCTATACCATACACATAAATAATACTGCCACAGCACACAGAAATGGCTCCGCCATACCATTCACATGAATAATACTGCCACAGCACAGAAATGGTACCGCTTACTATACACATTACTAATACTGCCACAGCACACAGAAATGGCTCCGCCATACCATTCACATAAATAATACTGCCACAACACACAGAAATGGCTCCGCCATACCATTCACATAAATAATACTGCCACAGCACACAGAAATGGCTCCGCCATACCATTCACATGAATAATACGGCCACAACACACATAAATGGCACCGCTATACTATACCATTACTAATACTGCCACAGCACACAGAAATGGCTCCGCCCTACCATTCACATAATAATACTGCCACAACACACATAAATGGCACCACTATACTATACACAATTACTAATACTGCCACAGCACACAGAAATGGCTCCACCATACCATACACATGAATAATACTGCCACAGCACACAGAAATGGCTCCGCCATACCATACATATGAATAATAATCTGTATCTAGGATATAGGTTTATCTTTCCTAACACCAGGTCCTCCATGGGGGTCGACGATAGCATCCTCACAGATCATCTGATGAACAGAGTATGGGAAAGGAAGTAGACAGCACTATTCTCAGTGTAGTGGCGAAGTGAGGCACTGCAGCTTAGCTCTCATTGAAATGAGCAGGGGCTGATCTGTAGTAAACTGGTATGACCACTACAAAGGAAATGGCGCTGTCACACTCTCTCATTCTCTGTACAGCCTGATCAGTGGGTTTAGACTCCCAGTAATCTGATATTGACGACCAATTCTGTGATATGTTATCAACAATTTTAGACCAGAAGATCCCTTTAAGCTAGTATTCCCCTTTAAGAACTGAATGTATCAGTGAATCAGGAGATATAACCAGTTGTGCCCAAATATACAAAGGAACATCAATTACCATCCGCGCTCACACAGGAACCTCTGTTCTTCCCCCGTCCTAGAATATTCCGCAACTATATTAAGCCGCTAATTACCCTGATTACATAACGAGGAACTAATTATAGACATCATTTCTTATCATTAATGACTTACACATTAAGACCCCCCCCCCCAACCAGCATCTATATAGTAGTTATATTCTTGTACATAGGGGGCAGTATTATAGTAGTTATATTCTTGTACATAGGGGCAGTATTATAGTAGTTATTATTCTTGTACATAGGGGGACATTATAGTAGTTATATTCTTGGACATAGGGGCAGTATTATAGTAGTTCTATTCCTGGTACATAGGGGGCAGTATTAGAGTAGTTATATTCTTGTACATGGAGGGCCGTATCCTTATAGTAGTTATATTCTGTACATGGAGGGCAGTATTATATAGTTATATTCTGTACATGAGGGCAGATTATAGGAGTTATATTCTTGTACATGGGGGCAGTATTATAGTAGTTATCTTGTACATAGGGGGCAGATTTAGTATTTATTTTGTACATAGAGGCGTATTATAGTATATTCTGTACATAGGGGCGGCAGTATTATAGTAGTTATATTTCTGTACATAGGGGGCAGTATTATAGTAGTTATATTCTTGTACATAGGGGGTAGGTATTATAGTAGTTATATTTCTGTACATAGGAGGCAGTATTATAGTAGTTATATTTTGACATAGGGGGCATCAGATTATAGTAGTTAGATTTGTACATAGGGCAGGATTATAGTAGTTCTATTCCTGTACATGGGGGCAGTATTTATAGTAGTTATATTCTTGTACATGGAGGGCAGTATTATAGTAGTTATATTCTTTTTGTACATGGAGGGCAGGATTATATAGTTATATTCCTGTAATAGGGGGCAGTATTATAGTAGTTTATTCTTGTACAAGGGGGCAGTATTAGTAGTATTATATTCCTGTACATAGGAGGCATATTATAGTGTAATTTATTCTGTCATAGGGGGCAGTATTATAGTAGTTATATTCTGTACATGGGGCAGTATTATAGTAGTTATATTCCTGTACATAGGGCCAGTAATTATAGTAGTTATATTTCCTGTAAATAGGGGCATAGTATTATAGTAGTTATATCTTTTGTACATAGGGGGCAGTATTAAGTAGTATATTCTTGTACATAGGGGGCAGTATTATAGTAGTTATTATTTGTACATAGGGACAGTATTATAGTAGGTTAATCTGTACATAGGGGGGTATTATAGTAGTTATATTCTTGTGTACATAGGGGGCAGTATATATAGTAGTTATATTCTTGTACATAGGGCAGTATTCTAGTATTATATCTTGTACATAGGGGGAGGCAGTATTATAGTAGTTATATTCCTGTATCATGGGGGCGCAGTATTATGCAGTTTATATGTCTGTACATAGGGGGCAGTATTATAGGTAGTATATTCTTGTACATAGGGGGCAGTATGATAGTGTATATTCTCTGTACATAGGGGACAGTTTATAGTAGTAATTTGTACATAGGGGGCAGTATTATAGTAGTTATATTCTTGTACATAGGGGCAGTATTATTATAGTCATATCTGTACATAGGGAGGTGGCAGTATATAGTAGTTATATTCCTGTACATAGGGGGCAGATTATAGCAGTTATATTCTTGTACATAGGGGCAGTATTATAGTAGTTATATTCTTGTACATAGGGGGCAGTATTATAGTAGTTATATTCTTGTACATAGGGGGCAGTATTATAGTAGTTATAGTATTATACTTTTATTATTAATATTTATATATTTATTATATATATGAGGATTTTTTCTATGAAGTATTATTTCCCTGCAGTATTGTGACCACCTACCACTACTTCCTGCAGACCTGTTGAGTGACAGCAGAAGGGAAGTATATGTAAACTAACATATAGGAAGTAAGAGATGCATATACTAGGTCAGGTGGGACACTCAAAATTTGCATAAATTCTCATAGGAACTTACATTTAGTGAAGCAGATGTGACCCATAAAGTGGTATGGTGGTACATACATGCCCTTCTCATCCAGTGGCTGTTGGCGGTATTATAGTAGTTATATGGCAGTGTTGTAACCTCGTTTATACCAATTTTACATAAATTACTAGTCAGGTGTGTACATGAGGGATGAAGATATATCTGGAAATCATGTGACTTGTATTCCTCATTGTTTAGCAGTTTTCTCCTGAGAAGGTTCATATAAAACATTATAGAGAATCGCTGATTTGTACTGATGTGAATAAAGCACTTAGGGTGAGCTAGAAACTTACTATTAGCTCCAGCAGCTTCATTCCATGCCTGAGTATTTCAGTTCATGCTCCATTTTTTCTATAGATTTTGATCTAGTTTAATAATTTTTATGTTATTTTTTTTTCTGTATGTGTGAGCAAACATTAGACATTCTGTAATACATCTTGCCCCTTCCCCACACACATATTTCTTCTTCATCCTAAACATTTCACTTAATCTGAATGTTTGCCTGCAGTTCCAAGAGGAGTAGTAGCTCACTGAAAGATCAGATTACAGTACACTATTAAGAAGGTATTAGGAAGAAGCAGAGATACACATGATGCTGCAGCTAATAGTAAGTTTTCTATCTCACCCTTTGTGGTGTTCAGGTAGAGGTCCGTACTACAGTATTTTGACTATGTTCTGCAGATGCTTATGAATGAGAAAAAGAGAAAAGCAAGCACAGGCAGAAGCTGATGGAGATAATAGTAAGTTTTCTTTCTCACCATAAATCAGTACAAGTCAGTATGTAGTTTCTTATATGATCCTGTTGTTGCTTCTGAGTGTGAGAGATTTTTAAACCAGATTCTATTCTTCTTTGTGTGTGGAGATATCATAGCCACCAGTCTCCACCAATAGCTCCGAGACAACTAAGAAATGCAGAACCTGCAGAGGGGAAAACTGCCAAACAATGCGGAATGCATATAATGGGGGTCATTTACTAAGGGCCCGATTCGCGTTTTCCCGACGTGTTACCCGAATATTTCCGATTGGCGCCGATTTCCCCTGAATTGCCCCGGGATCGGATTGTGGCGCATCGGCGCTGGCATGCACGCGACAGAAATTGGGGGGCGTGGCCGAACGAAAACCCGACGGATTTGGAAAAACCGCCGCATTTAAAAAAAAAATCTGTTGCGGTGCTTGCACTTACCTTCACTCAGCCCGGTTCGGTGAACTCCAGCGCGTTCTGATGCTTTTCAGCGCAGCAGCGCCACCTGGTCGTCGGAGGAACTACCTTAATGAATCCCGGCCGGACCCGAATCCAGCGCAGAGAACGCGCTTCTGGATCGCAAATGGACCGGGTAAGTAAATCTGCCCCAATGTCATATATGATCCTGCAGATGCTTCTTGTAGCAAGAGTTGTGGAGAAGGTCCTCTATCTTCAATGTGAAGTGTGTGGGAGACATCTTAGCAGTTAGTCTCCAGGCCACCAGCTGTGAGATAACTGAGAATTATAGATAGAGTCTGCAGAGGGGAAAACTGCTAAACAATGCATAATACAAGTCATATAATGTTATATATATTATCCTGAAGATGCCTCCTGTAGAGAGAGTTATGGAGAAGGTCCTCTATCTGCAATGTGAAGTGTGTGGGAGACATCATAGCAGCTAGTTTTCAGCCACCAGCTCTGAGACAACTGAGAATTATAGATAGAGCCTGCGGTGGGGAAAACTGCTAAACAATGCACAATAAAAGTCATATAATGCTCCTGCTGATATTTGTCAGAGAGTTATAGAGAAGGTCCTCTACTTTATATGTGTAGTGTATAGGAGACAACGTAGTAGCTGGTCTCCAGCCACCAGTTCTGAGACACTTGTGATATAAGAAAGAACCTGCAGAGGGGAAAACTGCTAAACATTACAGAATACAAGTCATATAATGTCATATATGATACTGCTGATGCTTCTGAGTGAGAGACTTATGGAGTAGATCCTCAACTGTCCATGTGCAGAGTATGGGAGACATCATAGCAGCTGGTCTCCAGCTCTGAGACAACTGAGAATTATAGATAGAGCCTGCAGATGGGAAAACTGCTAAACAATACATAATACAAGTCTTATGATTTGCTGCTGATATCTGTCAGTGCTGCTGAATGTTATGGAGAAGGTCCTCTACTTTCTATGTGTAGTGTATAGGAGACATCATAGTAGCCAGTCTCCAGCCACCAGCTCAGAGACACCTGTGATATAAGAAAGAGCCTCCCAAGGGGAAAACTGCTAAACAATGCAGAATGCAAGTCCTATGATGTCAAATATAATCCTGCTAATTCTTCTGAGTGAGAGATTGTGTGCAGTGTATGGGAGACATCATAGCAGACAGTCTCCAGCCACCAGCTCTGAGACACCTGAAAATTAGAGATAGAGCCTGCAGAGGGGAAAACTGCTAAACAATGCAGAATACAAGTCATATAATGTCATATATGATACTGTTGATACTGGAAAAGCTCCTTTACTTTCTGTGCACAGTGTATATGTGATTCTGCTGATGCTTCTTGTTGAGAGAGTTCTGGAGAAGGTCCTCTAATTTATGTCTACAGTGTATGGGAGACACTATATTAGCTAGTCTCCACCACCAGCTCTGAGACAACTGAGAAGTAGATGTAGCCTGCCGGGGGGAAAACTGCTAAGAAATACCGAATATACACTACAGCTCAAAAGTTTTGGGTCACTTAGAGATGTGCTTATTTTTGAAAGGAAAGCACATTTTCTTTCAGTGAAGCTAAAAAAAGACTCAAACACTCTATATACATTGTTAATGTGGTAAATGACTATTCTAGCTGCAAATATCTGTTCTTTAATGCAATATCTACATAGGTGTATATAGGCCCATTTCTAACCATCACCTCTCCAGTGGTTTAGTGGTACATTGGGCTAACTGTGTAAAAGAATATTGGATGTTTAGAAAACCTTTTAAAACCGTTGTTCAAGTATGCTAGCACAGCTGAAAACAGTTTGGCTGATTAGAGAAGCTATAAAACTGACCTTCCTTGAAGCTGGTTGAGAATCAGGAGCATCACATTTGTTTGTTCTATAAAATTCTCACAATGGACAAAAAAAAAAGAACTTTCAGGGGAAACTCGACAGTCTGTTATTGTTTTTAGAAATGAAGGCCATCCCATGTGACAAATTACAAAGAAACTGAAGATTTCTTACAATGGTGTGTACTACTCCCTTCAGAGGAGAGCACAAACAAGCTGTAACCAGAGTAGAAAGCGAAGTGGGAGGCCCCGCTGAACAACTAAGCAACAAGACAAGTACATTAGAGTCTCTAGTTTGAGAAACCGATGCCTCACAGGTCCTCAACCGGCAGCTTCATTACATAGTACCTGCCATACGCCAGTGTCACCCTCTACAGTGAAGAGGTGCCTCCACGATGATGGCCTTCAAGGCAGAGTGGCAAAAGAAAAAGCCATATCTGAGACTGGCTAATAAAAGGAAAAGATTAATATGGGCAAAAGAACAGACATTGGACAGAGGAAGATTGGAAAAAAGTTTTATGGACAGACCAATCTAAGTTTGAGGTGTTTGGATCACACAGAAGAACACTTTTGAGACGCAGAACAACCGAAAAGATGCTGGAAGATGCCATCTGTCACATGGTGGAGGTCATGTGATGGTGGAGGTCGTGTGATGGTGGAGGTCGTGTGATGGTGGAGGTCGTTGTGGATGGTGGAGGTAGTATTGTGATGGTTGGAGGGGTGGTGGGAGGTATGTGAGTGGAGGTGTGTGATGGTGGAGTCGTTGGGTGGAGGTGTGTTGTGTGATGGTGGAGGTCGTGTGATGGTGGAGGTCGTGTGAGTTGGAGGTCGTGTGATGGTGGAGGTTGTGTGATGTGGAGGTCGTTGGTGATGGTGGAGGTCGTGTGATGGTGGAGGTTGTGTGATGGTGGAGGTCGTGTGATTGGTGGAGATTGTGTGATGGGTGCAGGTTGGGTGATGTTGGAGGTCATTGATGGTGGAGGCCATGTGATGGTGGAAGGCCATGTGATGGTGGAGATTGTGTGGATGGTGCAGGTTGTGTGATGTTGGAGGTCGTGTGATGGTGGAGGCCATGTGATGGTGGAGGCCATGTGATGGTGGAGGTCGTGTGATGGTGGAGGTCGTGTGGGGAGGTCGTGTGATGGTGGAGGTGATGGTGGAGGTCGTGTGATGGTGGGAGTCTTTGATGGTGGAGGTCTGTGATGGTGAAGGTCATGTGATGGTGGAGGTCTGTGATGGTGGAGTCTTGTGGTGGAGGTGTGTGATGTGATGGGGGGTCGTGATTGTATGGTGGAGCGATGTGATGGTGGAGATTGTGTGATGGTGGAGGCCATGTGATGGTGGAGGTGTGTGATGTGGAGGGTCGGTGATGGTGGAGGTAGTGTGTGATGTGGAGGGTCATGTGATGGTGGGTCTTATGGTGAGGTAGTAGGGTCTGGGGTAAAGTGGGAAAATTGTACAGGGTCAAAGGGATTTTGAATAAGGAAGGCTATGGCCTCCATTATACATCACCAAACCCGTGGACAGCGCCTGATTGGAGCCAATTTCATCCTACGACAGGACAATGACACAAAGCTCCTCCAAATTATACAGGAACTATTTAGGGAAGAAGCAGCAGCTGGTCTTCTATCTGGTATGGAGTGGCCCAGTCACCAGATCTCAACCCCAATGAGGTGTTGTGGGAGCTTCTTGACTATACAGTACGCAAAAAGTGCCCATCAAGCCGGTCCGATTTGTGGGAGGAGCTTCTGTAAGCATGGGGGGGTGGTTATTTATCAGTTATAATTATCATATTATACATATTATAATGTTTCCATCTCTGACTGTCTTTGTCTGTGTCTATCTGTCACCGACTGTCTCTGGCACTGACTGTCTCTATCACTGACTGTCTCTGAATGTTTCCATCTCTGACTGTCTTTGTCTGTGTCTATCTGTCACCGACTGTCTCTGGCACTGACTGTCTGTATCACTGACTGTCTCTGAATGTTTCCATCTCTGACTGTCTTTGTCTGTGTCTATCTGTCTCCGACTGTCTCTGGCACTGACTGTCTGTATCACTGACTGTCTCTGAATGTTTCCATCTCTGACTGTCTTTGTCTGTGTCTATCTGTCTCCGACTGTCTCTGGCACTGACTGTCTGTATCACTGACTGTCTCTGAATGTTTCCAATCTGACTGTCTTTGTCTGTGTCTATCTGTCTCCGACTGTCTCTGGCACTGACTGTCTGTATCACTGACTGTCTCTGAATGTTTCCGTCTCTGTCTGTGTCTATCTGTCTGTGTCTATCTGTCTCCGACTGTCTCTGGCACTGACTGTCTGTATCACTGACTGTCTCTGAATGTTTCCGTCTCTGTCTGTGTCTATCTGTCTGTGTCTCCGCCTGTCTCTGGCACTGACCATCTCTGTCTCTGACTGTGTCTGACCATCTCTGTCTCTGATCGTCTCTGTCTCCATTTTTCAACTCATTTGAAAAATAAAAGTATGAGTTTTTCATGGAAAACGCTAAATTGCCCGGGTGATCCCAAACTTTTGAGCGGTAACTTTTGCTCCGTTGGTTTGTTTTTGTCTGTATACTCCTTGCAGCTTATCCTGAATCTTTAGATGTTCTTTAAGGTGAAATTCTTTTCACAGTTTTCAGTTGTTTTCAGCATGACACTTTCGGAAGCTTCTCTAACACCTACCCCAGCGCGGGCTGCGCCCCTCCCAGCTATACGCCGTGTTTTGCAGCCTCAGCTCTTCTTGGCGGTGATGTGGAGATGCTGAGATTAGAGTGGAAAGTCAGCCTTGTCGCTAAAGTAATCCCTACCAGGCTTAAAGGGACACTCCAGCCAAACTTATATTATACTGCATTATGTCAAGATGATGTGACCCCTTCCAAAATTTCGTAAATTCAAGTCTAGCAGCCATTGATCTCTTACCTAGAGGTACATTAGCCAAAAGAGGCCTCTGAGTTAGATGACGGGGCCCCCCTGACACTGCGGGCCCCATAGCAGCCACTATGACTGTTAACATGAGATACGCCCCAGGGTCAAATTTCCTGGGTCAACACGCTCTCAAAATTTCGTAAAGGCAAGTTAGCAGCCACCGATCTCTTACCTAGAGGTACATTAGTTAAAAGGGTTCTCTGAGTCAGATGACGGGGCCCCCTGACACTCGGGGCCCCATAGCAGCCGTCTGATGTTACCCCTGTAGATACACACCTGGTCAAAAATTCCTGGGTCAAAACGCTCCTTCCAAAGTTTAAAAGGCAAGTCTAGCAGCCACCAATCTCTTACTGAGGTGCATTAGTTAAAAGTGGTCGCTGAGGTCAGATGACGGGGCCCCCCTGGACAGCGGGGCCCCATAGCAGCCGTTATGGCTGTTACCCCTGTAGATACACACCTGGTGTAAAATTTCCTGGGTCAAACGCTCCCTTCCAAAGTTTCATAAGGCAAGTTAGCAGCCACCAATCTATTACCTAGAGGTGCATTAGTTAAAAGTGGGCTCTGAGTCAGAGGACGGGCCCCATGACAATGCGGGCCTCATAGCAGCCGCTTATGGCGTTACCCCTGTGATACGCACCTGGGTCAAAATTTCCTGGGGTCAAAACGTCCTTTCCAAAATTTGTAAAGGCAAGTCTAGCAGCCACGATCCTTACCTAGAGGTACATTAGTTAAAAGTGGCCTCTGAGTCAGATGACGGGCCCCCGACACTGCGGGCCTCATAGCAGCTGCTATGGCTGTACCCCTGTAAGGATACGCCCCGGGGTCAAAATTTCCTGGGTCAAAAAACGCCCTTCCAAAATTTTAAAGGCAAGTCTAGCAGCCACCGATCTTCAGAGGTACATAGTTAAAAGTGGTCTCTGGTCAGATGACGGGGCCCCCCTGCACCCTGCGGGCCCATAGCAGCCGCTAGGCGTTACCTGGTAGATACACACCGGGTCAAAATTTCCTGGGTCAAACGCTCCTTCCAAAGTTCATATAGGCAAGTCTAGCAGCCACCGATCTCTTACTAGAGGTGACATAGTTAAAAGTGGCCTCTGAGTCAGATGGTGGGCCCCCCTGACACTGCGGGCCCCATAGCAGCCGACTATGGCTGTTACCCTGTAGATACGTCCCTGGGCAAAATTTCCTGGGTCAAAAACGCTCTTCCAAAGTTTCATAAAGGCAAGTCTAGCAGCCACCGATCTCTTACCTAGAGGTACATTAGCCAAAAGTGGCCTCTGAGTGTTTCTTATAGGTCAAGATGATGGGCCCCCGTGAAATTGTGGGCCCCATAGCAGCCGCTATGGCTGTTACCCCTGTAGATACGCCCCTGGGTCAGCATGGGAAGCATCTAAACATGTGCCTATTCCAAAAATCGAAATCAAACCCAGGTCGATATCCTTAGCATATGCATAAGGGATCACCCAGCCCTATGACACAAGCTCATGCCAAGTCTGGATTTACAGGGTCATAAAGTTCTCCACGGTACTAGATGTACTTGAATACTTCACCTTTAACACAGCGTTAATACAATAAAGTTACTGCAGGTTGTACAGTGGGACTGGCTGCTACTATCCAATACCCATAAGATGTCTCATAGATACAGGTCCAGCCTCTGCACACATACAATAAGGCTGGTGTGGATGGCCCCTATCTCCTAAAATCCAATGTCCTAATGGACTGTGATTGCCTAAATCTTATACTGCTGTGCCCAAAATGATAACAAGGATTCTCCAAACCAGGGTAGCCCCAGAGATTTGAGTGATTTGACCTTTGTGTATAGTATTAGTAGCAGCAGGACTGTGAAATATGGATTTATATTCCATGATTGTTCTGAGGGGGGTGGGGGGCATGTCCTTATACTACCTTTCCCTCTGTAGACAGTGTTATGTATGGTTCCTGGATTGATGTGTAATCATACCTTTATGTAAGGTGTTAGTAGCAGCAGGACTGTGATATTGGATTTATATATTCTCAGACTGTACTGGTGGTGTGTCCTCACTGCGTGCTCTGTGCTTTCGTAGGACCAGGTTATGTATGTTCCTGGAGTGATGTGTAATAACCGTTATGTAAGGTTTAGTAGGCAGCAGGACTGTGATATATGGATTTAGTACCAGGACTTACTGGTGGTGTGTCTCCCTCCACTCTGCTGTGCTCTGTGCTCTCCGTTGACAGTGTTATGTATTGTCCCTGGAGTGATGTGTAATCATACCTTTATGTATGGTGTTAGTAGCCGCAGGACTGTGATGTATGGATTTATATTCCATGATTGTTCTGAGGGGCTACTATACTACTGTTCCCTCTGTAGACAGTGTTATGTATTGTCCCTGGAGTGAGTGATGTGTAATCATACCTTTATGTATGGTGTTAGTAGCAGCAGGACTGTGATATATGGATTATTATCCAGGACTGTACTGGTGGTGTGTCCTCACACTGCTGTGCTCTGTGCTCTCTGTATACAGTGTTATGTATGGTCCCTGGAGTGATGTGTAATCATACCTTTATGTATGGTGTTAGTAGCAGCAGGAATGTGATATATGGGATTTATTATCCAGGACTGTACTGGTGGTGTGTCCTCACTCTGCTGTGCTCTGTGCTCTTCGTAGCCGTGTTATGTATTGTCCCTGGAGTGATGTGTAATCATACCTTTTATGTGGGGTAGTAGACGCAGGAATGTGATGTAGGATCTATTCCATGATTGTTATGAGGGAGACTACGATACTACTGTTCCTCTGAGACAGTTGTGATGTTTGGTCCTGGAGTGAGTGTAATCATACCGGATGATGGGTTAGCTAGCGCAGGACTGTTGTATATGATTTTTATTATCCAGGAGTACTGGTTCCATGACAAGTGTGTACTCACACTGCTGTGCTCTGTGCATCTCTGTATACAGTGTTATGAGGTCCTGGGTGATGTGTAATCATTACCTTTATGTATGTGTTAGTAAGCAGAAGGACGTGATATATGGATTTTATTTATCCAGGACTGTACTGGGGGTGTGTCCTCAAATCTGCTGTGCTCTGTGCCTTCTTAGACAGTGTTATGTATGTCCGGGAGTGAGGTGTAATCATACCTTTATGTATGGTTGTTTAGTAGCAGACAGGACGGTGATATAGGGTTTTATTCAGGGTGTACTGTGGACGTGTCCTCACACTGCTGTGTTCTGTGCTCTCTGCAGCCAGTGTTAGGTATTGTCCTGTAGTGATTGTTTAATAATACCTTAGTATGGATTCTGTAGCAGTGGACACATCTCTAGAGGAACAATATCTAACACTGGCTAGTGCTCCTAGTACAATCCAGGAATAGAAATCCATGTCCATGAACATCATGACATGAGCTCGAGGGGAAGTCATTGGTTCCCCTCCAGGGGTGAGGGAAAGCTGGGTGCCAACTGACTCAGAGGTAGTCATATGGTCCCCACCCCTTAAATAGATTAAGCATTCAGTACTGAGGGAAAGCTGGGTGACAACTGACATGAGCTCAGAGGGAGTCATCCGGTTTCCTTCCATAAGTAGAATTGCCTTTCAGGGGTGTTAGAAAGCTGGTGACATAAACTCAGAGGGAATCATACAGCCCCCCCCCCAAGTAGATTTGCCATTGAGGAGAGTAGGAAAGCTGGGTGACGAGTTCGAAGGGAGTCATCCAGTCCCCTCCTAAGTAGATGTATTAAGGATTGTGGAAAAACTGGGTGACATGAACTCAGTTGGAGTAGTCCGGTCCCCCCCCCCCCCTTAGTAGATGTGCCATTCAGGGGTGTGGGAAAGCTGGTTGACATGACCTTAGAGGGAGTAATCCAGTCTCCCCCCTCTTAGATGTGCTATTCAGGGATGTGGTAAAGCTGGGTGACATGAGATTAGAGGGAGTAGTCCGGTTTGCTCCTTAAGTAGATGTGCCATTCAGGGGTATGGGAAAGCTGGGTGACATGAGCTTAGAGGAAGTAGTCCGGTTCCCCCCTTACTAGATGTGCCATTCAGGGATGTGGTAAAGCTGGGTGACATGAGCTCAGATGGAGTAGTCCGGTTCCCCCCTATAGATGTGCCATTAAGCGGTTGTGGTAAAGCCTGGGTGACATGAAGCCTCAGATGGAGTAGTCCGGTTCCCCCTACTAGATGTCGCCAGTCAGGTATGTGGTAAAGCGGGTGAAGCTGGGGACATGAGCTCAGATGGAGGTAATCCGGTTCCCCTTACTAGATGTGCCATTCAGGGCTGTGGTAAAGCTGGGTGACATGGAGCTCAGAGAGTAATCCGGTTCCCCCTTACTAGATGTGCCAATTCAGGGGCGATGTGTTAAAGCTGGGTGACATGAGATCAGATGGCGTAGTCCGGTTCCCCCTTAGCTAGATGTGCCATCAGGGGTGTTGTGGGAAGCTGGGTGACATGAGCTCAGATTGAAGTAGTCCGGTTTTCCCCCTGTAATAGATGTGCCATTCAGGGTATGTGGTAAAGCTGGGTGACATGAGCTTAGGGAAGTAGTCCGGTTCACCCCTTACTAGGATGTGCCATCAGGGTGTGGTAAAGCTGGGTGACATGAGACTCAGATGGGCTATGACTGTTACCCCTGTAGATACGCCCCAGGGTCAAAATTTCCTGGGTCAAAACGCTCCTTCCAAAATTTCGTAAAGGCAAGTCTAGCAGCCACCGATCTCTTACCTAGAGGTACATTAGTTAAAAGTGGTCTCTGAGTCAGATGACGGGGCCCCCCTGACACTGCGGGCCCCATAGCAGCCGCTATGGCTGTTACCCCTGTAGATACACACCTGGGTCAAAATTTCCTGGGTCAAAACGCTCCTTCCAAAGTTTCATAAAGGCAAGTCTAGCAGCCACCAATCTCTTACCTAGAGGTGCATTACTGGGTCAAAATTTCCTGGGTCAAAACGCTCCTTCCAAAGTTTCATATAGGCAAGTCTAGCAGCCACCGATCTCTTACCTAGAGGTGCATTAGTTAAAAGTGGCCTCTGAGTCAGATGGTGGGGCCCCCCTGACACTGCGGGCCCCATAGCAGCCGCTATGGCTGTTCATAGCAGCCGCTATGGCTGTTACCCCTGTAGATACACACCTGGGTCAAAATTTCCTGGGTCAAAACGCTCCTTCCAAAGTTTCATAGTAAAGCTGGGTGACATGAGCTTAGAGGAAGTAGTCCGGTTCCCCCCTTACTAGATGTGCCATTCAGGGATGTGGTAAAGCTGGGTGACATGACCTTAGAGGGAGTAGTCCGGTTCCCCCCTTACTAGATGTGCCATTCAGGGGTGTGGAGTAGTCCGGTTCCCCCCTTACTAGATGTGCCATTCAGGGGTGTGGGAAAGCTGGGTGACATGAGCTCAGATGAAGTAGTCCGGTTTCCCCCTTTACTAGATGTGCCATTCAGGTATGTGGTAAAGCTGGGTGACATGAGCTTAGAGGAAGTAGTCCGGTTCCCCCCTTACTAGATGTGCCATTCAGGGGTGTGTTAAAGCTGGGTGACATGAGCTCAGATGGAGTAGTCCGGTTCCCCCCTTTGCAGCGAGGGCGGCCTTTTCAAGGAATGAGCACTGAACTAACACACTGACAACCTGCAATACCTGACATACCTGTGATCAGAGTGGCGCTGTTCTTAAGGAAGCATGCAGTACTAGACACGGACCGTGAAGCGAAGGGGCGCCGTTTCAGGAATGAAGCACTGACTAACCTGCAATACCTGACATACACCTGTGATCAGAGTGGGCTCTGTTCTGTAATGGAGCATGACAGTACTAGACACGACTGTGAGCGAAGGGGCGCCGTTCACAGGAATGAAGTAGGTGTAACCTGCAATACTGACATAACCTGTGATCAGAGTGGCGCGTTTCTGAATGAAGCTGCAGTACTAGACACGGACTGTGAAGCGAAGGGGCGCCGTTTCAAGGAATGAAGCACTGATAACCTGCAATACCTGACATAAACCGTGATCAGAGTGGCGCTGTTCGCAATGGAGCATACAGTACTAGACACGGACTGTGAAGCGAAGGGGCGCCGTTTCAGGAAATGAAGATAGGAGTAACCTATACCTGACATAACCTGTAACTGTATCAGAGGGCGCTGTTCTGTAATGAAGCATGCAGTACTAGACACGGACTGTGAAGCGAAGGGGGCGCCGTTCAGGAATGAAGCACTGACTAACCTGCAATACCTGACATAACCTGTGATCAGAGTGGCGCTGTTCTGTAATTGAAGCATGCAGTACTAGACATGACTGTCGAAGAGAAGGGGCGCCGTTTCAGGAATTACTAACCTGCAATACCTGACATAACCTGTGATCAGAGTGGCGCTGTTCTGTAATGAAGCATGCAGTACTAGACACGGACTGTAAGCAAAGGGGCGCCGTTTTCAGGAATGAACGTAGGGAGTAACCTGAATACCTGACCATAACCTGTGATCAGTAGTGGCGCTGTTCTGTAATGAAGCATGCAGTACTAGACCATGGACTGTGAACCGAAGGGGCGACCGGTTCGGTAATGAAGCACTGAGTAACCTCATACTGACTACCCTGTGATCAGAGTGGCCTGTTTCGTGTAATGAAGCATGCAGTACTAGACACGGACTGTGAAGCGAAGGGGCGCCGTTTCAGGAATGAAGCCTGACTAACATGCCATACCTGACATAAGCCTGTGATCAGAGGGGCGCTGTTTCTGTAATGCGCATGCAGTACTAGACACGACTGTGAAGCTAAGAAGGGGCGCCGTTTCCCAATGAAGTAGGGAGTAACCTGCAATACCTGACATAACCTGTGTCAGAGTGGCGCTGTTCTGTAATGAAGCAGCATACTAGACTGGACTGTAAAGCGAGGGGGCGTCAGTTTCAGGAATGACTAACCTGCAATACTTGACATATCCTGTGATCAGAGTGGGCGCGCTGTTCCTAACAGAAAGCAGACCTATATTTCCATCTCCTTGTGTAAATTGCGGAGGCGCTCCTGTACTCCTTCCTCGCGCTCGTGATGAAAGACGAGGCTCACCTAGTCTGTATCCGCTCTCTAAGACATAAATACGACGCGTCTTGATCCTACTTCTCCGGGGGTCAATCCGAGACATCTCCAACCTCTCATTATTATCTTCAACGCCTGGTTGTAAGCTTCCAATTACCGGGACTTGTTAAACAGGACGACGGGTCACCTTCTCCGGGCGATCCGAAGATCCCGTCCCGTGATAGAGGAACATCGCCATTAAGATTACATTTCACTCCGACGCGACGAAAATGGTTTTGTCATCTGTGAATATACGGACACGGCAGCGCGCCTCATTTACATGAGGCAAATTCTGGGATGCGAGCGACGAAAAGTCGCCATTAGACGCGTATACACGCGCCAGCTACACGGCCATCGCTCAAAATCAAAATTTTGCTATTTTTTTAATAATGTATGTAAAAATGTCATTTTGGTATAAGGAAACCATCAGCATGTGTGTGTGTATGGATCTCATAGTCGTCTATCGTTAATAACCATCACATGGTGTGCTGTTTACGGATCACTAGTCGTCTATCGTAATAAACCATCAGCATGGTGCTGTTTACGGATCACTAGTCGTCTATCGTTAATAAACATCAGCATTGCTGTTTGTGGATCATTTAGTCTTGTATTGTTAAGAATGGTTTTGTGGATAAGGAAACGATCAGTAAGTTCCCGTATTGGTTGGATATTCTTGGATTGTATTTATGTGTGTGTAAAAATGTTGTAGGTGTGTGTGTGGTGTGGTGTGTGTGTGTATGAATGTATTTATTTTGTGTGTGTGTGTATGAATGTATTTATTTAGGTGTGTGTGTGTTTGTACATGTGTATTTATTTTCGTTGTATGTGTGTGTTGTGTGTGTATAGTATATATTGCACTAGGTGTTGCTGAGTTGGAATGTATTGAGTGTATGTGTGTGTGTGTGTGTGTGTGTGTGTTATGATGTATGAAGATGTGTGAATATTGTGTTATGTATGATTGTTTTAGGTGTAGTGTGTGTAGATGTATGTCAATATAGTGGCAGGTATGATTGTATTTAGGTGTGTATGAATGTGTGTATATGTATGTGAATATATGTGTGCAGGTATGATGTTATTAGGTGTGTATGAATGTCAGTAGATATATGTGTGTATGTATGATTGTATTAGTATGTGAATGATTGTGTGTCGATGTTATGTGATATATTGTGTAGGTATGATTGTATTAGGTGTTGTAGTGTCTTATGTAAGGTGTGTATGTATGATTGTATGTAGGGTGTATGTTATGGAATATGTTGGTATGTATGATTGTATTTAGGTGTTATGAATGTGTAGATATTGTGTATGTATGATGTATAGTTGTGTATGATGTGTGTATTATGTGGTGTATGTATGTGTATTTAGGTGTATGAATGTGTGTAGATGTATGTGAATATGTGTTAGGTATGTGTATATGTTATGTAAAATGTATTGTGGTGTTGTACTTGTTCCATCCACAATCCTTTCCACCTTTCCCCCTGACTGCCGCAGTTACTCGCTCTAATTTTCCAGATATCATCAGACGCCCTCATGCACACACCCGCCCGCGCTCACATCCCTTACTCCTCTCCGATGAGCTCGCAGGTTATGAACCGTTTAGGGGTCGACATTAATTTGTTTGCTCCGATGGCCCATCCGGCACACTAACTAAGGCGATGATTATGAATAGCGGGAGGCGAGTCACACCCCCGCCGGGTATGATCCTGTACTCACTGAGAGCCGCTTCCCTCCCATACATCACACACAGACTCGTTACTGTAGTTGCTTTTTTTTTGGTACAAAACCAACAGAATTAATTAACAGAAACAGCATGGACTTTCTAAGAAAACGCTTGGAATTTGTCACTTTCTGGGTGATAACAAAACTGCGCTGAGAGAAGTAATTATCTGTGAAACAAACAAGGATTAGGAGGAGCTGTGATCTCAGCTATTTTTAGGGAGCATAATAGCTAATAGGTACCAACCCCTCTGCCTGCTGCCTAATGAGTTATATTTTTGATCAACAGCTATAAATCCTTAAAGGAACTCCACAAAGGGCATATACCAGAGTTGGGTTGCTGCAAGATTACAGGTGATATAGACTCACTATGCCACCATTTATCCTTACAATAATATTTTAAATATTTTCCAATAGGGAGTGAGACTCTTAAAGGGGATATTTCACCACCTCCCTCACCCAACTCAACTTGCATCATCTAATTGGTCTCACTCACTCTTCTGATTCTGGCAAGTTGGAATTTTCTCTCTAGCCTCTACCGTTCCAACAGTCCGGTTGGAAATCTAAGAATGGGGCGGAGCCAGACTTTCTTCTTTAGCTATAAACCCCCATTGACAGTTGATAACCATGGTGAATACTCATGTAGTGATTCTTAGTGAGGGTATTTAATACGATTTAGTATATTAATTACCAGAGCGTCGGTCTGTCTGTTCCAGCCAAGTGCTGACACCTAATTAGCATATTGTGTACTGAAAATTAATCAATTAGGCTCGCTACTGTCAAGTGGGTGGTCTTGAGTTAAAGTACATAGTCTTTGGCGCCAACCGTATTGACAATAGACATTAGAGGTCCAAGAATAATGACGATGATTACTCAGGATAGGTCCTCAGTTTTAGATGGGTGGTCCGAGGTCAGGACAGACAAACCAGCTCAGCTGATTGACAGTCTATATCCAAGAATTAAGACCGTGGATAATCGGAAACCGTTGTGGACAAGACAGAAAATTCCAACTGTCCAGATATCGGTAAAACAATACCTATTAAAGGATCAAGAATTGAGGTTAGTGAAGAGGTGGGAAAATTTCCCCTTTAAATGGCAGGCATTAAAGATATCTCTCTACTGGTGGCAATAATTGTATTTAAAGGAGTCTTCCACCGGATCTGCTAAAGTCTGTTTTAGTAAGTGCTTGAACACTCCGATCTGGATCAGCTCTGTTTGGAGTATTGATGTGTTTTAAATAAACAAATGGACAAGTGGGCGTTAACATTCCTCTGTCAAAAGGGTGTGTCTCCTTACGGTTGATGTTACAACGTGCCCTGTTTAGACAGATTATATGTTACACTCAGTTGATACATGATTTAGGTTCATGGGCCCACCTGGTACTTATGCCATTTGCACCCTTTAGTCACGCCCTACATTAAAAGGTCTCACTTATGAATATTTAATACATCAAACCCCTTTAAGATTGCATCGCACACAGCAATCCAATGCTGGGTCTCGTTCATTTTTCCTTTTCTGTGTTTCCAGCCTAAAGAACAAAAACAAGGAGATCTGATCCCACCACGGTTCATGGAGCACAAACCATCTCCTACTGAAGGTCAAAGGTGAGAATAACCCTGTGTATATCCCTGGGACAATCCCCTTTAATAAAGCTCAGTGTGTGACCATTGGACTTTTAAGGGAACCTGTCCGCGTTCGACCCCTACACTGCCATTATGTTTGGGTTTTTGGTCCCGAAACATTTTCACTTACACCATTGGTTTAGAATTCCACAGGGTAAAGGTCACTAGGGACCGGTCGACTTCATTCGACCCCTCTGGAAATTACTTGAGGCTGATTTGAAACCCCTAGCGTAATTGATATGCATTATGTATGAGTGGAGTTCCCCTTTAATTAAAGCTAACGGTACACATAATTAGATCTACATTGTTACTGATTGGGGGCGTGTCCTCGGGATGCTTAGACTCCTACTTCCTGTTTATATCTATAGACCTTGGAGTAAGTGGAACGTCTACTCGTTATATACGATATTACTGACAGAGTTGTACTTAAGTGAGTCGCCCCTTTAGGGAGTCGCCTGTGTCTAGGTAGGTCGTTCCCCGCTCCCGTTTACCCTTAGTCCTTCCTCCTCCGCCCCGGTTCACTCTTTGTTTCGGATGTTTACAAACAAAAGGATTGAATTCCTCTTGATTACGTTCACCTCTCCGAAGCTTTGCGTAGACAAAATGGAAGATTCTTAATGGTACATTGTAAAATTGGTGGTCAAGGGGCTGATGTCAAAGTTCTGGTGCAAGGGCCAGATAAGGGTTATAATACTGGAAGTGCTGGTGGTCTAGGGGGGAAAAAGTGTTTGTGTTCTACAGCCCTGTGGGTATGGAATAAAGGGTAGTGTGTATCCGGTGGGCTAGTGTAGGAGTATCCGCTAACATCCAGTGCTTTTTAGGGAGAGAATGGGGAATTGTTGAATTAAGATTTAGTGGGGCAAAGAAAAAAAAATGATGTAAACCATCAATATCCCTGATAGTTTTATGGCAAAGAAAGGGATAGTAGTAGCATCCCTGGTGGTCTAGGGAAAAAAACGTGAATTCCACTCATTGATGATTTGTAAGGGCACAGAAACATTGAAAGTGTCCAAATTCTTGGTGGTTATGGATGAAAAAGTTATATAGTATCCCTGGTGGTCTAGGGCTCAAAGTATAACAGTTATAATAAACCAACATTCTGGTGCCTAGAGAGAAAACTGTGACTTCCATAATTATGATATCTATTAAATGTCAGATCCCTGGTAATTATGACTGTGTGCAGAGTGAGTTCCCCCATCCCTGGTGGTCTAGGAAAGTAGTGAACTCCGGCGTTAATCGCTCTAGGGCAAGATAAAATGTAAAAAGCCCTGGTGGTCTATGCCTGAAAAAAGGTATTGCTAGCGTCCCTGGCAGTCTAGGTCAAAGAAGGGTACAGTGCAAACATCCCTGGTGGTTAGGAGAGGACTAGTGAATTCCAGAATTAATTCAAAAGTAGAAAGTTAATCCCTGATGTATGTAGGATAATAGAGGAGTGTTAGTATCCCTGGAGACTAGAGGAGGGAAAGGGGATGCCTTAGTGGTGTATGAAGAGAAACCTTGGTGGTCTAAGGCAAGAGTAGAAAGAGTTCTTCCCTAATATCCCTGGTGGTTCATGGCAGAAAAGTGGTTAATTCCTGCAGGACCACAGTAATGTGGTGGGCCTGGTGGTCCTCAGCAGGTAGAGGTTACTTCGTCATACCTAGAGGTCCAGTGGGTTATTCAGCCCTTCTGCTACAGTGAATACAACCTTGGAAACTGGAGTTTTGAAGGGACCGCCTCAATTTTGGGGCAGTTTCCCATACCCTAAATAGAGTGGTGGGCAACCTTCACCCCTGCTCCAGCTCTTAACATCTGTAATAAGCGGCGCTCCACTGATTCCGAGGAAATTGGAATTTTTTTTTCTAGCCCTCACCGTTTCCCAGCAATCGCTGTTGTTAGTTTCAGCACACAATTGCCAATTGTGCCCTAGTGTCATGTGGGTGTGTCCCAGAAGCACTGCCCACTTGAGCAGTTGAACACCAAATTAGCATATTGTGCGCTCAAAACTAACATCAACGATTTGCTCTGGGAAGTGGTGAGGGCTAGAGAAAAATTCCAACTGCGTCTGAATCGGTGGAACTCCACCACCAGTAATGTGCTCATGTGGCTGAACTTGTAATACCAGGCACTGCCATGAACACGAGCTGGCGCTGTTTCGGAAACTAAAGCGAGCGATGTTTATACTCCTGATTCGTGTTATTACTACTCTGATCTGTCAGGAGATTTGTATTATCCTTTTGTTCTCTATTTGCATATTTGCAAAATAGTCCTGCTTATAAAAAGTATGCAAAATGAGGTGTAATGGTTTTCCCAGCAGCCATTAACGAACTTTTTCTCGGCAGACCATCATTGTGAAGTGCGGATGGATCGAGATCCTGATGTTGGGCCAAGTGGGATCAGGCGGTACAGATCGGTGCCTTTTGGCGCAGGCTTTCGTAAAGTATTCACACCCTCCACGCCAACCTCCACCTCCCCCCACACGCTAATTCTGTGCCCACTACCTCCTCGCTGTTAATCGTTAAGGAGGAATTAGTGCTAATAAATCCATTATGAGGCAAAATTAGTATTTGCATAAATCCTTTTTCCCTCGTAAAGGTACATTTCCTGTAAATTGTGACCTTCTCCCTAAATTGTAGGTATAGATTTTGGCCCTGGGCGTGGGCCGGCTCTCCATGTAATGATTATCGATTACTTGCTAGGGACTGTGTGGATATCATCCGTCCAGGTTGTGGGTTTATTGAACTGTTTGACTGAGCTATGGAAATGTAATTTTTTTTTTTTTTTTAACCCTCAGGGCTGAGGACAGAAGGACTTCTTTCGGAGATCAGTTTCACTCACATCATCAAAGAAATCCAGAAGCAGATATACTGGGTGTGTCGCTTCAATCTGGTGTTACTTACTCAATCTGCTGCGGTCACACTTGGCTGAACCTTTTGCCCGTCACATTACTGAAACCTGCCAGCCGTCACACTGCTTGAACCTGCCCGCACGTCAACTGCTGAACTGCCGCACTTAGAAACCCGCCGTCACACTTGCGTGAACCTGCCGCGTCAGCACTTGCTGAACATGCCGGCCCGTCACACTTGCTGAACACTGCCGCGGTCACACTCTGCCTTCCGTAACCTGCTGCGTGACCTGTCTGCTGCGCTCACACTGCTTGAATTGACGCTCACACTTGCTGGAATTCGCCGGTGTCACACTTGCTGAACCTGCCGTCGGTCACACCTTGCTGAAAATCCGCTGGTCCTTGCGACTGCTCGCACCTGCTGAACCTGCGCCTGGGTCACATGCTGAACCTGCCGCCGGTCACACTGCGTGAACCTGTCCGCCGGTCACACTTGCTGAACTGCCGACGCGTCACACTTCTCAGACACTGCTGACCGCCGGTCCACACCTGCTGACATGCCGCCGGTCACACTTGCTGACCTGCGCCGTCACCGACTGCGCGTCCACACTTGCTAACGTCTGTCCGCGGTCGACATACTAACGTATCGCGTATAATACAATTCCGCATCCTTCACGGTAAACATCACCCCGTCTTCCTCTATAAATTCCCCACACTTATACACACCTCGCTGCTGCGGACCTCTTTGCACACCCCTCTCTGTCTATGCAGAGAATCCAACCCTATCATAGATATGCTAGAAGAATTCTGATGACTTCCTCTGGCCGCCTCATGATTTTAATTATGTTCACTTCTGAATTATATAACGTTCCTGAAATTCCGCGGAGACTCCATTATTATTCACGGCTTCTTCTGACTGCGATACACTAATGGTTATCGACGCGAACAATCCGATACATTACATCATCTACAGGGAAACCCGCGTTCGAATTTGACGGATACGGACGTTACTGTTTCCTGCGTAGCTGAGACTTTCTCTGACGGGAACTCCCGACCAGCTGCTGACCTTCCCTCCTACCGCTCTCCTCGAACATCACCAGTGAAGTAGTTAGTTACAAACGGTAAGTGGATACACCTGATCAAGCACTCTCAGGAGCTGTGTCCAACAACGCTCTTCAGATCCCTCCCCCTCTCACACTATGAGTCTCTTATTTCCTGGAACGAGAGTAGATCCAGTGAAATACTTGATATCTATGCTGTGCTAGGAGGGGGGACGAGCTTGAAGAGAGTTGTGGACCACAGCTTACTAGGCAGTTTTTGGTGGACTGTGGTTCCCACATTAGTCACCTCAACAGCGCAGTGAACCAGCAATCTCCGTCAGCTCTTTCCCCCCTCTCACACATAATAGAGATTCTAAGGAAAAACTGCAGCTGCACCCCCACCCTCCTCTCCCCTTTCCCAGTAGGATATCCAGTATGTACAACTTTACACTAGCAGACTGTCGGAATATAGGGCTCACCTCCCGCCTCATGAAACCCTGCAGATGTCTCTGCAGTGTGGAGAGCATTTTTTTCCATGACGCGTCAAAAACCAGCTTTAAACAGCATTGTTCACCGCACAACTCCGGAGCACAACTACAATCCGTCCTCAATATTCATGTGTTTTTTCACATGGTGAGGTTCATCATCCCATTATGGGGTAGATGGATATTCCTTTCCTGATAGAGAGAACTCTTCTCTATCTCTCTCATTGTCTATTACATCTCATAGTCTATCTATCATCTAGTCTCATATCTTACTATCTATCTATCCTCATATCTATCTAGCTATCTAACTATCTATCTATCTATCTCATATCCTATCTATCTCTCTCAATCTATCTATCTATCTTATCGATCTCATAGCTATCTATCTAATCTCATACTATCTTTCTAATAGTGATCAGAGTGGCGCTGTTCTGTAATGAAGCATGCAGTACTAGACACGGACTGTGAAGCGAAGGGGCGCCGTTTCAGGAATGAAGCACTGACTAACCTGCAATACCTGACATAACCTGTGATCAGAGTGGCGCTGTTCTGTAATGGAGCATACAGTACTAGACACGGACTATGAAGCGAAGGGGCGCCGTTTCAGGAATGAAGCACTGACTAACCTGCAATACCTGACATAACCTGTGATCAGAGTGGCGCTGTTCTGTAATGAAGCATGCAGTACTAGACACGGACGTGAAGCGATAGGGGCGCCGTTTCAGGAAATGAAGATAGGAGTTAACTGCAATACCTGACATAACCTGTGACATGTCAGTAGGGCGTGTTCTGAATGAAGCATGCAGTACAGACACGGACTGTGAAGCGAAGGGGGCCGTTTTCAGGAATGAAGCATGACTAACCTGCAATACCTGACATAACCTGTGATCAGAGTGGCGTGTTCTGTAATGAAGCATGCAGTACTAGACATGGACTGTCGAAGAAAGGGGCGCCGTTTCAGGAATTACTAACCTGCAATACCTGACATAACCTGTGATCAGAGTGGCGCTGTTCTGTAATGAAGCATGCAGTACTAGACACGGACTGTAAGCAAAGGGGCGCCGTTTTCAGGAATGAAGTAGGGAGTAACCTGAATACCTGACCATAACCTGTGATCAGTAGTGGCGCTGTTCTGTAATGAAGCATGCAGTACTAGACATGGACTGTGAACCGAAGGGGCGCCGTTTCGGTAATGAAGCACTGAGTAACCTGCATACTGACTACCCTGTGATCAGAGTGGCCTGTTTCGTGTAATGAAGCATGCAGTACTAGACACGGACTGTGAAGCGAAGGGGCGCCGTTTCAGGAATGAAGCCTGACTAACCTGCAATACCTGACATAAGCCTGTGATCAGAGGGGCGCTGTTTCTGTAATGGCATGCAGTACTAGACACGACTGTGAAGCTAGAAGGGGCGCCGTTTCCAATGAAGTAGGGAGTAACCTGCAATACCTGACATAACCTGTGTCAGAGTGGCGCTGTTCTGTAATGAAGCAGCATACTAGACTGGACTGTAAAGCGAGGGGGCGTCAGTTTCAGGAATGACTAACCTGCAATACTTGACATATCCTGTGATCAGAGTGGGCGCGCTGTTCCTAACAGAAAGCAGACCTATATTTCCATCTCCTTGTGTAAATTGCGGAGGCGCTCCTGTACTCCTTCCTCGCGCTCGTGATGAAAGACGAGGCTCACCTAGTCTGTATCCGCTCTCTAAGACATAAATACGACGCGTCTTGATCCTACTTCTCCGGGGGGTCAATCCGAGACATCTCCAACCTCTCATTATTAGTCTTCAACGCCTGGTTGTAAGCTTCCAATTACCGGGACTTGTTAGAACAGGACGGACGGGTCACCTTCTCCGGGCGATCCGAAGATCCCGTCCCGCTGATAGAGGAACCATCGCCATAAGATTACATTTCACTCCGACGCCGACGAAAATGGTTTTGTCATCTCGTGAATATTACGGACGACGGCAGCGCGCCTCATTTACATGAGGCAAATTCTGGGATGCGAGGACGAAAAGTCGCCATTAGACGCGTATACACGCGCCAGCTACACGGCCATCGCTCAAAATCAAAATTTTGCTATTTTTTTACATAATGTATGTAAAAATGTCATTTTGGTATAAGGAAAACCATCAGCATGTGTGTGTGTATGGATCTCATAGTCGTCTATCGTTAATAAACCATCACATGGTGTGCTGTTTACGGATCCTAGTCGTCTATCGTAATAAACCATCAGCATGGTGCTGTTTACGGATCACTAGTCGTCTATCGTTAATAAACATCAGCATGCTGTTTGTGGATCATTTAGTCTTGTATTGTTAAAATGGTTTTGTGGATAAGGAACGATCAGTAAGTTCCCGTATTGGTTGGATATTCTTGGATTGTATTTATGTGTGTGTAAAAATGTGTAGGTGTGTGTGTGGTGTGGTGTGTGTGTGTATGAATGTATTTATTTTGTGTGTGTGTGTATGAATGTATTTATTTAGGTGTGTGTGTGTTTGTACATGTGTATTTATTTTCGTTGTATGTGTGTGTTGTGTGTGTATAGTATATATTGCACTAGGTGTTGCTGAGTTGGAATGTATTGAGTGTATGTGTGTGTGTGTGTGTGTGTGTGTGTTATGATGTATGAAGATGTGTGAATATTGTGTTATGTATGATTGTTTTAGGTGTAGTGTGTGTAGATGTATGTCAATATAGTGGCAGGTATGATTGTATTTAGGTGTGTATGAATGTGTGTATATGTATGTGAATATATGTGTGCAGGTATGATGTTATTAGGTGTGTATGAATGTCAGTAGATATAGTGTGTGTATGTATGATTGTATTAGTATGTGAATGATTTGTGTCGATGTTATGTGATATATTGTGTAGGTATGATTGTATTAGGTGTTGTAGTGTCTTATGTAAGGTGTGTATGTATGATTGTATGTAGGGTGTATGTTATGGAATATGTTGGTATGTATGATTGTATTTAGGTGTTATGAATGTGTAGATATTGTGTATGTATGATGTATAGTTGTGTATGATGTGTGTATTATGTGGTGTATGTATGTGTATTTAGGTGTATGAATGTGTGTAGATGTATGTGAATATGTGTGTAGGTATGTGTATATGTTATGTAAAATGATTGTGGTGTTGTACTTGTTCCATCCACAATCCTTTCCACCTTTCCCCCTGACTGCCGCCAGTTACTCGCTCTAATTTTCCAGATATCATCAGACGCCCTCATGCACACACCCGCCCGCGCTCACATCCCTTACTCCTCTCCGATGAGCTCGCAGGTTATGAACCGTTTAGGGGTCGACATTAATTTGTTTGCTCCGATGGCCCATCCGGCACACTAACTAAGGCGATGATTATGAATAGCGGGAGGCGAGTCACACCCCCGCCGGGTATGATCCTGTACTCACTGAGAGCCGCTTCCCTCCCATACATCACACACAGACTCGTTACTGTAGTTGCTTTTTTTTTGGTACAAAACCAACAGAATTAATTAACAGAAACAGCATGACTTTCTAAGAAAAGCTTGGAATTTGTCACTTTCTGGGTGATAACAAAACTGCGCTGAGAGAAGTAATTATCTGTGAAACAAACAAGGATTAGGAGGAGCTGTGATCTCAGCTATTTTTAGGGAGCATAATAGCTAATAGGTACCAACCCCTCTGCCTGCTGCCTAATGAGTTATATTTATTGATCAACAGCTATAAATCCTTAAAGGAACTCCACAAAGGGCATATACCAGAGTTGGGTTGCTGCAAGATTACAGGTGATATAGACTCACTATGCCACCATTTATCCTTACAATAATATTTTAAATATTTTCCAATAGGGAGTGAGACTCTTAAAGGGGATATTTCACCACCTCCCTCACCCAACTCAACTTGCATCATCTAATTGGTCTCACTCACTCTTCTGATTCTGGCAAGTTGGAATTTTCTCTCTAGCCTCTACCGTTCCAAGCAGTCCCGGTTGGAAATCTAAGAATGGGGCGGAGCCAGACTTTCTTCTTTAGCTATAAACCCCCATTTGACAGTTGATAACACATGGTGAATATCAATGTAGTGATTCTTAGTGAGGGTATTTAATACGATTTAGTACTATTATTACCAGAGGTCGGCTGTCTGTTCCAGCCAAGTGCTGACACCTATTAGCATATTGTGTACTGAAAATTAGATCTATTAGGCTCGCTACTGTCAAGTGGGTGGTCTTGAGTTAAAGTACATAGTCTTGGCGCCAACCGTATTGACAATAGACAGTTAGAGGTCCAAGAATAATGACGATGATTACTCAGGATAGGTCCTCTAGTTTTAGATGGGTGGTCCGAGGTCAGGACAGACAACCCAGCTCAGCTGATTGACAGTCTATATCCAAGAATTAAGACCGGGGAAATCGGAAACCGTTGTGGACAAGACAGAAAATTCCAACTGTTCCAGAATCGGTAAAACAATACCTATTAAGGATCAAGAATTGAGGTTAGTGAAGAGTGGGAAAATTTCCCCTTTAAATGGCAGGCATTAAAGATATCTCTCTACTGGTGGCAATAATTGTATTAAAGGAGTCTTCCACGGTATCTGCTAAAGTCTGTTTTAGTAGGCTTTGAACACTCCGATCTGGTCAGCTCTGTTTGGAGTATTGATGTGTTTAAATAAACAAATGGACAAGTGGGCGTTTAACATTCCTCTGTCAAAAGGGTGTGTCTCCTTACGGTTGATGTTACAAGTGCCCTGTTTAGACAGATTATTATGTTACACTCAGTTGATACATGATTTTAGGTTCATGGGGCCCACCTGGTACTGTATGCCTTTGCACCCTTTAGTCACGCCCTAATTAAAAGGTCTCACTTATGAATATTTATACATCAACCCCTTTAAGATTGCATCGCACACAGCAATCCAAGCCTGGGTCTCGTTCATTTTTCCTTTTCTGTGTTTCCAGCCAAAGAACAAAAACAAGGAGATCTGATCCCACCCGGTCATGGAGCAAAACCATCTCCTACCTGAAGGTCAAAGGTGAGAATAACCCTGTGTATATCCCTGGGACATCCCCTTTAATAACAGCTCAGTGTGTGACCATTGGACTTTTAAAGGGAACCTGTCCGCAGTTCGACCCTACACTGCCATTATGTTTGGGTTTGGTCCGAAACATTTTCACTTACACATTGGTTTAGAATTCCACAGGGTAAAAGGTCACTAGGGACCGGTCCGACTTCATTCGACCCCTCTGGAATACTTGAGGCTGATTTTGAAACCCCTAGCGTAATATGATATGCATTATGTATGAGTGGGAGTTCCCCTTTAATTAAAGCTAACGGTAACATAAATTAGATCTACATTGTTACTGATTGGGGGCGTGTCCTCGGGATGCTTAGACTCCTACTTCCTGTTTATATCTTATAGACCTTGGAGTAATGGAACGTCTACTCTTATATACGATAACTGAGACAGAGTTGTCTTAAGTGAGTCGCCCCTTTAGGGAGTCGCCCTGTTCTAGTAGGTCGTTCCCCGCTCCCGTTTACCCTTAGTCCTTCCTTCCTCCGCCCCGGTTCACTCTTTGTTTCGGATGTTTACAAACAAAAGGATTGAGATTCCTCTGCGATACGTTCACCTCTCGAAGCTTTGCGTAGACAAAATGGAAGATTCTTAATGGTACATTGTAAAATTGGTGGTCAAGGGGCTGATGTCAAAGTTCTGGTGCAAGGGCCAGATAAGGGTTATAATACTGGAAGTGCTGGTGGTCTAGGGGGGAAAAAGTGTTTGTGTTCTACAGCCCTGGTGGGTATGGAATAAAGGGTAGTGTGTATCCGGTGGGCTAGTGTAGGAGTATCCGCTAACATCCAGTGCTTTTTAGGGAGAGAAATGGGGAATTGTTGAATTAAGATTTAGTGGGGCAAAGAAAAAAAAATGATGTAAACCATCAATATCCCTGATAGTTTTATGGCAAAGAAAGGGATAGTAGTAGCTCCCTGGTGGTCTAGGGAAAAAAACGTGAATTCCACTCATTGATGATTTGTAAGGGCACAGAAACATTGAAAGTGTCCAAATTCTTGGTGGTTATGGATGAAAAAGTTATATAGTATCCCTGGTGGTCTAGGGCTCAAAGTATAACAGTTATAATAAACCAACATTCTGGTGCCTAGAGAGAAAACTGTGACTTCCATAATTATGATATCTATTAAATGTCAGATCCCTGGTAATTATGACTGTGTGCAGAGTGAGTTCCCCCATCCCTGGTGGTCTAGGAAAGTAGTGAACTCCGGCGTTAATCGCTCTAGGGCAAGATAAAATGTAAAAAGCCCTGGTGGTCTATGCCCGAAAAAAGGTTATTGCTAGCGTCCCTGGCAGTCTAGGTCAAAGAAGGGCACAGTGCAAACATCCCTGGTGGTTAGGAGAGGACTAGTGAATTCCAGAATTAATTCAAAAGTAGAAAGTTAATCCCTGATGTATGTAGGATAATAGAGGAGTGTTAGTATCCCTGGAGACTAGAGGAGGGAAAGGGGATGCCTTAGTGGTGTATGAAGAGAAACCTTGGTGGTCTAAGGCAAGAGTAGAAAGAGTTCTTCCCTAATATCCCTGGTGGTTCATGGCAGAAAAGTGGTTAATTCCTGCAGGACCACAGTAATGTGGTGGGCCTGGTGGTCCTCAGCAGGTAGAGGTTACTTCGTCATACCTAGAGGTCCAGTGGGTTATTCAGCCCTTCTGCTACAGTGAATACATCCTTGGAAACTGGAGTTTTGAAGGGACCGCCTCAATTTTGGGGCAGTTTCCCATACCCTAAATAGAGTGGTGGGCAACCTTCACCCCTGCTCCAGCTCTTAACATCTGTAATAAGCGGCGCTCCACTGATTCCGAGGAAATTGGAATTTTTTTTTCTAGCCCTCACCGTTTCCCAGCAATCGCTGTTGTTAGTTTCAGCACACAATTGCCAATTGTGCCCTAGTGTCATGTGGGTGTGTCCCAGAAGCACTGCCCACTTGAGCAGTTGAACACCAAATTAGCATATTGTGCGCTCAAAACTAACATCAACGATTTGCTCGGGAAGTGGTGAGGGCTAGAGAAAAATTCCAACTGCGTCTGAATCGGTGGAACTCCACCACCAGTAATGTGCTCATGTGGCTGAACTTGTAATACCAGGCACTGCCATGAACACGAGGTGGCGCTGTTTCGGAAACTAAAGCGACGATGTTTATACTCCTGATTCGTGTTATTACTACTCTGATCTGTCAGGAGATTTGTATTATCCTTTTGTTCTCTATTTGCATATTTGCAAAATAGTCCTGCTTATAAAAAGTATGCAAATTGAGGTGTAATGGTTTTCCCAGCAGCCATTAACGAACTTTTTCTCGTCAGACCATCATTGTGAAATGCGGATGATCGAGATCCTGATGTTGGGCCAAGTGGGATCAGGCGGTACAGATCGGTGCCTTTTGGCGCAGGCTTTCGTAAAGTATTCACACCCTCCACGCCAACCTCCACCTCCCCCCACGACGCTAATTCTGTGCCCACTACCTCCTCGCTGTTAATCGTTAAGGAGGAATTAGTGCTAATAAATCCATTATGAGGCAAAATTAGTATTTGCATAAATCCTTTTTCCCTCGTAAAGGTACATTTCCTGTAAATTGTGACCTTCTCCCTAAATTGTAGGTATAGATTTTGGCCCTGGGCGTGGAGCCGGCTCTCCATGTAATGATTATCGATTACTTGCTAGGGACTGTGTGGATATCATCCGTCCAGGTTGTGGGTTTATTGAACTGTTTGACTGAGCTATGGAAATGTAATTTTTTTTTTTTTTTTAACCCTCAGGGCTGAGGACAGACAGGACTTCTTTCGGAGATCAGTTTCACTCACATCATCAAAGAAATCCAGAAGCATATATACTGGGGTGTGTCGCTTCAATCTGGTGTTACTTACTCAATCTGCTGCGGTCACACTTGGCTGAACCTTTTGCCCGTCACACTTACTGAAACCTGCCAGCCGTCACATTGCCTTGAACATGCCGCACGTCAACTTGCTGAACTGCCGCACCTTATGAACCGCGCCGTCACCTTGCTGAACCTGCCGCGTCAGCACTTGCTGAACTGCCGGCCGTCACACTTGCTGAACATGCCGCGGTCAACACTCTGATCTTCGACACACTGTGCGTCGACACTGATACCTGCTGCGCTCACCACTGCTGACATTGACGGCCTCAACACTTGCTAATTCTGCGCGCGTGTCACATTGCTGAACTGCCTCGGTCACACCTTGCTGAAACCGCTGGCCGCTGACCTGCCCCGCACCTTGCTGAACCTGCACCTGGTCACACTTGGCTGAACCTGCCGCCGGTTCACACTGCGTGACACCTGCCGCCGGTCACACTTGCTGAACCTGCCGCGGTCACACTTGCTCACGACACTGTGCCCCGCCGGTCCACACTGCTGACATGCCGCCGGTCACACTTGCTAGACTCGCGTCTTGACGCCGCGTCACACTTGCTAACTCTCCGCGGTCACACTGACTAAGTATCGCGTTATAATAAATTCGTCATCCTTCACGGGTAACAGTCACCCGTCTTCCTCTATAAATTCCCCACACTTTATACACACCTCAGCTGCTGCGGCACCTCTTTGCACACCCCTCTCTTGTCTATGGCAGAGTGCCCAACCCTATCATAGATATGCTTAGAAGATTCTGAGAGACTTCCTCGGCGCCTCATGAGTTTTAATTAGTTCACTTCTGAAACTTATGTATAACGTTCCTGAATTCCGCGGAGACTGCCATTATTATTCACGGCTTCTGAGCCTGCGATACACTAATGGTTATCGACGCGAACCAATCCGTACATTACATCAATCTACGGGAAACCCCGCTCGAATTTTGACGGATACGGCGACGTTATGTTTCCCTGCGTACTGAGACTTTCTTGACGGGAACTCCCGACCGAGCTTGCTGACCTTCTCCTCCTACCGCCTGCTATCCTCGAACATCACCAGTGAAAGTAGTTATTACAAACGGTAAGTGATACACCTGATCAAGCATCTGCAGGAGCTGTGATCCAACAACGCTCTTAGAACTCCCTCCCCACTCTCACAGCATGGTCTCGTATTTTCCTGGAACGAGAGTAATCCAGGAAATACTTGATAATCTATTCTGTGCTAGGGGGGGGGAGCGAGTTAAGAGACGTTGTTGGACACAGCTATAGGCAGTTTTTGGTGGACTGTGGTTCCCACATTAGTCACACCAACAGCGCAGTGACCAGCAATCTCCTCAGCTCTTTCCCCCCTCGCACACAAATAGAGTTCTAAGGAAAAACTGAGGCTGCACCCCCCACCCCTCCTCTCCCCTTTCCCATGGTATATCCAGTATTACAACAGTTTTACACAGGCAGGAGTCGGAAACTAGGGCTCATCCTCCCCGCCTCATGAACCCTGCAGATTGCTCTGCAGGTGTGGAGTAGCATTTTGTTCATGACGCGTCAAAACCCAGCTGGTAAACACATGTTTCACCCACTAGACTCCGGAGCACAACTACAACCGTCCTACAATTCTCATGTGTTTTTTTCACATGGTGAGGTCATCAGTCCTCATTATGGGGTCACATGGATCATTCGTTTCCTGATAGAGATGACCTCTATCTCTTTCATTCTCTCTCATTATCTATCTACTCTCATAGTCATCTATCATCTAGTCTCATATCTTACTATCTATCTATCCTCATATCTATCTAGCTATCTAACTATCTATCTATCTATCTCATATCCTATCTATCTCTCTCAATCTATCTATCTATCTTATCGATCTCATAGCTATCTATCTAATCTCATACTATCTTTCTAATACGCTGTTCTGTAATGAAGCATGCAGTACTAGACACGGACTGTGAAGCGAAGGGGCGCCGTTTCAGGAATGAAGCCCTGACTAACCTGCAATACCTATGACATAACAGGTGATCAGAGTGGAGCTGGTCGGAATGGAGCATACAAGTACTAGACACGGACTGTGTGAAGCGAAGGGGAGTGAGGGGCGCCGTTCAGGAATGAAGTAGGGAGTAACCTTGCAATTACCTGACATAACCTGTGATCAGAGTGGCGCTGTTCTGTAATGAAGCATGCAGTACTAGACATGGACTGTGAAGAGAAGGGGCGCCGTTTCAGGAATTACTAACCTGCAATACCTGACATAACCTGTGATCAGAGTGGCGCTGTTCTGTAATGAAGCATGCAGTACTAGACACGGACGTGAAGCAAAGGGCCTGTGGCGCGTTTTCAGGAATAAGTAGGGGATGAAACTGGCATACCTGACATAACCTGTGATCAGAGGTGGCGCGTTTGTTCTGTAATGAAGCATGCAGTACTAGACATGGACTGTGAACCGAAGGGGCGCCGTTTCGGTAATGAAGCACTGAGTAACCTGCAATACCTGACATAACCTGTGATCAGAGTGGCGCTGTTCTGTAATGAAGCATGCAGTACTAGACACGGACTGTGAAGCGAAGGGGCGCCGTTTCAGGAATGAAGCCCTGACTAACCTGCAATACCTGAAACTGTGATCAAGTGGCGCTGTTCTGTAATGAAGCATGCAGGTACTAGACAAGGACTGTTAGAAGCGAAGGGGCGCCGTTTCGCATGAAGTGAGGGAGTAACCTGAATAACATGACATACCGTGATCAGAGTGGCGTGTTCTGTAATGAAGCAGCAGTACTAGAATGGACTGTAAAGAGGGGGGACCGCAGTTTCAGGAATGGACTAACAATGCAATAATGAACATATACCTGGATCAGAGGGCGCTGTTCCTAACAGTAAAGCAGACACGATATATTTTCATCTCCTTGTGTAAATTGAGGGAGGCGCTCCTGTACCTTCCTCGCGCCTCGTGATGAGAAGACGAGGTCACCTAGTCTGTCTCGGCTCTCTAATGACATAAATACGACGCGTCTGATCCTACTTCTCGGGGGGTCAATCCGAGACATCTCCAACCTCTCATTATTAGTCTTCAACCACTGGTAAAGCTTCCAATTACCGGGACTTGTTAGAACAGGACGGACGTGTCACCTTCGGGCGATCCGAAGATCCCGTCCCGTGATAAGAGGAACTCATCGCCAAGTAAGATTACATTTCACTCCGACGGAGCGAAAATGGTTTTGTCAATCTGGGGAATATTACGGAGCGGGACAGGCAGCGCGGCGCCTCATTTACATGAGGCAAATTCTGGGATCTGGACGACGGAAAAGCGCCCATTAGACGCGTATAAAAAGCGCCAGCTACACGGCCATCGCTCAAAATTAAAATTTTGGCATTTTTTTTTAATATGTATGTAAAAATGTCATTTTGGTATAAGGGAAAACCATCAGCATGTGTGTTGTGAGGGATCTCATAGTCGTCTATCGTTAATAAACCATCAGCATGGTGTTGTTTACGGATACATAGTCGTCTATCGTAATAAACCCATCAGCATGGTGCTGTTTCGGATCAATAGTCGTCTAAGTTAATAAACATCAGCATGGGCTGTTTGTGGAACATTTAGTTTGTATTGTTTAAGAAAATGGTTTTTGGATAAGGAAACGTACAGTAAGTTCGTATTGGTTGGATATTCTTGGATTGTATTTATGTGTGTGTAAAAATGTAGGTAGGTGTGTGTGTGTGGGTGGTTGTGGTATAATGTATTAGTTGGTGTGGTGTGTATGAATGTATTTATTTTGGTGTGTGTGTTGTGTATGAAGTATTTATTTAGGTGTGTGTGTGGTGTGTTGTAGATATATAATTGCATCTAGGTGTGCATGAGTTGTGAATGTATTTAGGGTATGTGATGTGTTGTGGTGTGTGTGTGTGTATATGATGTTGAAGATTTGGTGAAATATGTGTGTATGTATGATTGATTTAGGTGTATGTGTGTAGATGTATGTCAATATATGTGTGCAGGTATGATTGTATTTAGGTGTGTATGAATGGGTATATGTATATGATGTGAATATATGTGTGCAGGTATGATTGTTATTAGGTGTGTTGAATGTCAGTAGATAGTGTGTAGTATGATTGTATTTAGGTGTGAATGATGTGTGTAGATATGTGAATATAGTGTGTAGGTTGATGATTGTATAGGTTTTTAGGGTGTTTATGAATGTGTAGATGTTATGGTGTGTAGTATGATTGTATTTAGGTGTGTATGTATGTGAAGATATGGGTAGTATGATTGTAATTAGGTGTTATGAATGTCAGTAGTATGTGTGTATGTATGAGTGTATGTGTAGGTGTGTATGAATGTTGTTAGAGGTATGGGTGTATGTATGATTGATTTAGGTGGTATGAATGTGTGTAGATGTATGTGAATATATGTGTGTAGGTTATGTGTATAGTTGTATGTATAAATGATTTTTGGTTTGTACTTGTCCATACCACAGTCCTTTTCCACCTTTCCCCCTGACTGCCGCCAGTTCCTCTTAATTTCCAGATATCATCAGACGCCTCATGCACACACCCGCCCGTTCACTTACCATACTCCTCTTCAGATGAGCTGCAGGTTATTGAACCGTTTAGGGGTCGACATAATTTGTTTGCTCCGTGGCCCATCCGGCAATCACTAACTAAGGCGATGATATGAATGGCGGGAGGCGGAGTCACAACCCGCCCGGGTAATGATCCTGTAATCACTGAGCCGCTTCACCTCCCATACATCACACACAGACTCGTTACTGTAGTTGTTTTTTTTTGGTACAAAACCAACAGAATTAATTAACAGAAAGCAAGATGACTTCTAAGAAAACGGTTGGAATTTGTCACTTCTTGTGATAACAAAACTGCGCTGAGAGAAGGTAATTATCTGTGAAACAAACATGGATTAGGAGAGGGCTGGATCTAGCTATTTTTAGGGAGGCATAAATGCTAATAGGACCAGCCGCCTGGCCTGCTGCCATAATGAGTATATTGTATGTCAACAGCTATAAAATCCTTAAGGGGAACTCCACAAAGGAGCATATACAGAGTTGGGTGGGTTAGATGCGGTGTGCTGAAGATACGAGGTGATTAGACTCACTATGCCACCATTTATCCTTACAAAAATATTTTAAAATTTTTTTTTTCCAATAGGGAGTAGACTTAAAGGGGATATTCACCACCTCCCTCAACTCAACTTTGCATCATCTATATGGTTTATCACTCTTCTGATTCTGGCATAGTTGGAATTTTCTTCTAGCCTCTACCGTTGCAAGCAGTCAGGTTGGAAATCTAAGAATGGGCGGAGCCAGACTTTCTCTTAGCTATAAACACCCATTTGACAGTGATAACCTATTGTGAATATATCATATGTAGTGATTCTTAGTGAGTGGCTATTAATAACATTTAGTATATTTAATTACCAGAGTCGGCTGTCTGTTCCAGCCAAGTGCTGACAGCCAATTAGCATATTGTGTACTGAAAATTATGTAATTAGGCTCGCTACTGGAAGTGGGTGGTCTTGAGTAAAGTACATAGTTGGCGCCAACCGTATATGACAATAGACAGTAGAGGTCAAGAATAATGACGATGATTACCAGGATAGGTCCTCAGTTTTAGATGGTGGTCCTAGGTCAGAGCAGACAACCAGCTCAGCTGATTGACAGTCTAGATCAAAAGAATTAAGACCGTGTGATTGAAATCGGAACAACCGGTGTCGTCTGTGGACAAGACAGAAAATTCCAACTGTCCAGATTCGGTAAAACAATACCTATTAAAGGATGCAAGAATTGAGGTTAGTGAAGGTGGGAAAAATTTCCCCTTTAAATGGCAGGCATTAAAGATTATCTCTCTACTGGTGGCAATAATTTTATTTAAAGGAGTCTTCAACACGTATCTGCTAAAGTCTGTTTTTTACTTAGGCTTGAAAAATAGATCTGGATCCACTGTTTGAGTATTGATGTGTTTAAATAAACAAATGGACAAGTGGGCGTTTACAATCCTCTTGTCAAAAGGGTGTGCTCCTTACGGTTTGATGTTACAGTGCCCTGTTTAGACAGATTATATGTTACACTCAGTTGAACATGATTTAGGTTCATGGGCCCAACGTCTTATGGTATCCTTTGCACCCTTTAGTCACGCCCCTAATTAAAAGTGTCACATTATGAAATATTATACATCAAACCCCTTTAAGATTGCCATAGCAACAAGCATCCAATCCTGGGTCTCGTATTTCTTTTCTTCTTGTGTTTCCAGCCTAAAGAACAAAAAAAAGGAGATCTGATCCACCCGGTCATGGAGCAAACCAACTCCTACCTGAAGGTCAAAGGTGAGATATAACCTGTGTATATCCTGGGAATCCCCATTTATAACAGCTCAGTGTGTGACCATTGGACTTCTTAAAGGGAACTGTCCGCAGGTTCGGGAACCCTACACTGCCATTATGTTTGGGTTTGGTCCGAAACATTTTCACTTACCCATTGGTTTAGAATTCCACAGGGTAAAGGTCACTAGGGACCGGCTGACTTATTGGACCCCTCTGGAAATACTTGAGCGTGATTTGAAACCCCTAGTCGAATATGATAGCAATTATGTAGTGAGTGGAGTTCCCTTTAATTAAAGCTAAGGTACACATAAATAGATCTACATTGTTACTGATTGGGGGCGTGTCCTCGGGATGCTTAGACTCCTACTTCCTGTTTATATCGTATAGACCTTGGAGTAAGTGGAACGTCTATGTTATAAGAATACGATACTAGAGTTGTAAGTTTGAGTCGCCCCCTTTAGGGAGTCGCCCTGTTCTAGGTAGGTCGTCTCCCGCTCCGTTTACACCTTAGTCCTTCCTCCTCCGCCCCGGTTCACTCTTTGTTTCGGATGTTTACAAACAAAGATCTGAGATTCCGTCTGATATACGTTACCTCTCCGAAGCTTTTGTCAGACAAAATGGAAGATTCCTTTAATTGGTACATTGTAAAATTGGTGGTCAAGGGGCTGATGTCAAAGTTCCTGGTGACAAGGGCCCAGATAAGGGTTATAATACTGGAAGTGCTGGTGGTCTTGGGAGGGGGAAACGGAAAAAGTGTTTGTGTTCTACAGCCCTGGTGGCTATATGGAATAAAGGGTAGTTGTAGGTAGGTATGGTAGGAGCCTAGGGTAGGAAAACGCTAACATCCAGGCTTTTTTAGGGAAGAAGTGGGAATTTGTTGAATTAATATTTAGTGGGGCAAAGAAAAAAAAATGATGTAAACCATCAATATCCTCGATAGTTTATGGCAAAGAAAGGGGATAGTAGTAGCATCCCTGGTGGTCTAGGGAAGAGAAAACGAAGAAAAGTGAATCCATCATGATGATTTGTAAGGGCACAGAAACATTGAAATGTCCAAATTCTTGGTGGTTATGGATGAAAAAGTATATAGTATCCCTGGTGGTCTAGGGCTCAAAAGTTAAAACGTATATAAAACCAACATTCATGGTGGCCTAGAGAGAAATACTGTGACTTCCATAATTATGATATGTCTATGAAATGTCAAGATCCCTGGTAATTATGACTTGTGCAGGAGTGGTTCCCCCATCCCTGGTGGTCTAGGAAAGTAGTGACTCGGCGTTAATCGCTGATAGGGCAGATTAAAATGTTAAAAAGCCCTGGTGGTCTATGCGCGCGAAAAAAGGTGGTATTGCTAGCGTCCCTGGCAGTCTAGGTCAAAGAAGGGTACCGTGCAAACATCCCTGGTGGTCTGAGGGAGAGGACTAGTGAATTCCAGAATAATTAAAAAGTAGAAAGTTAATCTGATGTATTGTAGGATAATAGAGGGAGTGTTAGTATCCCTGGAGGACTAGAGGAGTGAAAGGGGATGCCTAGTGGTGTATTGAAGAGAACCTTGGTGGTCTAAGGCAAGAGGTAGAAGAGTTCTTCCCTAATCCGGTGGTTATGGGCAGAAAAGTGGTTAATTCCTGAGGACCACAGTAATGTGGTGGCCTGGTGGTCCTCAGCAGTGGAGAGGTTAAAGTCTTCATACCTAGAGGTCCAGTGGGTTATTCAGCCCTCGCCTACAGGGGATACAACCTTGGAAACTGGAGTTTTGAAGGGACCGCCTCAATTTTGGGGCCGTTTCCCAATACCCTAAATAGAGTGGTGGGCAAATTCACCCCTGCTCCAGCTCTTAACTCATGTAATAAGCGGCGCTCCACTGATTCCCGAGAGGAAATTGGAATTTTTTTTCTAGCCTCACCGTTTCCCGGCAATAGCTGTTGTAGTTTCAGCACACAATTGCAAATTGTGCCCATAGTGTCATGTGGGTGGTCCCAGAAGCACTGCCCACTTGACAGTTGAACACCAATTAGCATATTGTGCGCTAAAACTAACATCAACGATTGCTGGGAATCTGGGAAGGGTGAGGGCTAGGAAAAATTACACTGCGTGAATCGGTGGTGAACATCCACCAGTAATGTGCTCATGTGGCTGAACTTGTAATACCAGGCACTGCATGAAAACAGAGTGGCGCTGTTTCGGAAACTAAAGCGAGCGGTGGTTTATACTCCTGATTTTGTTATTACTTATGATCTGTCAGGAGTTTGTATTATCCTTTTGTTGCTCTATTGCATATTTGACAAATAGTCACTGCTATTAAAAATGTATGCAAATTGAGGTGTAATGGTTTTCCCAGCAGCCACCATTAAAAGAACTGTTTCGATCATCGGCCAAATCATTGTGAAATGCGGATGGATCCTGAGATGATGTCGGGGGCACAGTGGGATCAGGGGTACAGATCGGTGCCTTTGGCGAGAGGCTTTGCGAAAGTATTCACACCCTCCACGCCAAATCCTCACCTCCCCCCACACGCTAATTCTGTGCCACAGTACCTCCTGCTGTTAATCGTTAAGGAGGAATTAGTGCTAATAAATCCATTATGAGGCAAAATTAGTTTGCAAAACAGATCCTGTGGACCATTCGTAAAGGTACATTTCTGTAAATTGTGAAACCTTCTCCCTAATGTAGGTATAGATTGGAACCCTGGGGCTTGTCGGAGTCTCCATGTATATGATTACTTGCGTACGCTGGGAATGTGTGGATATCATCCGGCAGGTTTGGGGTTTATTGAAATGTTTGAATGAGACTATGGAAATGGAATTTTTTTTTTTTTTTTTAACCATTCGGGAGGACTCAGGACAGAAGGACTCTTTTCGGAGATCAGTTTCACTCACATCATCAAAGAAATCCAGAAGCGATAATATGGGATGTGACGCTTCAATCTGGTGTTACTTACTCAATCTGGCTGGTCAGATGTTCTTACACTTGGCTGAACCTGCCCGTCACATTGCTGAACCTGCCCGCCGTCACACTTGCCTGAACCTGCGCAGTCACAACTTGTGATGTTTTTATTGAACCTGCCGCCGTCAAACTTGACTGAACCTGCCGCCGTCACACTTGCTGAACCGCATCAAAGGGAAAAAAAAGCAATCTCCTATGGTTACAGATAAGACCCATATTCATGTAGTCTGCGATTTTCCAAAAGGAAATGACTCAAATTGCTTAATTATCGAACATCCTTATAAAATATTTCCAATGATTGTGCTCCAAGAGTCCTTCGGCTTTAGATGCAAATTTGCGTGCATGTTGTTACAGCGATGCCACACCCCTTTTATGTAGGCACACCCCTTTGATAGACAACAATTACAAAAGTTGTAATCCAAATTTATTAATCTGTTCTAAAATCTTATCTGACAAAAGGGTGTGTGTGAGTGTTTGTGTTGTTGATGTTGTGGTGTTGTGATTAAATTTTTTTTAATTTAATTGTGTGATTTTAAAGCAGTAGTTATGACTCACTATAACCTTGTTAAGAAAGAAACGGGAGATGATGGATGATGGATGGAATTATTTGTTTGATGATGCTTTATGATTAATAAGGGAGGTGTGGCTTGTGTTGTGTTGGCTTTATTAGTTTTACGGTCAAATGGACCCAAATAACACTGGATATTAGTTTATAACATTCTCTTCCTTCTCCCCGCGGGCGAATGATAATTGAAGGAACATTCTACTCTTCACTTGTTGTTCTTTATTATATTGAGAGGGGCGGAGCTTCCTTAAGGACAGTACACCATTTTATAAATGGTATTTTAAAGACCAATACATCTCGCCTCCACCCAGAGAAGCTCATTCTTTAACCAAACCTATTGGTCTTAGTCACAAGGTGGAAATGAAAGCAAGAAGAGAGGGGTGGGGTATAAATTGTATAGTAAACTCCCCTTTAAATAGACAATTTAGAACAAAGATATTATCTTTATAAACCTGGGATTAAGGTATGATGAAATAGAACCAATATATTCCAGATAATAAAAACATAGTTATCCAATTTCCATTTATCTCCTTCCCTGGCGGAGGAGGGGTCAGTATGGATTCCGAGCGGAGTCGTGGAGACATCGCCTCTATCTGCAGGACATGTGGTTGTGTTCATATCATCAGTATTCCGCTTTGTTAGTGTCAGGATTATTCCAATAATATATAGACACATTGTACGATGGATTATTTTCCAGGGATGGGGGTTTGTGGCTGAGCCGATAAGAATAATAGAAAAAACGCCATTTCGAGGAAAAATCCTGGTGGGTGGGGGCTCTTCACTAAACTATATAAACTTATTGTATAATAAGATATTTGCCTTAATATCCTTCCTTCCCTTTACTGAGGTGTCATCAGATTCCAGCACCATTTTTTGACCCGCATTATATAACATTTCTTCCTCTATTGTCCGCCCCTTTTAAAATCAGAGTCGATCAGGGTGATCCGTTGATCTAGAAGAAACCCAGAGAAACTGTTTCAGACAGTGGCCACTAGTGGTGAAATTGGGTATTACATGTTGGCTGGTTCAAAATGAAGGGCTGACAGGACTATATACATGAAGTTGTCCCAGACTGCCCAGATTATAGTGTGGCGCCTCCTGGGCAACCGTAGGAGTTTCAATGGAAGAGCAGTCCATTGTCTAAACTTTAGCACAGCACACAAATATGGAGGTTTTGGAAAAGCCATGTCCTCCTTTCTGATCTGCAATAACAGACACTGCCTATTGTATGGAGAGGCCGCTGTCTCTTTACAGACGAAGAGAACGAGGTCGGTCTGCAATACCAGGCACTGCATATTTGATGGGGAGGCGCGATTCTTCTCTTCTAGAAGAAGAGAGACCGAGGTGGGACTGCAATACCAGGCACTACCTATTGAATGAGAAGGCGCTGTTCTCTCTCTAGAGAAGAGACCGAGTCGGTCCTCAATACCAGTGCATGCTATGAATGGAGAGGCGCCTGTCTCTTTACTAGATGAAGAGACAGAGTGTCGGACTGTAATACCAGACAACAACCACGAATGGAAGGGGCACTGTTTTTTTCAAAACGATGCAGAAATTGACCTTCCAATTTTACAAATGGATGGGTTTTTTGCGTTTTGTAGAAAAAAAGCCAGAGCTACAAACTGCAATACCATGGCTCCTGTAGGGTCAGCGTGGGGTGCTGTTTTATTAAGCTCAATATCTGTAATAACCAAACATGGTCTATGAATCAGAGTGGCGCTGTTCTGTAATGAGCATACAGTACTAGACACGGACTATGAAGCGAAGGGGGCGCCGTTTTCAGGAATGAAGAACGACTAACCTGCAATACCTGACCATACACCCTGTGATCAGAGGGGCGCTGTTCTGTAATGGAAGCAGCATGAGTACTAACACGGACAGTGAGCGAAGGGGCGCCGTTCCAGGAATGATAGCACTGACTAACGCTGCAATACCTGACATAACCTGTGATCAGAGTGGCGTCTGTTCTGTAATGGAGCATACAGTAATAGACCGGACTGTTGTGAAGGCGAAGGGGGCGCCGTTTCAGGAATGGAAGTAGAGTAGGGGAGTACCTGCAATTACCCTGACATAACCTGTGATCAGAGTGGCGCCTGTTCTGTAATGAAGCATGCAGTACTAGACACGGACTGTGAAGCGAAGGGGCGCCGTTTCAGGATGAATGAAGCACTGACTAACCTGCAATACATGACATAAACTGTGATCAGAGTGGCGCTGTTCTGCAATGGAGCTGTACAGTACTAGACACGGACTGTGAAGCGAAGGGGCGCCGTTTCAGGAATATAGAAGTAGGGATAACTGCAATACCTGACATAAACCTGTTGATCAAGTGGCTGCTGTTCTGTAATGAAGCATGCAGTACTAGTAGACACGGACTGTGAAGCGAAGGGGCGCCGTTTCAGGAATGAAGCACTGACAACCTGCAATACTGACATAACCTGTGATCAAGTGGCGCTGTTCTGTATTGAAGCATGCAGTACTAGACATGACTGTTGCAAGAAAGGGGGCCGTTTCAGGAATACTAACCTGCAATACCTGACATAACCTGTGATCAGAGTGGCGCGTTCTATGTAAGAAGCATGCAGTACTAGACACGGACTGTGAAGCAAAGGGGCGCCGTTTGTATTTCAGGAATGAAGTAGGGAACGTAAAGAGTAACTTGAATACCTGAATAACCTGTTGATCAGAGGGGCGCGGTTCGCTGTTCTGTAATGGAGCATACAGTACTAGACACGGACTGTGAAGCGAAGGGGCGCCGTTTCAGGAATGAAGTAGGGAGTAACCTGCAATACCTGACATAACCTGTGATCAGAGTGGCGCTGTTCTGTAATGAAGCATGCAGTACTAGACACGGACTGTGAAGCGAAGGGGCGCCGTTTCAGGAATGAAGTAGGGAGTAACCTGCAATACCTGACATAACCTGTGATCAGTGAGGATGAGGGGGTGACACAAGAGCTTACAGTCTATGAGGATGAGGTGGTGACACAAGAGCTTACAGTGTATGAGGATGAGGGGATGACACAAGAGCTTACAGTCTATGAGGATGAGGGGATGACACAAGAGCTTACAGTCTATGAGAATGAGGGGGGACATAAGAGCTTACCGTCTATGAGGATGAGGGGTGACACAAGAGCTTATAGTCTATGAGGATGAGAGGGTGACACAAGAGCTTACAGTCTATAGATATTACATTAGGGTGACCATGTGCTGTCTGTCATTCCCTGGAAATTCCCTGGATTCTGTGCAGATATTTCAGGATTTATGACATCCGATGGTGGGATTGTGGTGCTCCATCTATTGTTGAGATGCTTCCTGCTCGCTTTGCATTATGGGAAGGATCCCATTGATTTATGTGGACTATAGTTAATATGCAGAAGAGATTGTATGTCCTCAGACTTCCAGGGAGGAGGATGGAACTGAAAATTAAATTGGGACGATGTGTTCCCAGGAGTGACCACGACCGGAATAAAATTTACAATGATTTTCGAGAACCACTTTAACTTCTGTCGCCGGCTCCAGATGAGACTGATCTGCCGGAGGCGTAGCCTGAAGTCAAAAAGTTTACAGGCTTTAATTTTAAATCAAAAAAATTCTAAGAAGATTAATCCCTTAGAACTAATATTTTATGTCACAGAGCTCTAAACCTACGTAGCAAACGCATTAAATGACAAAATCCTGACCACCACTAGAGGGAGCATGTCAGCTCAGTATTAAGAAGGGTGGGGCTTAAAGGGGGTGGAGCTTGGTGAATATGTGTTTTTAGAGTTCTGATAGGTTTTTATCGGCGCTGTTTTAAATTTGTATGCAGTGAGCTCCCTCTAGTGGAGGCTGCAGTCAGTCTGGAGTTTAACATTTAAAGGAGAAGGCCCACAAAAAATATTTAGCCTCTATTTACAGTATAAAATCCACTTAAGGGTCTGGTCAATCATGGCAACAGGGGTCCTATGTGCACCATATTAATAGAGCAGCATTGAAAGGGATTTTTGGGGTGCCACCTCTTCGGTAGATGTGGGCATGCATTATTATGTTGTTATGTTTTTAAAGGGAATTTTAATGATTGGGGGCACTCTGCTGCTACTAGGGTAGCTTGGGTGTGGTCAGAGCAACTAATTAAGGGTGGAGTCTTTGCACCTTGGCCCGTACTCCTTAAGTTAGGGTGAGATAGGCCTAGGGCGAGATGGCACTATATGTAGTAAAGTGTCTTTATTTTCTACTATTTATATGGGTTGCTCTGATTATACAGTCATTTTAGAACCTTAAGCATGGGCGTGGCCTCTACTTCTTAAGCTAGGGCGTGGCCTATACTTCTTAAATTTGGGGTACTTCTTAAGCTAAGGTGTGGTCAGTACCTCTTAATCTAGACTGTGGTCTGTTCTCCCTAAATCCAAGGTGGGTGTGGCCTGTATTCTTAGCTAGGGTGAGACCTGTAGTCTGTAAGCCATGATGAGGCCTACAATCCTTAAAGTAGTGTGTAGGATGTACTTTCCAACGCTAGGGCATGGAATGGACTTCTAGAGCTATGGTAGGGCTTGTATTTCTTAAGCTGGGTCTGTACACTTTAAGCTAGAGTAGGACTTGTACTACTTAAGCGTGGGTGTGGCCTGTACTCTAAAAAACAAGCATGTGGCCTATATGCCTTAAGCTAGGGTGGAGCCTGTGTCCCTTAACCTTAACTCCTTGAGTTAAGGTAGGACCTGGACTGCTTTAGTTAGGGCAGGGTGTGTACTCTTAAAGCTGGTGTAGACATGGACTCCTTAAATTAGGGAGTGACATGTCCTACTTAAGCAAGGGTGTGGTCGGAACAATTAAGCTAGGGTGGAGCAATATACCTAAGGCAAGGGTGTAGTCTGTATTCCTTAAGTGGGTGGGGTCTATATTTTTTAAGCAGGGGTGTAGCCTGCACTTCTTAAGCTGGGGTGTGGCATGTTCATCTTAAACTAAGGTGTGGTCTGAAGAACTAAGCTAGGGTGGAGCCTGTGTACCTTGGCCTGTACTCTTTAAGCTCGGGTGGGGTCTGTACTCTTTAACTGGGGGTGTAGCCTGTACTTCTTAAGCTTGAGAGTGGCACATCCTCATTAAGTTAGGGTGTGGTTGGAACAACAAAGCTAGCTTGGAGCTTTTTTTAACTTTGGCTGTTTATGTCGGTCACTCTGATTGTACAGTTATTTTAGGACCTTGAGCAAGGGTGTGGCCTCTACTTCCTAAGATAGGGTGTGGTCAGTACTCCTTAAGCTAGGGTTGGGTCTCTTTAAGCAGGGGTGTAGCCTGTACTTCTTAAGCTAGGGTGTGGCCTGTTCTTATAGGTCCTTATGTCCTCTTGGTTTTTGGACATAATAGGAGGGGTTATATGGATATTGCCCCACTGGCATTCACATATATAGCATTATATTAACTCCCTGCTCTGTCCCTTAGTGCTCAGTACATTACATGCTTAGTACATTACAATGTGTTGTGCCGTGCAGCCGGCTCCAGTTGATTGGAAGCTCTACATCTTATATTCTGCTGAAGTTTCAGCCCAGGGCTTATATAAAGGGAGCCTTTAAGGCATTGATGAGGAGTCTGTATCTCGGGCCCAAGTAAATAATTTACATTAGAGCCAATGTGTCCTCCATAAACGCCGCTGCTTTGCCGATGGTAAGTAGTTGACTACGGACAGTAAAAGACTATGGAATTACAATGGGCTTCTGCTTAGTCTTCATAGACTACTTCTTATATGGCCTATAGGGGGCGTTAGCTTATCCAAGAGGGTCTCCTTCTCCAACCTCCCTATATACCCATGCGGTTTACAATGGAGGACCACAGAATGTGCTAGAGATACTTGTAGTATTTTAGACCTTTTAATCCCAGATCTGGGGTCTGTATATTTGGTTTGAGGTCATTTATTACTATAAAGGTTTGGGGTCTGAAATCAATATAGGGCTCTGAGGTCATAATATATTAATATAGAGGTCTGGGGTCTGATATTAATAATGGGATCAGTGGTTTGGGGGTCTAGTAGTAATATAGAGGTGGGGTCTCATTTTAAAATAGAGATTGTGTCTGCAGATTCATAGTAATACAGAGGCCTGGTCCGGGGTCAGATATTAATATAAGGGTCTGGGGTCCTCTATCAAGAGGGCTGAGGTCTGACATCATTATCCGGATCTGGGGTCAATAATCAATATAGAAGTCTGCGGTCTATTATTAATATAGAGGTAGGCGGAGTCTGGGGTCTTAAATTACAAATAATCTACCATGAGAATCCATCCTGATAAACCAGGGACATTACTCATAGATCCGGGCACCGTGACTGTGGTAATCTAGTTATGTTTCTTATTTATGGCGTCCTTCCTTCTAAAATCAACTTTTACAATTATGCTAATGAGTCACCTTAAGGACTCCTGGGAGTGTTTCCAGAGCCCCTCCGTGCTGTAGCTTCACAGGATGTTACACTGTCTCACTCTCCAAACAGCTTCCTCAAAATTCTGACGTAAGTGGTTTTAAAATTTTGAAGGTTCCAAGGTTGAAAACGGTTCCGTATGTGCAATAGTTGTGCCATGATGTATTATGGAGATCTTATGTTTGGGATGGAAACCAAAGGCCAAGGAGGAACGAGGTCTGAGGTATCACCGCGCCTCCTTAGAATAATTGAGTCCTCGTGGGGTTTTGATCCTCAGGCTCTGTGTAAATGAGGACCTTAATAGCTTTTAAAAACATTGCAAAAAAATGTTGACATTCTTCGCTCGGCTGCTCCGCAACCGGTCAGATGCAGATTTTCCTGCTTTTTTTTTTGACCTGCGGGACTACGGTAAGAAAATGTCAGGGAGAGGCGTGACCTCAGAGCTCCAGCTGTTACCTCATAAAATCCCAATTAAGTTTCTGCCCGACCGGACACTGGCGGAAGGTAAACAGATTCTTAATCGGCTGATCACGGGGCTTCGAGGAGATCAAAGGTTTTCGAGAAGGAAAACATTTTACCAACAAATTTCCAACCAATTTTTTAATTGTGAACGGGTTAGATTTTACCATGATGCAACACAAAGTTGGGTAATGGGGGCCAGGGAGGCCCCAAATACTAGTGGGTGCTTACCAGTCTAGCCATGTGGGCTAACCAGGAAGGAGTGTGATGAGCGTCCGCATCCTCCACCAGGACGGTAATGAAAAAAGAGCGACATACCAACCGTTTTTTGGCAAAAATGTTGACACTTTTTTTCCCCTTACACCCATTCTGCCCCCAAATTTTATAACCACAGCCCCACCTTCTGGTAGACTTTCCCTAACCCTGCCTCCGTTCAGTAATTGTTACTTAATATTTTGGACAATCCCTTTAAATTTAACAGCCAAATATGCCCTATCAGGATTGATTTCCACAGTAAGTGATGTATAATATAATATACAGTAAAAATTTTTTACAAATACATGTGAAAAAGGCAAAGAAAATATAAGATAATACTCTACAGGAGGTCCCCTACTTAAGGACACCCGACTTACAGACGACCCATAGTTACAGACGGACCCCTCTGCCCACTGTGACCTCTGGTGACCTCTCTGGATGTTACTATAGTCCCAGGCTGCAATAATCAGCTGTTCGGTGTCTGTAATGAAGCTTTATTCATAATCCTTGGTCCCATTACAGCAAAAAATTTTGAAACTCCAATTGTCACTGTGGCAAAAACATTTTTTGTCTGGATCTACCATTATAAAATACACAGTTCCGACTTACATACAAATTCAACTTAAGAACAAACCTATGGACCCTATCTTGTATGTAACCCGGGGACTGCCTGTATATAGAAAAATAAAAGAAAGTGTAAAAAAATGTTTTAAAGTACTTTTTTTTATAATATCCCCCCCCCCCCATTTTTCTAAATTAGTGAAGAAAAAGTTCTGCTTTTTGTTTTTATTTTTTTCCCGAGAAACAGCACCGCCCTTGTCTAGTGGCATAATCGGTATTGCAGATTAGTGTCATTTGGGACTGGGATATTTTGGGGGTATTATTATGCCCCAGGAATAAATTATTACACCATCGAGCGTGAAGACAATGAGGATTTAAAAATACAATAGGATTATTAGTATTATTTTAAGTATAATGTATAATTTATGTAAAAATAATAAGTGTGAGCAGAAAATACAAAAATACAAAAACAACAAAAATTTCAGAACTATTTTTTAACACACTTTATCCCCGGGTGACAGATCTGGTCTTACTAGTTGTTAAAGGGGCCAGGTACCCACACTGGTTAGTCTAGAGGACCTTTGAAGGTCATTTGTAATTTGTTCAACCTTCTTAAAGGAAAATCTCCACCCATGTGTCAAGTTTTTTGGCTAGATTCAGAGTTTTAAAGTGTAACCTAGCTGTTCATTGACCGGCTGCTTTAACAGGAAGACTCTCTCTATCCTCTCCAGGCAAGTTTTACATTCATTTTTTTAAAAAAATTTTGTGTGTTACTTTCAGTAATTTACTGGATACAGGCGGTCCCCTACTTAAGGACACCTGACTTACAGACGTCCCCTAGTTAAAGACGGACCCTTCTCCCTACTGTGACCTCTGGTGAAGTCTCTGGATGTTACTATAGTCCCAGGCTGCAGTGATCAGCTGTAAGGTGTCTGTAATGAAGCTTTATTGACAATCCTTGGTCCAATTACAGCAAAAAAATTTTGAAACTCCAGTTGTCACTGGAGCAATAAAAAAATTTTGTCTGGATCTACAATTATAAAATATACCGTTTCGACTTACATACAAATTCAACTTAAGAACAAGCCTATGGAACCTATCTTGTATGTAAACCGGGGACTGCCTGTATTACATTTTTTTATTTCATTTTTGCCTATACTTTAAAGGGGTTTTTAAATTTTTTAGAAAAAAACTTCTGAAAGGTGTATTCTTTTTTATTTATTTTTTTAAATGCCCTTTTTCTTGGGAGGGCTTTAACAGCGCCAGTGGTGGTTCTCATGCTATTGGGTTTCTAGAACTATTAGACTGGAAGTTCTGATACCTTACTCATTATGGACTTGATCACTGAGCACAATCCTTGGGCACAGCGGTCACATTGGGAAAAATTTACCACACGCTGGCGCATTGGGGCTCATTTACTAAGGGTCGCACTACTCACTGTGCTGCCAAACAATCCTACCCCAGGTTCTGCCTGACATAGAATTGCACTATAACCTCTGCCAGGAACTGGCGCAGGCTATATTTCGTGTGAAGGTGCGGGGCAGGACCCCCAGTGCATTGATTTTAGTCAGAAGTGTCCAGTGGTCACATTCGCACTGAATACTATCCCCAAAATATAGTTTGACTTGTTTTACCCTTTTTTAACTAAATCTGCCCCCTCAGAGACCCCTTTAATACAACTTTTCCTGTCACTCCGATATACTTCATAGATAAACCCAACGTTTAGTCACCATTTTAACCCAAACCCTGGATATAATGACTACTGGTAACCAGATTCAGTAACCGTGGTGAGAGGCTGCGGCCTAGTTGTAGTGAGAAGCCTCAGACCTCACCGCAGACCCTGGCTGCCTTCCCATAGGATTCTCAGTATTGGATTAAAAATGGAAGGCTGCAGCCAGTTATAACCTGCTGCTAGTATCAGTATCACGAGCCGGTCACTAGAGACGGATTGTCCAGGTGCCCGGAAACATCTGAGGGGAATGTTATATGATATTTATCTACATTTATAGGTTTCCTTCATCACTCACTTTATAACTTTATGGCACTAAAGGAAATATGAAAAGGCCCCCGATTTAACGTTATCAAAGAAATACAACACAGCTTTCAAAGTAACAAGATCTGAGACAAAAAAGTAAAAAAATTTTCAGAAAAAACCCTATAAGGGGCAGCATTTAGAGGGAAATTAAAGACTGGTGGAATGCTTAACTTAACCCACATAAAGATATGGCTTAACCCGGCACTTTTCCAACAGCATTCAATTAAACCCGTAGTGACCTATATAACATTGAAGACCAAGGCTCATGTTGGGTGGTGGAAGAAACGGTCACAGCATTTATTAACAAATATAATTTCACAATTTCAAAACATCATTATGAAAAACATTAGGCACTTTAGGTGAAAAACTCTCCATCCGACGGTAAACGGCTCGGGACTGCACTATGCCCATCTGGACTCCCAGATGGCAAGTTGGCCAGACGAGCAAAGCACGCACCCCAGATTTCCATAAAACACAAAATATGCAAAACACAGTAAAACAAACAACCAATAAATTAGGGAGGGACTGCTTCTTTGAGTGCCGCAGTCAAGAGAGAGAGGGAAGGAGACTCGCTCCCCTTATAAACAGGAAAAAGGGGAGGAGGGAAGTGCCCTGCAACAAACCTCCTCCCCTTAAAGTGCAACATAGCATTAACCCCTTCCACCTCCAACATCTTCCACCAGTCCAGGTGCACCCTCCGTAACCCGTCGGGCGTACACCGCAGGAAATGTTATACTTGGGCCTCATGCACATGACCATATGCATTTTGCGGTCCTGAAAACGGGCCATGTGTTACCCATATATAACCCATATGCCACCATGAACATAAAAATATGTTGAGTTGACACCCACCTGACCTGGGTAACCCATCGCAAAAACGGGTGGACCACGCCACATGTAGGCCATTTTCTTTGCACTCCCATAGACGTCTATGGATAGACCGTAAGGCAAAAACGTAAGGAAATAGAAAATTTAAGGGTCCGCAGAACGCACTTTCATCGGTTTTTGGAAATTTTTGGGATTTGTGCCATGGTGACAGCTATTTAGATAGGGATTGTGTCGCACACGATCAGATTTGGGTGCAATCTCGCCAGCTTTCATGCGGGGGGTGGGCCGTCGGACGATCCGACTGAGCACGGGATGTAACTTTAAAATTGTGTCGCAAGACATGCACTTACATGCACCGGGAAGAAGAAGGTGAACTCCGGCGGACCTGATCGGGGAAGCGCAGATGCAGGAAATCGGCCGCACGATCTTAGTGAATCCAACGCATTCCAGTTGGACATTCTGGATCGGGGAACCGCCAGGGACTGGTAAGTAAATGTGCCCTATAATGTTTGTCCGTCTAAATAAAGGTCGTGTTTATGAGGCCATTTACTTCCCGTTTCTTCTGTTCCCAATGGGCATCACTGATGGCATCATGTTCGTTGAGCATGTGACATCTGGGCCAATCCCTGGCCTCAGCTTTCAGGTTTGAGTGCTGGGATTGGTCCAGACATCACATGCTCAACGAACGTCAACAAAAACGGCCCATCGGAAGTTGAAGAACCGGGAGCCAATAGTCACCACAAGAGCCGTAGACAACATTCAGAGGACCATGTATAGGGTTTTCATCACTTTTTCCTCCAAAATGTTGCCCCCTAAAGTTTTCTGCAAATCTGTAAAAAAACACTCACCAAAAATCACTAATTTACAGGATGTAGTCATCTAGTTTGCAAGTGAAAATTTTTGAGGCCCTGGTGTTAAGGTTCAGTGAGTTTTTGATTCACTTCTGCGAGGACGAGTACACGGCCCGCCACCCACGTGCTCAGCTGTGGTAAGGTAGCACATAGGAGCCTCAATGTCACATTGAAATACTCCCCGTCACCTTGTAAACCTCTACGTTTATGAGATATTTATGGGCCGCGCTCCATTTATGTGTGGAACATTAGAACCACTCACCACATCCAGTGACAGGGAGGATATGCTCTACATCCTGCTCAATGAAGGGTTACAATCAGTTATACGGTATTATTTATTGTGTACTATCGTGTGCCCATTATAACAATTTACATTGACTGGTGAGTGGAGAAAACAAAAATCTAAAAAATAAGTAATGTTACGTTAATCCTGAGGTCCCTTGTGGGGCCTGTATTCATTCTGAAGTCATATGTACTATAAGAGATTGAAATACCACAGGTTAGGGGCGTGTCCTATAGAAATGGGTGGGGCATATATTTTAGTTTGGACCAAATTTATGTAGATCAAATCTGTTGTCTGATTCTATAGAATTGGAGCCAAAGGGAATTTCGGAAAATTAATCTCTAAATATTATCTAATACATAATATTATAATATGAAATGTAATAGTAATATATAAAAGGTTTGCTCCAAAGCTCCCCCTAGTGGTGGCTACAGGCAAGCAGAATTTTAACATTTAATTCAATCTCTATGCAGAGGATTTCGAGCTCTGTACCAGGAAAAATGTAATTAAAGGATAGTAAAAATAAAGAACTGAATAGTAATAAATGTAGAGTCTGCTCCAAAGCTCCCCCTAGTGGTGCTACGGCAAGCAGAATTTTAACATTTAATTCAATCTCTATGCAGAGGATTTCGAGCTCTGTACCAGGAAAAATGTAATTAATGATAGATAAAAAATATAATATGAACTGTAATAGTAATAAATGTAGAGTCTGCTCCAAAGCTCCCCCTAGTGGTGGCTACAGGCAAGCAGAATTTTAACATTTAATTCAATCTCTATGCAGAGGATTTCGAGCTCTGTACCGGGAAAAATGTAATTAATGATAGATAAAAAAATATAATATGAACTGTAATAGTAATAAATGTAGTGTCTGCTCCAAAGCTCCCCCTAGTGGTGGCTACAGGCAAGCAGAATTTTAACATTTAAAGGACTGTTTATACAGAGGATTTGGAGCTCTGTATCAGGAAAAACATAAATAATGAAAAATATATTATAAAATATAGTAGTAGTAAATTAAGAGTTTGCTCCAAAGCTCCCCCTAGTGGCAGCCGAAATGTTATCATTTAATTCAATCTCTATGGAGAGGATTTGGAGCTCTGTATCAGGAAAAACATAATTAATTATGGATAAAAAATATAATATGAACTGTAACAGTAATAAATGTAGAGTCTGCTCCAAAGCTCCCCCTAGTGGTGGCTACAGGCAGACAGAATTTTATTGTTTAAAGCATTGTCCTTGCAGAGGATTTGGAGTTCTGTATTATGAAAAATGTAATTACTGGTAATGATATATAAAAAATTTAATATGAAATGTAATAGTAATAAATATAGAGTTTGCTCCATAGCTCCTCCTAGTGGTGACTATAGGCAGCCAGAAGTTTATCATATAAAGTGAAGTCTATGCAGAGGAATTTTTTAGTTCTGTATCAGAAAAAATCTAATAATGATGTAGGAAAAATATAAAAATATGATATAAAAGTGAAATGATGGAATGAATATAGAGGTAAGATGTGATATTTTTTAAAGTCTTCTATTCTCGGTCTGACCTCCAGATAGCCGGGGGCTTCTATGGAGATGGTAGAATCCCTGTGTATCCGTCGGTGTCCTGGGCATAGAGCGCTGACGTGATAAGAGACTCCCAGAGACATTTTTCATTTCACGTCTCTTTTATAATTCATAGCTTTTAGCAGAGTAGATGTAACACTGAAAGCTGGAGGAGCGTCGTCCAGTGGCAGATACCGCGTGATGAACACCTCATGTCTGTTACATTCCTGATGGATGAGCAGGCAGAGGGTCACATCTGTGCCATGGAGCGTGTGAAACTTAGTTGAAGGTTATAGATTTCATGAAGTCATGTATTTCACAACCAGATCAAACCTTCTAAACAAAAACAGACCCCAGACAAGACCTCCTTACCTAATCCAAACCCTTAAAACTAATCAAAACCCTAGAGTACGATCCTAAACTAATTCACACCCAGACCAGAGCTCTTAATTAATACAGAGCCCTCAAACCAGTGCCCTAAACTAACACCGACCCAAGGCCAAACCATAAACTAATATATACTTCCTAAATTAATACAGACTTCCAGACAATACTCTAAACTAAAACCGACATCTTTACCTAATGCAAACCTAAATCCAGACACCGAAAACTAATAAAAAGTTCACACCCAATACAGAGCCCATACCTCAGACAAGAGCCCTGAACTAAAACAGACCCCAGACCAAACCCTAAACTAATAGATTCTTCCTAGGTTAATACAGAACCCCAAACAGTGTTCTAAACTAAAACAGGCTCCAAAACAGATTCATAAACTAATATACTTCCCATAGTAGGTCAGAGTCCAGAACATCTAGACTAAACCCCACAATCTAATAGAAACCATAGACTAAACCCCATAAACTAATACAAACCCCAGACCAGACCCCATAAACTAATTGAAACCTTAGACCAAACCCCATAATTTAAAACTAACCCCAGACCAAAACCTAATAGAAACCCCAGGCCAAACCCCGTAGACTAATACAAACCCCAGACCAAACTCCATAACCTAATAGAAACCCCAGACCAAACCCCAAAAACTAATCCAAAACCCAGACCAACGAATCCAAAAACGAATCTAAACCCCAGACCAACCCCCAAAAACTAATACAAACCCCAGACCAAGCCTCATAAACTAATCCAAAACCCAGACCAAACCCCAAAAACGAATCTAAACCCCACACCAAACCCCAAAAACTAATACAAACCCCAGACCAAGCCTCATAAACTAATACAAACCCCAGATCAACCCAAGTTAAGACATAGCACCAACCAGAATACTTAAAGGAAATCGACCATCAAAATCCATCATGATAAAGTGGGGACACTTAGATACAGGCACCGTCACTGTGATAATCTTCTTATATTTGTTGTTATATTTGTCCATGGCCTCCTTCCTTCTAAAATCAACTTATAAAGTTATGCTAATGAGCCTGAAGGGTTCCTGGGGTGTTACCAGAGCCCCTCCGTGCTGCAGATTCAAAGGCTGTTACAGTGTGCAGGAGCACTTTCCCCTCCCAAAGTGTTCTGTAACATCCTCTGCTGCAGTGAGATTACATCCAGCAGAGGGAGGGGGGAGTGCTAAGAAATAAGGGGGAGGATGAGACAGTGTAAAAGCCCTTGAAGCTGCAGCATATAGGGGCTCTGGTAACAACCCCCAGAGCCTTTCTAGATAATTGGCATAATTCTAAGAGTTGATTTAGAAGGAAGGAGGCCATGAATAACAAATATATGAAGATTACCACAGTCGGTCCAAAATGGTAACACCCAGTTGCCAATTTATTTATAAGTATCCAGAAGAATAACAGAGGGTCAGTATAAAGGTAAGTTGTTCCATTATTGATATTCCATTGGAATGTAAGGAGAGTTGGTGGGTTTTCCTTTAAGACTGTGTTACCTATAGATGCCCCCTATAGACAAGGTTCACACTCCATTCATTTGGGGTATGGAAACCCCCGGTGTTGTACTTAGTTTGTTCCCCATGGGGATTTAACAACCCCTTTAATTTTAAAGGGAATTTTACAAAATTGACAAAACATGGCTGCTTTCGTCTACAAACAGCGCCGGACTTGACCGCAGGATGTCCGCGGTACTGCAGCTCAATTTCATTCACTTCAATGAGCCAAGGCGGCCATGTTTCTGTAGTCCTGTGCATCCCCTTTAAATGCAGTTTTTGGGTCTCCAGCGCTCTTTAGGTGTACAATTATGGCGCTCTGTACTCTATCAAGGTCATGTGTGACCTGAGACCGTACACAATACAGCAGCTGACCCCCCCTCGCCCCGTGGCTCGCCGCCTCCTGACTGGTATTGTCTGTAAACGGATGTAATTGTATAGTAAACACTAAGATGAAGAGGAGTCACAAGTGAAGTCATCACTTGATTTTATCGTTTTGGGTGGGGGGGATAACAACCCAAAATAATGGAAAAATGGAAGGGGGGGGGCGGATGCCCTTGAGATTCAATGTAATCACTGCACTGTACTTCCATGTGCGGAACACTAGAGGGCGCTGTGCCAAGTGAATAATATACAGCAAGGGGGTCTGACCACTGAGTCCCCCTCAACTACTGACGTCTTAATATGTCCTATATGTGACCATTGCTTCGTTCATTTCTACGGAACATCTGGTTATCAGCGTTTTGGACCCCCCCTTAGAGAAACCTCCTCCTCTCTGATACGTGTAAAATCAGATCCCCCTCTAATAGTATGAAGGGGACATAGGGTCCCCTACGTGTAGGCGCAAACTTAACACCCAGGTACTGTATAAAAATGTCTTATACATTCCCATATTGGAATCGTGGGACAGGCCCACCATAGAATCATAGGATCCCCCAATAGGCCCATCTGAGGACAAACCAACTTGAAAGCAATTTCCTTTGGGTTGATTTAAAGTGGGACCCCGGATCACTTTTATTTTGGTGGGCCTGGTTTGACACAACATGTACTTCAAAGACTGTCAGCTCACAGAAGCATCACATTACAGCTTCCCATAGAAGTCTATGGAGAGTCTATGTAAAATCCCTTTAAAATTAAAGTGGTTGTTACAAAATTCCCTAGTTACCCCTAGGGAACAACCTGAGTCCACGAATGGGGGTCTTAAATGAATGCAGCATGTACTCTACTATATGTATAGGGGGTAATGTGAAGTCTTGGGACAATCCCTTTAACTGTCTGTTTTTTTTACCAAAATTTCAAATATCCTATTATCGCTTTATGGACCACATTCTAGTAGCCAAATATCTACAAAGAGAATCTCTTGGTTATTGTCTATGTCCTTGGAGGACCCAAGATCGCATTAATTCCATTGAGAAGTGAGTAATACTTCATTTCACCATGTGGTGGCGCTGCAGGGAAATTGAACTCTTTTTCATAGATCATTCGACTCGATCATAAGGGATCTGAAAAAGAGAGTGAGAAAGAATCAATACTGCCACTTGTAGAATTGGGTTGGGGGTCTGTGGAGGACCCAAGAAACAATTTTCCTGCAGCGCCCCTACAGGGGAAATGAAGCATTACACCAAAATTATTGAAATCTAAAGACAATTGGCTCAAAGCACAGATACACCCCCTCTTCCCAAAACATGAACTCTGAGGTGAAGCTGTACATCTCTTCCCGTCACCGACCTGCACGCCCGCGGCCCTCTCATTACAACTGTAAAATGTCCGAAAAGTCATGAAAATCTGTGGAGTGTGACCAAAGACTTATTCATATTAGTCCGGGAACGTGACTCGCTTCATTAACAGTTTCAAGGACTTTCTCCAAGTGTAAAACTCTCCTGTTTGATCCGAATTGATCAATTTTTTAGGTCACAAAAGCTGCTGCTGAATCCATCTTTGTTTTCCAAGACAGACTGACAGCTCACAGTGGCATCAGATTACAGCTTCCCATTATAGTCTATGGAGATGGGAGAGGGAGTTAGGACGAAGGGCTGAGTGATGAAGAAGTAGAGATACACGATCATAATTTGTCTCATTATGGGCATTATTATCATTATCTCAGCATTGAACTTTGATCTTTGAACTTTGATCCCACAGACAGTTTCCTTGCAGAGCCCCTACAGGGGAAATTGTGCATTGCACCGTGATGATTGATATCCAGGGACTATTGTCTTAAAATACTTCAGCCAATCAGCTGATTAAAAGGGCACCCCACTCCCTTCATTATATACTAAGAACAGCACCATGTTTTTATAGTGGTCATATCTGGTACTGCGCTGCACCATAGTCCGATTGGCCTGAAGTGGATTCTGGGCACTGCCACTGCTAAAAGTATTGAACTGGATATTATAAACAATGATTGGGGAACCCCACCGTTAATTTATTGGTCCTAGGGAGCCCTTCAAGCATTTGTATTCCGTAACAGCGCACCGTGTGGCTTGGCATGGTATTGCAGGTGTAATTGATTAGCCATAACATAAAGTATTATTACTACATGAGTTATTATTATGCAGAAATATAAACTATGACATATATGATATATAATATATAAAATGTATAACTTTTGTAACACTCCAGAATATAGAAATTATCTAAATCATGATGTGCCTAATGCAGGGCCTGATGGGTCATATCAATAATATTATTAATAAGACTCTATCTAGTACTGTATACATCACACCACATACCAATTCTACATAAAAGCTCCTTTAAAAGAAACTTGAGCGCTCACAGCACCACCTAGTGGTCATTTTACTTTCTAATCAGATTATTATCCATTTTACTCCATAGCACCACCTAGTGGTTACTCTTTTTGCAAGTTTTTTGAACTTTTTAGCTCAAAACGTGCTATTTTTCCAAATATTATGTAAATATTATGTCATTTCTACATATTTTAGCCCATAAATATAGATGTGTTAATAGTCTATGTTATTCTAATGTAGCAGTATGGTTAGTAAGGATGAGACGGAGCCCGTGCAGCACACGTGTCTTGTAATTTCTCATGTAATTGTGGTTAGTGACTTCCTCCCCGGGTTGAATCTTTCCAGATAAGCGTCTGGCCGAACTAGACGCATCCCCCCCCCCCCCCCCCCCCCCTACGCTGCAGCTGTTCCTGTGACTTGTTGCTGTGCTATTATTAGCCATTATTAGTCTGATGCGTTTACAATTCTGACCTGCATCCTCCCGGACGCTTCTGTAACGTATAATATCGAAAACCTTCGGTGGGACAAGTTAAAAAGACGTTGGAGTCATTTCGGATTTCGGGTGGAGTTTAACCGAGTTCAATCAATATTGACATTGGGCCTGGTGAAAAGACGGCACTTTATATGGAGGGAGATAGGAAATTAGTCATCTGGAGCTTAGTCACTAGAAGTGTCACTGTAATATATAAGGTGGAGTTGCTGTTTCAACTATATAAGGTTCAGGGAGAGTTCATTTGAATATTTTGTTTCCCATGAGGCATTGCTTGTAAAACGTTATATAACAAGTAACTCCTCCTCCAGCGGGAATTAGTAACACCTCCCCACAAAATGTCTTAAAGGGGGTTTTCAGTGATTAGGATATTAAGGTAGATCATGCGTCTCAGATTGCTGGGGGCAGGGGTGCGCTAGGAATGAGGCCAGTTGAGCCTCTCGCCTCAGGCAGCGCCAATTGAAGGAAGCAAAGCAGGACCCGACAATTAAAAATAGCGTCTCTTCACGCCTGATGTCAGCATGGGTGTGAGACACTGCATGGAGAATTCACATACTAAAAGAAAAACATGATATATGATACTGTTGGATTTGAAAGAGGGGTGCATGTTTGATAATTTGCCTCAGGCAGCAAAGATGGTTCACTCCTGGGTGGGTGTCCAAATTGACAACCCCAATAATCAATGGAGCACTTTATACCTATGCAGGAACATCCATGTAATGGCAAGATCCTACATCATATTCATAGCTTACAAACCAAGTGTGTTTTCAGAAGCTCCGCCTTTCAAAACAAATCCCGCCCCTGAGGAGCCACAACTGATACAGCATGGGTGTCAGACACTGCATGGAGAATTCACATACTAAAAGAATAACATGATATATGATACTTTTGGTTCGGAAACTGGGGCACACTGTTTTATAGTTCACCTCAGGCAGCAGAGATGGTAGGTCCACTCCTGGGTAGGGGTCCAAATTGAGAAAGCCAATAATCAATGGAGCACTTTATATCTATGCAAGAACATCCATGTAATGCCAAGATCCTGCATCATATTCATAGCTTACAAACCAAGTGTGTTTTCAGAAACTCCGCCTTTCAAAACAAATCCCGCCCCTGAGGAGCCACAACTGATAAAAATCTTACAAAAATCTTACCCCTATCTTGAACTTTTTGGAAATAGCTTGCACCTACAAGAGCACTTATCAAGCCAGGACATCCCCACAAGGATCAGCTGCCATACTGACCTCAACCATTATACACTTGGCGAGCACTAAAGCGCATGCATATTGATGAGGGGTGTGAGGCCCCCGAACTTATGGGTTGATCACTACATGAGGGCTTGTCATATAGTCAACCAATCATGTTGGACAACTACCTCACCATTGCTAGTGATATAGAAACGCCAGGATTCAAGGCCTATTTATGGATCGGACATTGATTTACAGTATGGCACTGAAGATACAGGTCATTTGCATATTTTTTTCCCATGTTGCATTGTGGTAAGTCTCTGTGTCAACTGTATATCCTCAATGAGAACCAGAACCCCCCAAATATATATTAAAAAGTGACCCAAGTGAGAGTGAATGCTCTTCATCGCCCCCTGCTGCCCTCCTGAGCACATTGCACGTACGGACGCCGCGTTCCGCTGTGATTTTTCCCTGTCTCTGGTTCCCGGAGATTTATTACATTTAATCATTAGCCAGTTGTTTTGCTCACTGCTGGGACTTTGGCGCTGTGTTTCATGGATTATTTATTGTCTCGTGGACGCCGCTTTAAAGATCCAGGTTCATGATCCGTGAATGTGAATGATTGATTCCCGAGCAATACAAGATATAAGATTATTACATTTATTGATCATAAACGGAAGGCGGGAAACAGAGTCGGCGTTTAACTAACGATTCGTAATCGCCTTGTATTTATTTTTTCTCCTCCGACCCCCTGACAGGATTGCGCGGAGCCGTCATTGATTCATGGGATGTATATGAAGGGAAATATGGCTTATTATTAATCCGCCCGCTTCCTACGTGGGGTTAAATTAGCCCTAATAACTTTGTTGAGGGGGTATAGATATCCCAATCCATCTCTGACACATATGGGGAGTCCTAAATTCAGACCCCATCTATATCTATACCATGAAATGGCAGACATTTTGCCTATAAGCTCAGGCCACACCCCTTAAAGGGGTAGTTACACCATCTCTATCAACTCCAGCTCTTTGACTCGTTTAATTAGTACTGCTCCACTGATTCTGGCGCATTTGGAATTTTTTCTTTAGCCCCCCTCCATTCCTAACTTATTGACGTTTTTATTTCCGAACCTTTACTGTCAGATGGGCGGAGCTAGGTTGTCTTCTGTAGTCACGGACCACCTAACAGACACTAGAAAGCCTAGTTAGAATGCTGGGTATGTAAATTATGCAAATTAGGCTCTCTATGGTCAGACAAGGGGTTCTAGGATGGAGCAGATAACCTAGCCCCGCCCACTTGACAGTAGATGGAGTACACTTCTGATAAAATTATAATTTATATGTTTATGTAAAGTACACGTTATATAATTTAAAATAGGAACATTATGTGAACACCTTTTCCAAAAAATACCTTTTGACCCCGCCTACAAGCCCAGACCACACCCCTTATGACAGCAGCCATAGTGCCTCCCAAGTCAAATGCATAGTTTATCATCAGAGAACCCCTATTGCCCTATGGCGCACCTTCTATGTGATAGGATAGGAACATATTAGTCCCACCTTTTCCAGGAACGCCTTTCGACCCACCCACAAGCTCAGGTCACTCCACTATAACGGTTGCCAAAGTGCATGGGGTCAACAAAAGGGTCATGTCAAGTTCACCCAACTTACCCTATAGAAAACTTTAGTTCTGGCCCAATTGTGCCTGATATGCATATCCCAATGGTTCTCCTAGTTATCCCTGGACTTGCCCTTTAATTGCCCTGTAATGATTTGAATATGCATTTGTGCAGTACTGACACCATCCTCATGGTGGCGCTGTCTACAACCATTTATTACACAGGTTATTCAAAGTTTGTAGTATGGAGGTCAAAAAAAGTGTAAAAGTTTTTTTCTTTTATTTTTTTGGCAAATCCTAGCAGTAAGAATATTTGTTTATAGCTGTGAAATTTCCTTTAAGGTATAGAAGTCCTCTTAAAGGCATTGTCAAAATGATGTCATCTGTCTACATGATATAACCCCTAAGTACTATTAAAGTGAATGAGGCTCAGCTGCAGTACCACACACAACCTGCTGACAGGTGTGGCGCTGTTGCCGGACTTAAAAAGAATACAAATATAGAAGCAGTGTTCTATACTGGTATATATATATATATCTACATTAACATTTGTATTTTTGTATATGTCTTCACAGATCAGATTTGGCTCTCGGCTGTCTTGGGGCTTGCAAATCAACAAACCTCTAGAACCTGATTTGCCATCCTGGTGATATTAGAAGGTGAGTGTCTTTAAAACCTGACATAACAAATATACACCATATACACTTGACTAACATCTTGGGTCGGACACCGGAAAAAACCTATTTATTATGTACATTATGTAATGGTAGAGAGTTGAAGGCAGTACTGTCTGTGCCTACATCATTTGTAAGTAGAGATAAGGAAGACAGTACTGTCTGTGCCTACATCATTTCTAGTGACAGAAAGGAAGGCAGTACTGTCTGTGCCTGCATCATTTATTGTGAGAAAAAAGAGGGCAGTATTGTCTGTGCCTGCATCATTTATAAGTAGAGATAAGGAAGACAGTACTGTCTGTGCCTATATCTTTATAGTGACAGAAAAGAGAGGCTACCTGCATTTTTTTCAGTAAGAGACAAAGTTGCAGTCATTTATGTACCAACATAATTTATAAGGAGAGTTAATGCGGTGGTACTTTATGTGCCTTTGTCATCAATAGTGAGATAAGGAGATGGTACTATCTGTGCCTATATTATTTATAAGGAGACAGCTGCTGTACAGAAACACATCATACCACATCAGCGTCGGGCATCATCATACACACCTCAGCTTGCGGCAGAACCTTTATACACACACCTCAGCTTGCTTCAGAGACATCATCATACACACCTCAGCTGCTGAGACCAATCAATACAACAACACCCTAGCTGCTGCAGAACATCATCATACACACCTCAGCTGCTGCAGAAGCTCATGATATACACATCAGCTGCTGCAGAACTTCATAATACACACCTCAGCTGCTGCAGAACCTCATAATATTCACTTCAGCTGCTGCAGAGTCTACAGTCAGCTGCTCCCCAGCCTGAAATAGCTGATTACAGAAAGCAATAGACATAAAGCAAACATAAAGGATCCCTTTAAGACTTCTACTAGGTAGAAGACCACAATGTATTATATATCTGATCTCCAGATATCAAACACAACAAATTCTCTGTTTATCCCACAAACCCTGCACTGCCTCACCCTCCACAGCAGTAATGGAGTACATGGAGCTCTGGGTAACAAAACCCCCCACCATCAGCTATACAGTCATGTAGTTCACTACTTTTCATTTTCAAAGACAGTACCATCTCCTTATAAATAATATAGGCACAGATAGTACCACCTCCTTATCTCTCCTTATAAATAATATAGGCACAGATAGTACCATCTCCTTATCTTTCGTATAAATAATAGGCACAGATGTACCATCTCCTTATCTTCCTATATAGTAATAGCCCAGATAGTACCATCCTTATCTTCTCCTTAAATCATTAGGCACAGATAGTACCATCTCCTTATCTCTCTTATAAATAATATAGCTACAGATAGTACCCATCTACTTATCTCTCCTTATAAATATATGGAGGCAAAGTAGTACCATCTCCTTATCTCTCTTATACAATTCATATGCACATATAGTAACATCTCCTTATCTCTCTTATAAATAATATAGGCACAGATAGTACCATCTCCTTATCTCTCCTTATAAATATATAGGCACAATAGTACCATCTCCTTATCTCTCCTTATAATAATATAGGCCAAGATAGTACCATCTCCTTATCTCTCCTTATAAATCATATAGGCACAGATAGTACCACTCTTATCTTTTCTTATAAATAATTAGGCACAGACTACCATCTCCTATCTCTCCTTATAAATATTATGCACAGATAGTACCATCTCTCCGTATCTCTCCTCTAAAATATAGGCACAGATAGTACCATCTCCTTATCTCTCCTTATAAATAATATAGGCACAGATAGTACCATCTCTTATCTCTCCTTATAATAATATGTGCACAGATAGTACCATGCTCCTTATCTCTCCTTATAAATACATATAGGCACGATAGTACCATCTCCTTATCTCTCCTTATAAATCATATAGGCACAGATAGTACCATCTCCTTATCTCTCCTTATAAATAATATAGGCACAGATAGTACCATCTCCTTATCTCTCCTTATAAATAATATAGGCACAGATAGTACCATCTCCTTATCTCTCCTTATAAATAATATAGGCACAGATAGTACCATCTCCTTATCGTTTTCTTATAAATAATATAGGCACAGATAGTACCATCTCCTTATCTCTCCTTATAATATATAGCACAGATAGTACCATCTCCTTATCTCTCCGTATAAATATATAGGCACAGATAGTAACCATCTCCTTATCCTCCTTATAAATAATAGGCACAGATAGTACATCTACTTATCTCTCCTTATAAATAAATAGGCACAGATGACCATCTACTTATCTATCTCATTAATAATTATAGGCAACAGATAGTACCATCTCCTTATCTCTCCTTATAAATAATATAGGCACAATATAACCACCTACTCTCCTATAAATAATATAGGCACAGATAGTACCATCTCCTTATCTCTCCTTATAAATAATATAGGCACAGATAGTACCATCTCCTTATCTCTCCTTATAAATAATATAGGCACAGATAGTACCATCTCCTTATCTCACTATTGATGACAAAGGCACATAAAGTACCACCGCATTAACTCTCCTTATAATTATGTGGTACATAAATGCTGCAACTTTGTCTCTTACTAAAAAAATGCAGGTGCCTTCTTTTCCTGTCACTATAAGATATAGGCACAGACAGTACTGTCTTCCTTATCTCTACTTATAAATGATGCAGGCACAACAATACTGCCCTCTTTTTTCTCACAATAATGAGCAGGCACAGACAGTACTGCCTTCCTTTCTGTCACTAGAAATGTAGGTAGCACAGACAGTACTGTTTCCTTATCTCTACTTACAAATGATGTAGGCAAGACAGTACTGCCTTCAACTCTCTACCCATTACATAATGTACTATAAATAGGTTTTTTCCGGTGTCCGACCCAAGATGTTAGTCAAGTGTATATGTGTTATTTGTTATGTCAGGTTTAAAAGACACTCACCTTCTAAATATCACCAGATGCAAATCAGGTTCTAGAGGTTTGTTGATTTGCAAGCCCCAGACGCCGAGAGCCAAATCTGATCTGTGAAGACATATACAAAAACCAAATTTTTAATGTAGATATATATATTATACCAGTATAGAACACTGCTTCTAATTTGTATTCTTTTTAAGTCGGCAACAGCGCCACACCTGTCGCAGGTTGTGTGTGTGTACTGCAGCTGAGCCTCATTCACTTTAATAGTACTTAGGGTTATCATGTAGACAGATGACATCATTTTGACCATGCCTTTAAGAGGACTTCTATACCTTAAAGGAAATTTCACAGCTATAAACAATATTCTTACTGCTAGGATTTGCCAAAAAAAATAAAAAAAAAACTTTTAACACTTTTTTTGACCTCCATACTACAAACTTTGAATAACCGGTGTAATAAATGGTTTGTAGACAGCGCCACCATGAGGATGGTGTCAGTACTGCACAAATGCATATTCAAATCATACAGGGCAATTAAAGGGCAAGTCCAGGATAACTAGAGAAACATTGGGATTGCCATATCAGGCACAATTGGGCCAGAACTAAAGTTTTCTATAGGGTAAGTTGGGTAACTTGACATGACCCTTTTGTGACCCCATGCACTTGGCACCGTTATAGTGGAGTGACCTGAGCTTGTGGTGGGTCGAAAGGCGTTCCTGGAAAGGTGGACTAATATGTTCCTATCCTATCACATAAAGGTGCGCCTAGGGCAATAGGGGTTCTCTGATGATAAACTATGCATTTGACTTGGGAGGCACTATGGTGCTGCTTGTCATAAGGGGGTGGTGGCTGGGCTTGTAGGCGGGGTCAAAGGTATTTTTTGGAAAAGGTGTTCACAATGTTCCTATTTTTAAATTATATGTTACTTTACATAAAATATAATTATAATTTTATCGAAGTGTACTCCATCTACTGTCAAGTGGGCGGGGCTAGGTTATCGTCTCCATCCTAGAACCCCTGTTGACCATAGAGAGCCTAATTTGCAATATTTACATACCCAGCATTCTCTAGGGCTTTCTGGTCTGTTATGCAGCAGCTGAGGTGTGTATTATGATGTTCTGCAGCAGCTCTAGTGTGTATTATGATATCCTACAGCAGCTGAGGTGTGTACTATGATGTTCTGCAGCAGCTGAGGTGTGTATGGTCATTATAAGGTCTGCAAGCAGCTGAGGTGTGTATAATGATGTTCTGCAGCAGCTGAGGTGTGTATTATGATGTCCTCCAGCAGCTGAGGTGTGTATAATGATGTTCTGCAGCAGCTGAGGTGTGTATATGATCGACTCTGCAGCAGCCAGGTGAGTGTATTATGAGTCCTCCAGCAGTGAGGTGTGTATAATGATGTCTGAGAGCTGAGGTGTGTATTATGATGTCCTCCAGCAGCTGAGGTGTGTATAATGATGTTCTGCAGCAGCTGAGGTGTGTATGATGATGTTCTGCAGCAGCTGAGGTGTGTATGATGATGTTCTGCAGTAGCCGAGGTGTGTACTATGATGTTCTGCAGCAGCTGAGGTGTGTATTATGAAGTTCTGCAGCAGCTGATGTGTATATTATGAGCTTCTGCAGCAGCTGAGGTGTGTATTATGAGCTTCTGCAGTAGCTGAGGTGTGTATAATGATGTTCTGCAGCAGCTGAGGTGTGTATGATGATGCTCTGCAGAAGGACTATGATACAGTGTGAGGTATGTGCATTGATAGTACACAGCGCCGCGCCCGCCCCTGTGTGTGTGCCTGCACGTAGCGCACCTGGAGGCCGGGGTTCACCTCTCGCCTCACATTGATACAATTTCCTTCTAGAATTCTTCTTTGATCTCCGCTCATCTCTTCTCTTCCTTGAGTCTCCTGTAAGACTATATCCTCAGAGCGAGACTTTCTCCTATAATAACGCCAACCAGAGTGCCCGATAAATGCCAGCCTGTGTGTCTTACATACAGCGCCACCCTATATGTTAACACCATAATGGTAAAAATCCAACTGCAATATGTGCTCATAGAGGGGCACATTGGTCATAGGTTGGCGCTAATTGCCCCAGTGTATCGATAACTGTATTAAGATGTAAATCAGAACATTATAAAGATAGTTAAATAGATGAATTGATAGAAATACAGAAAAATAGATATGAGATGGATAGATAGAACACATAGAGGGGATTTATCTTTTTTGCAAGGCATGCAAACTGTGATTTAGTGGCAATACCTGATGCAGAGGCCGGGAATTGCGGCTTCTCCACCCTCTAGTTGGGCCGGGGAGGGGCGTTCCTACCCCGCGCCCCTTACACTGCCTATAGCCTGTACCTAAAACCAGAGACTCCTTATAGATCCAGCTCATGCTGCTGCTAACCCTAACCCCTAGCGTAAATCTCCTCTCTTCCAGCAGTCACCACTAGGGGGAGCTCAGCAACTCAATGAATACAAATCTGGGATTCAAATCAAATGTATAATCTCCCTCTAGTGGTGGCCTTTAGAATGACATTTCCTGTGTCCATATCTATATGTCTGCAGGAGATTTGGAGCTTTGTATCGGAAAACAGATATTATATAATCAAATATTAAAGGCGTCCTCCCTCCAGTGACATAGAAGTTAAACAATGTTGTCCACAGGATAGGGGGCTAACTTTCTGATTGCTGGGGGTCTCTTACAGATCGATAGGGGGCTAACTTTCTGATCGGTGGGGGACTCCCAACAGATCGCGAGAGCACTGTACCCCCTTAGTACCCCAATGTACGGTGGCTCTCGGCCATATCCGTCAGTGCCATAGAGATGAATAGAGCCTGGTGCATCTGCTCTCTTCATTGGGGGTCATTTACTAAGGGCCCGATTCGCGTTTTCCCGACGTGTTACCCGAATATTTCCGATTTGAGACGATTTTCCCTGTATTGCCCCGGGTTTTTGGCGCACGCGATCGGATTGTGGCACATCAGCGCCGGCATGCACGCGACGGAAATCGGGGGCATGGCCGAACGATAACCCGACGGATTTGGAGAAACCGCCGCATTTAAAAAAAAAAAAAAGTGTCGCGGGACTCACGCTTACCTTCACCAAGTATAGAATGGTGCACTCTGGTGGACCTCGGGGAACTTCAGCGCTGCAGCGACACCTGGTGGACGTCGGAGGAACCGCCTTAGTGAATCGCCGGAAGACCCGAATCCACTGCACAGAACACACCGCTGGATCGCGAATGGACCGGGTAAGTAAATCTGCCCCATTGTCTCCAACAGACCCCTGTTCTTGTTGTTCATGGGATCCCATCACTGAGGGTGCGGTCACACGTCGCGTTTAACGCATGCGTTTAAAAACGCATTGCAATAGCTGGAGAGTGATTTGTCTAATTAAACAGCTGCTAACACCTGTGTTTACAAAACGCAACCGTTAACGCATTGTTAACGCATGCGTTAACATCGCGGTTAACGCATGCGGTTGTTAACGCATTGTTAACGCATGCATTAACATCGCGGTTAACGCATGCGTTTTGTAAACACAAGTGTTAAGAGGTGTTTAATTAGGCAAATCACTCTTCAGCTATTCCAATGCGTTTTTAAACGCATGCGTTAAACGCGACGTGTGACCGCACCCTGAGACCCCCATCAATCAGCAAGTTAACCCCTATCCTGTGCGGCTAATTTTTTTTTTTCACTGGAGAACCCCTTTAAGATATTAATCAGGATGTTATAGAGAATTTATCTAGTTTAAGATGGACAATCCCTTTAAGAAAGACTTTTATTTCTTGGTGATTCCTTTGTGATTCTCCAGGGATGGAAGAGGTTAAGTCAGTCGACTCCCCGGATAGATTTCCCACTATTGAGATGTAAATTCCGGAGCTGCGGTGCTGGGGCCCCCCTGCCCCCCATTGCATCCCTCTCCTTGAGTCCTGCGGGTCTGCGGGTCCTGCGCTCCACATCTGGGCCCCGTCTCTTCTGCTCTAGAAACTTTTTTTTTTCTTCTTCTTTCTCTTTCGACTAAACTTCCGTCACTTCAAGAAAAAAAAAAAAAGTAGCAGTGAGTCAGGAAACTCCGAGACTGAAGACACGGAGAGGATCAGAGCGGGGGTGTAGCGCTAGGGGTGCAGTCACACCTGGGCCTGGAGCCTCCGGGGGGCCCACAAGGGTCTACAGGACCTGTTGGATTTGATAATATTTTGGATCTGGGAGGATTCGTTCTGTTATGAATACAAGGATTATCTGTCGCTAGCGAATGCTCAGACTTGCACTGACCATGAGGACTCTCCGCAGGTCGAAATTCATGAGTTCGCCCAGCCTCAGTGACCTGGGCAAGAGAGAGCAGGCAGCCTTGGATGAGAGAGGGACGCAGCAGAAGAGAGCCGGCTCCAACGCCACCTGGAACAGGTAACATCACATCCACTACTCCCGCACCTATAGGTGTCACTGTGTACAGCCATGCTTACATAGCAACTCCACAATCTCACTGTGGGGGGGTGAGACTATCGGAGAGGAGGGGGGATCTGTGCTCTAGATCCAGCTGATGTAGGAGGAGGATCAATGACATATTGGAGTTGTCCTTTAAGCGATTGACTTGTCTGTCAGTTCAATAAGTGATAATGTATCGTTACACTGTGATATGTTATAGATAAATAGGAGATAGATATGAGATAGATAGATATGAGATAGATAGATATGAGATAGATAGATAGATAGATATGAGATAGATAGATATGGGATAGAGATGACGAGATTTAGATAGTAGAGATATGAAGATAGATGATAGATAGTATGGATGTATAGATTAGATAGATAGATATGATGTAGATAGATAGATAGATAGAATAGATAGAGACATGATAGTGATAGATAGATAGGATAGATAGATATAGAGATAGATAGAATGAGATAGATAGATAATAGATAAGATTGAGATAGATAGATAGATGATAGTATGAGTAGATAGAGTATGAGATAGATAGAATGAGGTAGATATGATAGATGATAGATAGATAGATAGATAGATAATATGAGATAGAAGATATGAGATAGATAGATAGATAGATAGATAGATAGATAGATAGATAGATAGATAGAAGATAGATAGATAGATAGATAGATAGATAGATATGAGATAGATAGATAGATAGATAGATATGAGATAGATAGATAGATAGATAGATATGAGATAGATAGATAGATAGATAGATAGATAGATAGATAGATAGATAGATAGAGGGTAAATAGATACAGTGTAATACTTCATTTTTCCTGTGGGGGAGCCGCAGGGAAATTGAACATTTCCTGATTACAGCTGATTGCTGCGGATCAGAGGACCTTTTTCTCACCCTTATGGTCCTGTGTGATAAGGGGGGCCTCTAGCTGTGGATATGGGCAGGAAGTGGAGTTCCCATGTCCAGGTCGTTACTGATGAAGGTTTATTGTGGAGTTTTTTCATCATGATGTGTTATGTGATGACTGTACTTTGTACAGATTTACATACCTTCCCTGACCCTACCCAAGGTCAAAGTTCAGCTCTGCTCAATCGTTTGACAGGCAAGGAGCAGTAGAGTCATGAATATTTGGAGCAAAGTGCGGCTTTACACTTGTATTTGCTCTGTTTTATCTGTAGACCCTTCCCCTCTACGTCCCAGCCTGAAACGTATCTCTGCACTAGTGACTAACACTCCCGCACCACAATGCTGATGTAGCAGAGCTGAGTTTGTCATGTATCTCCATGACATTATGCAGTATCTCCACACGTGATCCAGTACAATCCAACACACAGGGTGCAATGACGTCACGTTGACTCGCGCCAAGCGACAAACTCAGCTCTGCTGTGCAGGTTTTTGTTCTTCCATGTGTTTTTGTGTATATATTGCAGTATTTTATTCACGCGGCGGATAAATGACTCACGTAATGGGATGCCGGTTAGACTTGGCAGCCGCCACAAAGCCCCCTTGGCACTGCCAGGGCTACGGACGCATCTGAATCATGGAGATGGCGCGGTGTCTGGCAGGAGAGACAGAGGGCTGCTCTGCATTCATATGTAGTCGTGGGGTGATGCTTAGGCGCAATTCACACTGCGGCATAGGGTTCACTAAAACTGTTTCCAGTTTGTATCCAAAGCTGAGACGCACGGTGGCTCAGTGGTTAGGATTACAGCCTTGCAGTCCTGGGAACCTGAGTTCAAGTCCCATCTGCAAAGAGTTTGTATATTCTCTTTGTATTTGTGTGGGTTTCCTCCCGCTCCTCCGGTTTCTTCCCACACTCCAAAACGTACCGGTAGGGTGATTAGATTGTGAGAACCATTGGGGACAGGGACCGATTTGGCAAATCTCTGTGCAGCGCTGCGTAATCTGTGTGCGCTATATAAATACAGGAATTATTATTAATAATTACTTGCGCTGACACATTGGGGCAGATTTACTTACCCGGTCCATTCGCGATTCAGCGGCGCGTTCTCTGCGCTGGATTCGGGTCCGGCCGGGATTCACTAAGGTAGTTCCTCCGACATCCACCAGGAGGCGCTGCTGCACTGAAGTTCCCCGGAATGCACTGAAGTTCACCGGCCTATTCCTAGTGAAGGTAAGTGCAAGCTCCGCGACACTTTTTTTTTTTTTTTTAAATGCGACAGTTTTTCCGAATCCGTCGGGTTTTCGTTCGGCCACGCCCCCGATTTCCGTCGCGTGCATGCCAGCGCCGATGCAACACAATCCGATCGCGTGCGACATATTCGGGCAACACGTCGGGAAAACGCGAATCGGGCCCTTAGTAAATGACCCCCAATGTAGCAAACTATCAGCGCAGAAGGGAGATTAGCAATTCTAATTCTTTATAGTCAGGTCATAGTATTACCTATATTAGGTATCATTGTAGCAAACGCTCTGCTGTCAAAAAAACATGAGGCCTGGGCTGGATTTTAGTCGCTGGATGTGAATAATTAAAAAATTACTTAAAAAAATATTCTATCAAACAATAATATTAATAATCAATCATTTGGAAAATATTACGTATTATCATGGGCAGAAAAATCCTGAAAATTCGGACTTTAAGCAGCGACCTTGCAAATGGGAGGGGGGGGGGATTAAAGCATAGGATGAGAAGAGGTTAAAAGCCATACATAACACAGGGTCCAGATAACCCAGATGGGTCATATGGGGTGAGCAGCTGCTGTATAGATTATACATACATGTGGTGCTGAGTCACAGCTGTACAGTATTATATGGAGGTCTTAAAGCAACTCATCTCCAGCTGCCCCTGTGTGTGGTCATTGTAACATTGGCTGCCCCTCCTGTATGCCTCTGCAGGGGTAGGGGTCAACCTTGCTATGTATGGGACCCCTATTGAACATGACAATAGGTTGAGGTCACGGCTATCCCCTTCATCGGTGATCTCCAACTGCCACTCTCAACATACACCACCGACCCATCCGAGCCAAGTCTACAGAGGTCTCCCTGAAGCAAAAATAGGTGGAGTTATGACTAATTTGCATTAAATAGGGTGTCATCAAATTTAGGCACTCAATTGGGTCCCCTGCTTTCCAGTATGGGACCCCCATTGAACATGAAAATAGGTTGAGGTCACGGCTGTCCCCTTCGTTGGTGATCTCCAACTTCCACTTATCAACTACACACACATGACCCAACCGAGCGAGTCTACAGAGGTTCCGCACTGAAAACCAGAAATAGGTGGAGTTAGACTAATTTTGCCCACCAAGTAAAGGGGTGACATCAAATTTGGCCACTCATTTGGGTCCCCTGCTTTCCAGTATGGGATCCCTATTGAACATGAGAATAGGTTGAGGTCACGGCTGTCCCCTTCGTTGGTGATCTCCAACTTCCACTCTCAACATACACCACCGACCCATCCAAGCCGAGTCTACAGAGGCTTCCTTGAAGCAGAAAGGGGTGGAGTTATGACTAATTTGCATTAAATGGGGTGACATCAAATTTAGGCACCCATTTGGGTCCCCTTCTTTCCTATGGTTCTGGATGGACTATCTTTGGAAACTTTGGCCTAGTTAGATGGTCTATGTGGTGGCCCTATCCCTTAACACCCAACTTTCCCATACATAAGCAGTCATAGAGAATTTTTATTGGGTCGTTCAACTCCTAAAACCAATCACAGAACCTTTACAATCAGCTGTAGGCACACCGGTCCTCATTAGGAGACATCCCCTTTAAGATAGCGAGAACTCCTAATAGACCCCGGTACATGGTGGCGGCGCCTTCTCACGGTTGACGTGATTCTGTGGAATGCAAAACACTGTAATCCGGCAAAATGTAATTAGTTTTGTGTTCATGGCGGTGAGTGTGAGGTGGAGGGGAGCTTTCTGCACCCGCAGCAGGATTTCTGACTTTCATCATAAGTCTGGAGGATTTTCAGGACCTTATCGCTAGGAGACAGTTGCTAAAAGTCATCGTACCCCACTATTAGTAGGACGAGCGGTTCTGGCGCTCTGCAGATGATGAGACAATGCTCATTATAAACAATAAGCTAATATGTGTCACATCCGAATCCTAATACCTCAACAGATGTCCTAAAAAATCCTCATAAAGTGGACCACTCACCACCACCACACCCTACATCCTTCAACAGGCATCGTTCCACAGATTCCGACGCAGTTGGAATTTTTTCTCTAGCCCGTACCATTCCGGAGAAATCAGTGCTGTTAGTTTTGGCACAATTAGGTTCTGAATTGTCAGGTAGGTGGTCCTGGGCTGGAACAGACTGCCCACTTGACAGTAGAGAGCCCAGCTAATTCCACTGATTTCTCAGGAATGGTGAGGGCTAGAGAAAAAATTCCAACTGCACCGGAATCTGTGGCGTACCCCCTATTAAAGGGGACGCAGAGATGGAGTTGGTGGCAGGTGATGAAAGGCACTCTTAAAGGGATTTTACACGATACCCCTAAATAGTTAAACTGGATTTTATGGGTTCCATAAGCAATAGGGACACGTGTGTAAATTTTACAATGTGCTATAGATGCAGGTTGCTTCTATTTACTGAATGAGAGGTGGGGCCTAGACCCCATCCTGCCTGGTGGTGCAGCTGCTGTGATTGGAGAATTGGATTTCCAAAAATATCCAAACGTAGTCTGCAAGCAAAGCTTGGGACTTGCATATTTCAAACATATACACATGTCTAAAATCAGAATACCCCTTAAGGATTGTGGAAGATTTTTTTGTTTTTTGCTGCTCCACTTTCAGAGCAGAGCTTTATGGGTTAATCCCAAAAGCTGGTTCCACCTGTTATTCAGAGTGTATAGGAGATATGTGCCCGTCCACCCAGTGGGCTGAGTTCTGTTTGACACATTGGTCGAGTCAGTCCCCTACAGATCCTCTGATCACTTCAGGGCAGCCAATAGAAAGAGCTTCTTGTCCTGCTTGTCAGGACAGGAGCAGAACTTCTATAGTACATGGCAGTATAGAATGGACAACTCTCCCTGCAGGAGAAGTAAGAAATGGCTATATTCTCATCTGCCAGAGGGGGAAGGAGACTGATTCTGTCCAGAATCTGAGTCAAGCAGGAAGGAAGGTGTCAAGCACATGGAAGGAGCAGAGCTTAGTTCTGGCAATGGAACGGGTTCCATTGAACAGTACATGGCAGTATAATTTATTTAGAAAGACTCTGTCTGTGTATAAGGGGTTAGATTACCAAGCGCCTAAGGGGGAAGGAGACTGATTCTGTCCCGGCCCATTGTCAGAGTCCAAAATTCCAAAAACATTTCAGAAGTAATGTATAATTAGGGTTATAATTCCGTTGTTATGACTCTCATAATTAAAGGGTTAGAAAAACATGGACACTCTCGAACCAAAAACAGCGCCACACCTGGATATATGTGGTATTGCAGCTTATCTCCATTCACTTCAATGGAATTGAGTTGTAATACCAAACCCATTTCTGTTTCCCGCTGCTGTCTCCGAGGAGCGGCGAGGGTTAATGCCGTCAGGCCGCAGCAGATGATTCAGTACACCCTGTATGTCAGCGGCTGCCAGGATTTTCAGCTGGATCCACTAACGCCGTCTATCATTGCGCCATTACCACTGACGGTTTCAATTATGTAACTACGGAGCAGGAAGATGATTCATTCAGAAGATGCAAATAAATTCCTGAAACTAAAGTCAGTAATGGAGTAAGACACCCAACATCCACCACCAGGAGGATCAGATGGTTCCAATCTTAAAAAAATAACAAAAAAAACTTCGCTTAGATGTGAAAATTCCACTGCTGGTGATTCATGTTCTTGTTAAGGTATAGTATCCGGTGCTGGGGAAAACGACTCCATTGTCGGTGTAGTGGCTGGGTAAGGTACTGCAAAGCACTTAAAGGGATTGTCTACTTTCAGCAAATAATTGATATTGTTTGCATAATAAAAAGTTATAATATTTTCCAATATACTTTCTGTAACAACTCCACACCATTTCCAAGATCTCTGCTTGCTGTCCTTCTAGGGTTTACTTCCAGCACATAGAAATCTGTCCATAGTCATGTGATGGACGAGTCGTTATCACAGAGGGTAACCAGAGCCGTGTGATAATAATGTATTCCCATCACATGACAAGGGACAGATCTCTATCCACTGGACATAAACCCTAGAAGGACAGCAAGCAGAGATCTTGAAAATGGTGAGTAAAGTATATTGGGAAATTGGGAAATAGAATAACTGTTCATTACACAAACAATTTCAATTATTTGCTGAAAGTGGACAACCCCTTTAAGTGTTTTGAATCGGAGTGGCAGTACCTTGCCCAGCCACTTCACCGAGAATGGAGTAGTTCAATTATTTGTTAAAAGTGGACAACCCCTCTCCAATTTTGTATAATTGAAAGGATGTGATAGCTATGCAGGCCCTAGGTGGTAGTTCTCACTTTTCATGCACACAACTACCTTATATACTCGAGTATAAGCCTAGTTTTTCAGCACAAAAAATGTGCTGAAAACCCCAAACTCGGCTTATAGGCGAGTCAAAAAAATAAATAAATCAAAACTCTCCTTTCTGGCGGCACCCGTAGATCTTCTGTGTGATCCATCTGGTATTGTTGTGCTGCATGACGGGGAAGGGGGGGGGCTATATACACTGGGGCAGGGGCTGGCAGGCTATATACACTGGGGCAGGGGCTGGCTGGCTATATACACTGGGGCAGGGTCTGGCAGGCTATATACACTGGGGCAGGGTCTGGCAGGCTATATACACTGGGGCAGGGTCTGGCAGGCTATATACACTGGGGCAGGGGCTGGCAGGCTATATACACTTGGGCAGGGGCTGGCAGGCTATATACACTGGGGCAGGGGCTGGCAGGCTATATACACTTGGGCAGGGGCTGGCAGGCTATATACACTGGGGCAGGGGCTGGCAGGCTATATATACTGGGGCAGGGGCTGGCTGGCTATGTACACTGGGGCAGGGGCTGGCTGGCTATATACACTGGGGCAGGGGCTGGCTGGCTACATACTGGAGAGGCTGTGACCAATGCATTTCCCACCCTCGGCTTATACTCGGGTCAATAGGTTTTCCCAGTTTTTTGTGGTAAAATTAGGGGCCTCGGCTTATACTCGGGTCGGCTTATACTCGAGTATATACGGTAAGCCAAATTTTGGACAATAGGGGTCTTCTCAAAAGGAAACCGGGGACAAAGCTGCGACCAATCATCTCTGGCTATTTCCTGAGTTAACAAAGAATCAGAAATATTGAAACCCGGATCGATTTATGTGATCCCCTACAGATCCGCTGATCACTGCAGGGCAGCCAATAGAAAGAGCTTCTTGTCCTGCTTGTCAGGACAGGAGCAGAGCTTCTATAGAACATGGCAGTATAGGACGGGCAATGCTTCCTGCAGGAGAAGTAAGATGTGATAGCTGTACTGAGCAAACACCTGGCCCTGGGTGGTAGTTGTCACTTTCCAGGAACAAAACGAAGCCAAATTTTGGACAATAGGAGTCTTTTCAACAGGAAACGGGGGACTAAGCTACGACCAATCATCTCTGGCTATTTCCTGAGTTAACAAAGGATCAGGCATACTGAAACCCGAATCGATCTACGTGATCATTCTGACCTCAGTAGGACAGGAGAGTAAACTCTCTTGGAAGGGTTGGGCATGCTGGATTTCATCATGCCTGATCACCATTCATCATGAAATCTCATACAACCTCAACCAAGATGATATTTTACATAGGTGGAGCCATTAGGACTGCCTAAGGTTGTGTGGCCTATATAAGTTATCATGCCTGTGATATATCCTGGTGGTTAGGTGCCTAAAATTCAGAGGTGGACCCTTCCCCCAAAACGCTCCGTAGAACCAACTACTCCAGTGACGTCCCAACTTGTGTCCCCGGGGCCTCATGATTGGCCACCCCCCCATTGACCACTTCCTAGTGATTAATCCCTCACTTACTCCCATACCTTGGCAGGTAACTAGAGCGTTAGCTCTTAGGATCCCAATCTCCTAGTTTTTTTTATCCTAATCCAATTGTCCCAAGGAAACAAATTCCCACCGTGAAGCCGAGTTCTTGTTATTGTATCCTCTGGCTGAGGGATTATGGGATTTTATCAATATAAATTAATGATATGTTGGAGGGCGGAAGAGATGACACCCGGCGCCATTAACTCTTTCCTGATAGATCCTATCCTATATTAACGGTCTACTAAATACTTGTGCAACTTTATAGATCGATTCTTCACAATTTTTTTAAGATCTTAGTTTTGTATGAATAGGATCATTATAGGGTCTCATTGATAGGACCACCTATGATCATAAGAATCGGGGTCCACAAGTGGCCAACTCTTGCTCAACCAGTGCTCTATGCAACTTTAGGGGCCTTTTGGGAAGTGAATTAAGAGGTGGTCCGGGGGTCATTCACTTGGGGACATTTGCGTCTTTCAGTTCTCCGGGGGGGGGGGGTCTTTGGGGGCCGTGGTCTTCAGCCATGAGATACTTATGCCCCATTATGTAGGCAGGATACTTGTGTAGTGGTAAAACCTTTAAAAGTGATACTGGACTCTAATTGGTGCAGATAAGGCCGAAACTTGTGGCGGAACACAGGGGGCGGGACTTAAACAGAGTAACAACAATGGGGGATACTGTAAAATACTGACCATAACATGAGACTAAAAAGGAAACAGGAAGTGGGGACTGAAAAATACTGTTTACAACAGGGACGAGACTCAAGAAACAATAGGGGGTGGAGCTATGTAATACTGGACACTATAGGGGGTGTGGCTAAAAGTATTGTCTACAATAGGGGGAGGTACTGTAAATTACTGACCATAACAGGTGACAAGACTTAAAGATTCTTCCCACAACAGAAAGTGGGGACTGAAAAATTACTACAATAAGTGTGGGACATAAAATACTCATCACAACAGTGGCGGGACTCAAGAAACAATAGGGGTGGAGCTATATAATATTGACCACTTTAGGGGGTGTGACTAATAATATTGTCTACAACAGGGGGAGGTAGTGACAAGTATTGGCAATAAAAAGGGGCGGGGTTTAAAAATACTCCGACAAAACAGGGGCGTGACCCAACAATACTGGAAACAATAGAGGTGGAGCTTTATAATATTGACCACTATAGGGGGTGTGACTAAAAATATTGTCTACAATAGGGGTTGGTACTGACAAATATTGGCAATAAAAGGAGGCGGGACTCAAAAGTACAAACCAGGGACTTGACCCAACAATACTGGAAACAATTGGGGTGGAGCTAAATAATTCTGGCCAATATAGGGGGTTTGACTATCTACAACAGGGGGAGCTACTGAAAAATAAAAGGAGGAGGGACTTAAAATACTGTAAATAAAAGGGGTGGAGCTAAATCATCCTGTCCGCTACAGGGGGCTTGACTAATACTACTGGCCTCTACAGGGGGTGGGACAAAAAATTTTTTGGCAAAAATATGGAAAGTACTAGAATGTTTTTTTTTTTTAAATCATACAACAAAAGAACTTTATTGACAAACATATAATAACAAAATGTTGTGGGATGGTCAGACTACACGAGCCAGACTACCGACATAGGTGTAAATGACCCATGACCATCCTATTCTCTCCATCACCACCATCCTCATCCTCACCATCTCCTCTTACCATCTTCCTCTGGAACTTTGCAGAATGGATTTTTAAGGAGATTACAAAAGTGAATGTGTTTTTCCTCAGGCTAATGCTTATTAAGTAGTTCCCAGCTAAGATGTGGTTATAAGGTTGAGAAGATGGATAATGAAAGAAAGCAGAAGTATAAGGCCCGAGCGGCCCAACGACTCCTGCCACGCGTCTGTGACTGGTAGGAGCCTTCACGCAATCATCCCAGCTCATTGCAACCGATTCACTGGCAGGGGGCAGTATATCCCCCTTATTTCATGGAGCAGAAATAATAGGCCATGATGCTTTGCAGCTGGGGGTCTCATTCATCCATCTCGCTACTTGTGTGAGGGGAATTGGTTTTCTAGACCTTGCAGGTAGTGCTAGGTACTGTCCCCGGAAATACTTTTGTGTATGTTATTAGTAGCAACAGGACTGTGAAAAATTTTATTGTATTCCAGGTTGTAGTTTTTACAAGAGAACTGGTCCTCACCCTTCTGTGTTCTTAGCTCTATTCATTAAACGGCCCCTCCTCAGAGTGACTGCTGTACTATACAACCAGAAGCCCACTACAGCTTTTTCTAAAAGCAAAGCTAAGAGAGCTAAGATCACAGCAGTGTTAGGACTCAACATCAGTTCACTTGGAGGGGATACAATCTTGGAACATAAATCCATTTTTTACAAAATGTTGCCACTGCTTGGCCACACTTATTGGGTACATCTGTCTAGTGAAAGGGTTGGGGGCTGGAGCTCATTCATCCCCTCTACCACCACTTTCCTCAAAGACTCCTTGCTTGTATAGAGGCAACAAAAAATCCCTATCCTGTCCCCATAACCATGTAATATTTAGTCTACATTCATTTAATGGCAAGCTTTCTACTGGCTCCCGTTTTAGCAGGCCCCTCCCATCCATGATTAGGATTGTCCACCAGTCCACGAGGTTGAACGTCAAGGTCAAGGGTTACAGCAGTTGGGTTCAGTTTGTGAACGTGGTCATCTAAAGCTCCCCATTCTGGCTAACAGGGGGGTCCGGAGCAGTGAACCCCATATAAAGCACTTAGTATAGATACCCCAAATATACGATTGTAATGAGCTGCTCTGTAGTATCCTCCTCCTTTTCGTTTAGGCTCAGTGTCAACAGCGGGAAGATGATGGGACTCGGTAAATTACGTGTCATGTTCCATATGTCTGTCACTCGTAGAATGGCCTCAGTTCCCGCTCTTGCTCTGTTCTGTTGCATTATTATCATCATCCGACTTTGCATTTCATTCTTTCATTGAGTAAGACATCTCCGCTCAGCCTGAAAGTCTCATTTTAGATGTATTAAAGGTTCTCCTGGAGATGAGCTCCACTTCTACTTGAGCAAATCATGTAGAACAAAATTGTCTGATACCTTTTAATCAGAGGCCTAGCTTCTACCAGCCCACCCAAACCTAAGAGGTCCCAAACCTGTGATCCCAAAACAAGCTACTACCAGTCCACTACCAGTCCACCTTACACAACAGAGGTTCCCAACTAGGTCACCAAAACCCTGAGCTCTAGTTCTTCAGTTCTTCAGGTCTCTAGATCATCAACCTCTGGTTCTTCCTCTTGTCTAATACTACAGCCAAAATTATAGTGATCTCCATCCTGTAGTCCTCAAATCGGCCACCAAAAAATACAACACTGTCTTGTAGTTGTCTCCAAATTGTTTGTAATACAAAGCCACCAAACTGAAGTCTACATTACAGTATTTCCCAAATATACCACCAAAAACACAAGCCTATATTTTAGTTTAGCCTCAAAATATTGCTCCCCACTAAGCTAATACTAGGCCATAGTCTCCCCAAGGCCATAGTCTACTAGGCCATAGTCTCCCCCAGGCCAAAGAAAATAGATGATGGTACACTGAAACCAATGGTCCCTAGGTAGGCCATACAATCCAAACATTGGTTCTTCACTAATCTAAAACTAGGCCACCAAAATAGACTCTAGTCTCCACCTAGGCCAACATAAATAGATCATAGTAGTAACAAAACCAGTGGTCCCTAGGTAGGTCATAACTAGGGAATGCAACCCTATATTCTAGTTATCTTTGACCTATCTTCTCCAACTAGACCAGTGATAGGTCCCTCAACAATCTCCAAGAGTTGTAACTTATCAAAAGTTGCAGAACAAAAAGTCGGGGACTACACTGATGTCCTTGATGACCTTCTTGCATTAATGCCATGGTTTGTCTCTTGGCTTTCATAATTTAAACATTCTTGAAAAAAAAAAATCCATATTTTTGTAATATCTTTAATGTTTAGGACTCTGAGGAACCTTCTGATTGGACTAAAATGATAATCATGGCTCATTTTACGTGCTTTCTACGCAGCTCCACCTCAAAGAGAACATTTATCTCCAGTAGATTCATCTTCAATCCACCACCGGCTTTCTCCTTCAGCGTTGACTACATGTGGGACCTCAAGAGTGGACATCTGGTCTAAGTTTCTTTTCTTTATTTCAGCATCCAGAATGGAGTGATTTCAGTCTTCCAGAAGAAGGGGCTGCAGGACCATGAACTCTACAATTTGAATGAAGGGGTCCGGTGAGTAGTTGTGGTTATCAATATTCAGAATGGTGAGACTGTAGGGGTAGTGAAGTCTAAATTGAAATGACCTCATCCACACAAGATCGGCCATCAACCGCCCAATGGTGACAGCAAGTAAGTTGACCTTAGGCTACATTCACACTAACGTATGGAGGACGTATGTACGGCCGACGTATATACGGCCGATATACGTCCTCCATAGACAGCAATGGGCGCACGACGCCCTACGGGAGCAGTACGGTGCAGCACACATGCGGCACCGTACCGCTCCGTACCCGGGAAAAAGATAGGACCTGTCCTATCTTTTCGCGTAATATGGCGCCGTGCGCCATGCATCTCTATGGAGAGGGGCGGGGGTGAGCTGCGCTCACCTCCTCCTCCTCTCCCCGTGCACTGCCTTTGCCCGCTACGGTACGGTACGGGCGGGCAACGGCAGTGTGAATATAACCTTGGGGAAAGTTTTTTTTTAGTATTTTTTTCCCGGACAGAACCTGTGGAAAAGGTGGAATTGATGGGAAGAAGAATGTTCCACCACAATCTAGAAGCTATATATTTTTGGCAAACTCAATGGAGCTCATTTACTAAGGGTCTGTGGGACTGCGATTCCGTCGGGTTTCCCGAATATTTCCACTGTGCGCTGAATTGCCCCGGGTTTTTGGCGCACCCGATCGGATTGTGGCACATCGGCGCCGGCTTGCACTCAACAGAAATCAGGGGACGGGGCCGTCGGACAACCTGAAGGATTCGGACAAACCGTGGAATTTAAAAACGGAATTGTGTCGCAAGACACGCACTCACATGCACCAGGAAGAAGCAGGTGAACTCCGGCGGAGCTTGGCGCAGAAGTGACGGATGCAGGAACTCGGGCGCACAAGCCTAGTGAATCGCGGCAGACCCAAATCCATGTCGGACAACGCACCGTGGGATTGCGACAGGGCCAGGTAAGTAAATCTGCCCCAATGTATTAATAGCAAAGTTAAATCACCACCAGTGCTTCTAGATGAGTTTACATAGATTAAATATGGATGGAACTGCACCTTCAAATATTCATGAAAAAAAGTCAAAAAAATTCAAGATGGCGTCTGATTTTCTTGTGGTTTTTCGATTTTAATTTAAAGATAGCTGACATTTTTTGTATTATTAGGTTGTCACTGTCCTGAATCTCAGTTTTTTTTGGGGGAGCGCATCCAACAATTTTAGGGTTATTATGCTATGTGCCAAATTAGAACTTTTTTAGAAGTCTGTAAAGTCTTCTGCTGCTCTTCTACCATTCCACCTGTATTCCACCCTCCTTATGGACACCTTGCAACTCTTCTAGCGACTGTAGATTATTTTGATGCCACTTGTCTGGAGGTTACCTTCCAAACATCTTCCACCCTTTTAATGACTACAACCCTCTTCTTTGGCATTCTATTCAAGTGACCCTTGTTTTCCATTCATTCAGAGACTACTTTGTACTCATATGAGACTATTTAGAAGTTCTAGCCCACTCTTATGTCCTTCTTCTATAGCAGGGGTCAGGAACCTTTTTGGCCGAGAGAGCCATGAAGCCACATATTTTAAAATGTTATTCTGTAAGAGCCGTACCATATGCACATGCCCCCCAGTAGATGTGTAGTCCCAGTGTCACGGGTGCCCCTGCGATCTACTTATTGGATCGCAGGCACACCAGTGCCCCTCTCCGTGGCGGCGCCCCTTTCCAAGCTCACTCACCTCTCCACGTTCCTGCTCCCGTGCTGGCACTTGCAGATTTTATGAGCCAGTGTGCTGCTGCTTGGCGCTGCTTACGTCTCGGGTTCCTATGAAGACCGGCGGCTCTCAGCATTCCCTGACAGATCTTAGTGCTTCATACCTATGAGGAAGCTTTCCACAGTGTTTCTTTCCCAAGTGTTGACCTCCCATTGTGACCCTGGACTGTTCCTTATTCTGCTGCTTCACTGACCTTGACCGTCTACCTGTCCCTGACCATGACACTGCCTAGTGATCCTGTACCTCGACCTTGGCTGCCACCGTGCATAAGTCGAACCTGTGGAACGACCTGGTGGTACCACGCTGCACCAAGACCATCCTGCTTTGCGGCGGGCTCTGGTGAAGACTGGGTGCCACTTAGATTCCGGTCCCAGGTGTCGGCTTACATCATCATCTGCAGTGGTCCAGGGGGTTCACTACACCAAATCCTGACACCCACCTCATGTCTCCCAGTAGATAGGTAGCTACAGCACATACTCTCTGTAAATAGGTAGCCACAGCACATGCTTCCCAGGAGATAGGTAGCCACATCACATACCCCTAAGTAGATAGGTAGTCACAGCAAAAAAAAAGAATATTCACTTACTCCCTGCAGCCAGCTCCTCATCGCTGGTGGCGATGGCGCCTGGGTCGTACAAAGGTCGTAACATAGCTGTCTGTGTCCAGTGATCAGTTTAAGAGACACACAGCGGCCATCACTATTTATTAAAGATCTGTCTGAGAGCCAGATGCAGCCAACAAAAGAGCCACATCCCGAGCCACAGGTTCCCTACCCCTGTTCTATAGGGTATAGTCCACTCTTATGGCACACTTCTAGACCTTCTTGCCCATGCCTATGTCACTTTCATAGACCCACCAGCCCACTCTCATGTCACTCTTCTAGATGCTATCGTCTTCTCCTGGAGCTGTTATGAAATCTTATGATAGTCTTCTAGACGTTCTAGCTCACTCTTGTGCCATTCATCTGGAGGCTTTAATCCACTCTTTCACCATTCTTTCAGAGTCTACTGTCTACTCATATGACCGTTTTTAGAAGTTCTTCTTGACTTTTTGACCATCTTACCCCCTCCTTTGTCACTTTTATAGACCCACCAGCCCACTCTTATGTCATTCTACTAGACTCTCTAGCCAATTCTTATGTCACTCTTCCAGATACCATTCTCTGTTCCTATGCAACTTTTCCAATAGCAGTTACCAAATCTTATGTCTTCCAGACGTTCTAGCTCACTCTTGTGCCATTCTCTAGAGCAGTGATGGCGAACCTTTTAGTGGCCGAGTGCCCAAAAAGACACCCAAAACCCCCCTTATTTATCGCGAGGTGCCAACCAAATATGAACTTACTGCTCCCTGTTCTTCAACAATCATATTTGCCTCCTGAGGACAGCAACATACTAGAAAGATGGAAAATTTGCATCATTTTAGCTTCTTTCCGGTTTCCCTCTGTAGACCTGTAGGGGCCAGCAGGAGGTCCTCCAAAGTTAATTCGGCCCTGTCTGTTTATAAGTAAGTAAGTATCAAAATATGACTGAAAGCAGCATCTTTTAAGTTGCCTGGAACTGCAGGAAGATTCTTCGAGTCCTGTCTGATGTCCTGGGGTTATGGCCCGGGTGCCCACAGAAAGTGCTCTGAGTGCCACCTCTGGCACCCGTGCCATAGGTTCGCCACCACTGCTCTAGAGGCTCTAATCCACTCTTATGCCATCCTTCAATGTTCCACTCTCACTCTTGGCAGGTGGTCAGAAGTAAATTTTAACAAGTATTCTTAAATTTTTGAGGTTTTTTTCAACCTACTTGTCCATTTCACGTATGACCCGCCATGCAATTTTCTATGATCCATAGTCACAATGTTAGAGCACAATTTGCTCCATGAGTCACAGCATAGCTACCCAATGATTTACAGAGAACATTACACTCTCTTGCATCAGCAAATAAAGATGACAACGTAAGGAAATGAAACTGTCAAAAGGTGTGGAACGAGCTCATATATTTCAACAGTTTTTCTCTGACATTGTTGAAGAAGAGTTTTTAAGGCAAACATTTTTAGTTTTTTTTTGTTTACTGCTGTTTTAATGATTCAGGGACTGAAGATAATAAGAAATGGGGGTAAGGCAGGCGTAAGGGAAAGAAATATAAATTGGGGCACATTTACTTACCCGGTCCATTCGCGTTCCAGCAGCGGGTTATCGGACGAGCGTTCGGGTCTTTTGGCGATTCATGAAGGTCCTGCACCCGATGTCCACCAGGTGTCGCTGCTGCGCCGAGGTCCGCCGAGTTGCGTCGGAGTTCACTGATCTCTTCCTGGTGCACGTAAGTATGGCGCGTGCGACCAATTTTTTTTTTAAATGCGGCGGTTTTTCTGAATCCGTCGGGTTTTCTTTGGCCACGGCCCCAGATTTCCGTCGCGTGCATGCCAGCGCCGATGCGTCACAATCCGATCGCGTGCGCCAAAATCCTGGGGCAATTCAGGGAAAATCGGCGCAAATCAGAAATATTCGGGTAACACTTCGGGAAAACGCGAATCGGGCCCTTAGTAAATGACCCCCATTGTGTTCAACCTGCTCCATCTCCTGGTTTCAGCTTTGTGGCGGCTAGGCCAGAAGTGTCATGGGACCTAGTGAGGTCAATAAGTGGCTTTGGTGGGCCCCACATTTAACTTCACGTGTACCACTCATTGGTCGTAGCCGATCATGTGACCCCCAACGCTTCTGGCCAAGCTGGAAGTGCAACATCACTGATTTAGTAATGGTTTCCCATTGCCGGTCTTCTTGCACAAAGGTCTTCTCAGGCACTCTTTGGTAAATGGGACCGAGATATCATCTCAAGTATGGCAAGGAATGAAGATGAACTCTAATTTATGCATAAAGATAGCAATTACCACTAAACAAAAGGGTTTTAGTTTAATAAAGAGCTTTGGGACCTTTATGTGGACAATTAATCCTGTAGATGTTCCGTAGAAGTTGATCAAGTACTTTTAAGCCTTGACCTTAATGTTTGGACATGGATGAGCTCCATATAATGCTATATTCCAGAAAAGAAGAAGAATATGTAAAAAAAAATTCTAAAATTTCCAATGAAAACATAACCTAATTATTGTTTTTATAGTTTGCCTATTTCACCCGTTTAACCACCTTCATATCCAAAAAGTTGAGCTTTGTCTTTACATTCAAACCATGAAAAAGAAAGATTACCATGTGAAATGTTTTCCTTCCCTTTATCCCATACAAATAAATCAATTCCTGCCCGGTTGCATATCTACTAATAGATCGGCAGAGCTAATTTCCCACAAGGTCTCCGTGCTATATTCAGACCAAGCATCTGATAAAATGAGATGTTACGCCTATTGAGGGAAATCATAAATCTCCTGCCCTTGTTAAATGTCACCCACAAGGAATCTTAGTCAAGATGTTGTTTACTTTGCCGAACATACAGGAAGAAATTGAATGAAGAGCTTATGTCGGGAGGCGGGGGGGGATTTCCGGGCATGGTGTATTTAGTGATGGTTATCTAGGGTCAGCAATGAGTATTGAGAAGGTCTAAGGCAGTGGTTCTCAACCTGTGAGTCGGGACCGCGGTGGGGGTCGAACGACCGAAACACAGGGGTCGCCTAAAGCCATCGGAGCCACGATTTTATTGGATTTTTTGGCACAAATACAATATTCTTGTACATGGTTTGGGGTCACCACAACATGAGGAACTGTATTGCGGGGTCACAGCATTAGAAAGTTGAGAACCACTGGTCTAAGGTTTCTCTCCTTATAATGTGGCCAAAAACCTTAAAACCACCTGGTTAAAGAAGATGTGTCAAGTGGAAATATTGGTGTCTGAGGAACATGAACCTAAGTAAGGACCATAGAGGTAAATATCTTCACACCACATGATAATCTTTATCTTTGCTGCAAGTCCTTATGACAAAAAGACAAAGAGGAGCAAAGTCTGAAGAGTCCTCCAGTCCTACAAAAGGTTATGGCCAGTTTTATAAAAGCCAACCATCCACGATTAGAAGGTCTATGGTTCCTCTACCTGTATTTGTGGGTCAGCGAACGTCAAAACCCACCTGGCCAAGAAGATGCATAAACCAGAAAAGATCTTTGGGTATGAAAGTATCTGGCGGCTGAGAACCATGAACATAACTAAGAACGAAAGATGTAAAGATCTTCATACCAGTTGATAGTCTTTACTTCTGTCGTCAGTCTTTTGACCAAGTCAACAAGATGATGTTGAAAGTCTCACCTGGAATCTTGGAACAGCATTTGGTCTGAACTGAGGAGACGAGTCTCAGAAATCCCCAAGCCCTACTAGACTCTGAGGAATCATGGGTGGTCCTTCTCAAAAATATTTACTTATTGATTAACTTTAGGAACATCTAGAGACGATCCAAATCCGAAATCTACTACTGGGTGTAGAACATACTCGACAACAATTCGGACAACATTTTTGTGAGCACCACAAAAAATTCCCATAGGCCACTACTCTTTAAGCAAAGACCTCACAAAAATTCAGAGCATGACAACTAGATCCCTACATACTCAAGGATCTCTCCAGTTCTTCCTTCCTCCTGAACTAGGAGGTTACATTTCTCGGTTGATTGAAAATGAAATGTATAGATAGTGTAACCTTGGATCTCCTTAGGATTCATGGATGACCTTTATGGAGCTTTTACTCAACGTACTGACATGTGCTCTACAATAACAAATTGCCCTCCACTCCAATGTGACCACACCATGAATAAACATCAGTAGGACACTGGAGCAACAGGGAATTTATTGGTCAGTTAATGGTACCTTTAAGATTTTAGCCTCTTCATAATGGTGGATGATTGTTCCGAGGGCTCTAGACTTGAAGAATTGGAGTCATTCTAAGGTGATCTATAACTGGTCCTTTACTGAAATTACAATAACCCAATTACATTTTTGCAGAGTCGAGAAGTTCCTTTTATAACATCTCTTAAGCAACTGTTCGGATTGGCTAATGATAAAAGCATAGGAAATTGACTTGATCCGAGTCCAACATCTACCGTAGGTGGGCACTCTGCCGGACATGATCTATGTCCCTCCTCAAAGATGACTTTTTCTTCTTCCGAAAATGTTTGAGGCAGCAAATTCATTCCATTAAATGGTTGAACCAGGAGAATATCAATTCTGTAGCAAGCATAAAATTTAAGCTTTGTTTGGGATATTCTCCCATTTATCTGTAGGTTGGGAGGGGACGTTGAACCATTCATTTACATAGTCATGGCAAAGGGCATCACTTTTTTAAAGGATAACTCTACTGCATGAGTCTGTGTGTTTTTATAGGAGTAGATCTGGTGCAATGTAATGCAAAAGTATCAGTAGTAGAACCTTCATACAGATAACATTAAGGTAACTACAGATGAACACATGGCCAACCACAAGCAACCCTCAGTTGACCATTAATGTATATGACCGTATTACATACAAATGCTCTTCAGAAGAACAGGGCATATTCTCACCACACATTATATGTAATTAGTCCTACCTTGAAAGTAAAGTAGGACTGGTATAGAAGTGTCCCTACCTTCCAGAGGGCCAACCATGATGGATTTCAAATGGCCTGATCCTTGTTTCATCCATCACGATGGAAGACATAAGTGAGTGCTAAAGGAACATTGGGTTCAAAGTCTAAAGGATATATGTCCACCTCTAGATTTGTGAATACCCATCTCCTGACCAGTCGAAAATACAGTCCCTTCTATCGATTTTTGTTTCCTACAAGTCCTAAAGCTTTGCCGGACAACTTCATGTTTGTCAGAACTTAAAGAAATCATGTGGAGCCTTATATTTGTTCTAGAGACGTCACGTATGCCAGTCTCAACTCGGTTCAGTCTCTGTGCAGCTCCATCATCAGCTCATTCTCTTTGACCTTGCCCTTGAATGTCATTGGTCAAGGAACATCTGGTGGGCAGTATGTGGAGACCAGAAGGTACAGCTTCTCGGACTTCTGGCTAAGATCATTTGTAGCACCCATCTATGGTTAGATGACCAGACGTAATCATGGCACACTCCTTTGGGGTTCCTTGAGGAGTGACCCTATGGGTAGACCACATAACAGATTCAGTAGGGTGTATATGTGGTTTTTGCGTTCATATCACCACAGTGTCTATGGTACTTCTAGGTTCCTTGATTGACAACTGACCCAAAGTCCAGGTAGAAGCCAAGAACATTGTAGGTGTTCCCTCAAGCTTCGGCAATGGTGACCCACCAATCCCTTGCCGGGCCTTCTGTCTCGGAGAGTTAGAGAATGATTAACCTTCTCCTTTTTTAGTCAATCTTATAATTCTCCGCATCCTTTTTTGTGTGGCATACTACACTTTTTTATAGACTTGATTGAAATGACACAATCTAAGAAAATGATCTCGAAACGGGCCAGGAAACCCAACAAGAAGACCTTCTAGACCTTCTAAAATGGTGGTTGAACCTGAGAACCTAATTTTTTTTTTATTAGACTTGTTTGTTAGCCAGGTTGTAAATATTTGTAAAAAAAAAAAAAGTTTTTATTTTCCCTACCGTACATTGCTTTTAGCGGAATTAGCTGACCCTCGTTAGCTCGGAGGTGACACGGAATCTGCGTAATTGCCTCTCCCCCCAGTGTAATTATTCCTTAATTGAAACTGTTTAATTTAATGGAGCAAATGTTCATTCCTTCTTCTTCTTCCGAGTTTTATTAAGCAGCCAGGATCGGCTATAAATCTATAATCATCCTCATCACAAGGGCCATTGGTTATACGGCCGTTCCGCGGGTTAATGGTATGTGCCGACATAAACATTTAAAGCTTTAGAGACCCATTGAATAAATATTGTCACGAACGCGTTCACTTTGTTCCCTGTGCTGACCGATAAATCCCCGGTAAACAGGAAGCTCTGCAGAAGGGTCACATATTTAACAAGAATAATCGTTAGATCCATTAAGAACAAACTAATCACCTCCTATATAGAGGCTATAATGATATAATGTTGTATACATAGCACCTTGAAGGGGATATTTAAAGGGTAAGTGCAGCCAATGCAGAGCTGAAGCCCAGTAACTTATTAGCCAATCCTAACAAAGGCGGTCAAGTCATTTTTCTAAAAAAATTTTTTACAAGTTTGAATGTCACTTCCATCATGGCTCAGGATAGGAACACATTACATATCCTCCTCAGAGTGGGAGGAGCTTTCTTTGTTGCTCTTTGTCGCCACCTACTGACTCACTTTGTAAAGGCTGCCTAGAGGCTTGGGACGGAGGAACTAGCCAAATGCCTCCAAATTACATTAAACTGGGAATTTAGTGGGTTTACCAGAAGTAGGTCCAACTATTGGACCATCGTTGTCCCAACATTTAAAAAAAATTGATTAAGAAAAAGAATATTAAATTAATGTTGGGTATTTACCCTGGAGTATTCAAAACTTTGTGTATTTTGTTAGTAGCAGCAGGACTGTGTCCAAAGGATAAGTTGTGTCCTCACCCTGCTGTGCTCTTGGTTCTAAATGCTCCCTTCTGTTGAGTATCTCCTGTGAAATTCAACCAGGAGAAGTTAAAGTGGTTACATAGAACAATGCGTAGGGACTGTGAAGGAGTTGAATTAATAGAACTCAACTTTGTGAGGAAAAGCAAAAATCCCAGAATATAAATCCTTTTTTTTCACAGTCCTGCTGCTACTGACAACAGGAGAAGACATCATAATGACCTAAAGGTAGTCATACACGTTGATGGCCAAAAGCTCTGATTTCAATGGTGGGTCATCTAGGGCTCGGCCTTCTATATGGTTCCCAAATGATGGGTCATTTGTGCTATAGTTCAAAACGCATCTATTTGGCCAATTTTGCCAACTAAAAGACTTAGGTCCCCTGTAGACCTCATCAAGCTTGGAATCAAGAAGTGCCTTCTGTCATAGATGTCCACCAGTAACATCCTCCCGATCTTGATGGAAAATTTTTGCTCTGTTTTTGTACTTTTGTCTTTACCGTGGTAAAACATATCTAAAATTGTCATGAGGTGCTGAAGTGTAGTATTTGTTTTTGAGGTCAAAACTGAAAAGATCACGAGAACTTATTGTAGAGCATTCCCACTATCTCAGCTCAAAAAAACCTCAAGTGCAGATGTGGTTTTCGATAGTATATTTTTAGTTCATGGCCTTGGTTAGACTTCCTGATAACGTCAAGTTAGAGTTTTAACTTTTGAGATATCATATTCACTTACGGTCCAGCACATTGTTTAAGCTCTTTATGGGCGGAGATAGGTTGACTATACAGAATGGACAGGTTCACCATTGGACCATCCTATGGGTCCATCATGGAAATGTATGAGAAGGCAGTTTTATAACAGAAGCGAGGGGAGTCCGTTGAAATTTTTTCTCTGTTCAGCCATGGATGCACGTCGATTCACGTTCTTCAGTAGGATCAAAGTCCTCAAAGATTCTGAAAGTCCTGAAATCTTTAAGAGTATATTGGTCTAACCTGAGGGCCAATTACCGGTTGTCCAAAAATTTGCTGCGACATTCCGAATTTTAAGAGACGAATTTAGGTATATTGTAGGCCGTTAAAGGAGCAGGGCTTATGTAGTTATCCATTCTGAAAAGTGGGCACTCTAGTGCTACTGATTTTGCCCGTGAACTTCAGTTGGTAGTGAGGTCCACAACTAACCCAATGAAAATTTATGGAAAGAGGTAGACCGATAATGGTAGAAAATGAAAATTACGGAAAGAGGTAGACCGATAATGGTAGAAAATGAAAATTATGGAGAGAGGTAGATCATTAATGGTAGACAATGCAAATTATGGAAAGAGGTAGACCAACAATGGTAGACACTAAAAATTATAAGGCCAAAATTCCCAGAATATAATCCTTTTTTTTCACAGTCCTGCTGCTACTGACAACAGAGAAGACACATAATGACCTAAAGGTAGTCATACACTTGATGGCCAAAGCTCTGATTTCAATGGTGGGGTCATCTAGGGCTCGGCCTTCTATATGGTTCCCAAATGATGGGTCATTTGTGCTATAGTTCAAAATGCATCTATTTGGCCAATTTTACCAACTAAAAGACTTAGGTCCCCTGTAGACCTCATCAAGCTTGGAATCAAGAAGGTGCCTTCTGTCATAGATGTCCACCAGTAACATCCTCCCGATCTTGATGGAAATTTTTGCTCTGTTTTTTTTTGTACTTTTGTCTTTATCGTGGTAAAACTCATCTAATTGTCATGAGGTGCTGAGTGTTATTGTTTTTGAGGTCAAAACTGAGAAGATCACGGACTTATTGTAGAGCATTCCCACTATCTCGCTCAAAAAAACCTCAAGTGCAGATGTGGTTTTCGATAGTATATTTTTAGTTCAGGCCTTGGTTAGACTTCCTGATAACGTCAAGTTAGAGTTTTAACTTTTGAGATATCATATTCACTTACGGTCCAGCTCATTGTTTAAGCTCTTTATGGGCGGAGATAGGTTGACTATACAAGATGGACAGGTTCACCATTGGACCATCCTATGGGTCCATCATGAAATGTATGAAAGGCAGTTTTATAACAAAGCGAGGGGAGTCCGTTGAAATTTTTTCTCTGTGTTCAGCCATGGATGCATGTCGATTCACGTTCTTCAGTAGGATCAAAGTCCTCAAAGATTCTGAAAGTCCTGAAATCTTTAAAGTATATTGGTCTAACCTGAGGGCCAATTACCGGTTGTCCAAAAATTTGCTGCGACATCCAATTTTAAGAACAAATTTAGGTATATTGTAGGCCGTTAAGGAGCAGGGCTTATGTAGTTATCCATTCTGAAATTGGGCACTCTAGTGCTACTGCTTTTGCCCGCGAGCTTCAGTTGGTAGTGAGGTCCAACAACCCCAATGAAGTATGGAAATGGTAGAGTCAATATGGTAGACAATGAAAATTAGGAAAGGGTAACCGATAATGGTAGAAAAGAAAATTACGGAAAGAGGTTAGACCGATAAGGGTAGAAATGAAAATTACGAAAGGTAGACCGATAATGGTAGAAAATGAAAATTATGGAGAAGGTAGATCTTATGTAGACAATGCAAATTATGGAAGGAGGTAGACCAACAATGGTAAACTAAAATTAGGAAGAGGTATACCAACATGGCAGACACTAAAATTATGGAAAGAGTAGCACCACAATGGTAGACACTAAAATTATGGAAGAGGTAGACCAACAATGGTACACTACAATTAGGAAAGAGGTAGACCAACAATGGCAGACACTAAATTATGGAAGAGGTGACCACATGGAAGACACTAAAATTATGGAAAGAGGTAAGACCAACAATGGAAGCACTAAAATTATGGAAAAGGTACAACATGGAGACACAAAATTATGAAAGAGGTAGAACCAACAATGGAGCACAAAAATTATGAAAAGGTAGACCAACAATGGAGACACTAAAAATTATGGAAGAGGTAGCTGAAAATGCTAGACAAATGAAAATTATGGGAGAGGTGGGTCACTAATGGTAGACACTAAAAATTTATGGAAAGAGGTAGACCAACAATGGAAGACACTAAAAATTATGGAAAGAGGTAGACCAACAATGGCAGACACTAAAAATTATGGGAAAGAGGTAGACCAATAATATTAGACACTAAAAATTATAGAAAGAGGTAGATCAACAATGGCAGACACTAAAAATTATGGAAAGAGGTAGATCAATAATGGTAGACAATGAAGGCTCTACATATCTGAGCCTACCTGTTGATTCATGTTCTTCAGTAGAATCAAAGTTTCTACTCCTTGATCACACATTTTCTAACATATTCAAATTTCTGAGATCTTTCAGATGAGTCAGATCTGAAGGCCCCAATTTCTAGCTGTCCCAAATTTGCCGGGACAGTCCCAATGGTCAGAGACAAATTCATAAAAATTCTGAAAAGGGGGCAAGGCATCCTCTATGGTGATACCTCACATCTTCTGCCTATTTTTGATGTTTTCCGCCTTTTTTTCTCACAGGCAGCTGTTGAAAACCGAACTTGGCTCCTTTTTCACAGAATATCTTCAGGTAGGTAGTGTGAATAATAGATGTGACACTTGAAAAGATGTTACATCTTCCACCCCAAATTTCCAAAGTTTTGTACAACACTTCACAGCCGTTTTCCTCGGCACATTGAGGATATTTTTTTCTCCATCTGGAACATTTTTGCTTCCTGCATTATTAATGCTGTAGGTCGGCAGACGGTGGTTGAGTTGAGTATAGCGTTATATACATTGTTCTATTGTTCTCACGTGTCGCATATTATTCCCTCTTCAGAACCAACTTCTCACGAAGGGGATGGTGATCCTGCGAGACAAGATACGTTTTTATGAAGGTAAAAGACTAAAAATTCTAAAAGAAAGATACTGTTTATGCTCGAGTATAAGCCGAGGCCCCTAATTTTACCACAAAAACTTGGGAAAACCTATTGACTCGAGTATAAGCTGAAGGTGGGAAATGCATTGGTCGCAGCCTCCCAGTATACAGCCTGCCGGACCCTGCCCCGTAGTATATAGCCAGCACCTGCCCCCCAGTATATAGCCTGCCAGCCCATATCCCCCAGTATATAGCCAGCCCCTGCCCCAGTATATAGCCAGCAGCGGGGGAAGCCGGAAAGGTGAGTTTTGATATATATTTTTTTACTTGAGTATAAGCCAAGTTTGGGTTTTCAGCACATTTTTTTGTTCTGAAAAACTAGGCTTATACTCGAGTATTTAAGTCTTTACTGCCCTGTCAAAACAAATACACCCATGGGGCAATTTCTTCTTTTACCCTGATCACGTCCTTTAGGGGCAAAGCTAAAAGGCATGTGGGGCAACAAAGAGTCACTTAATTGTGTGAAGGTAGCAAGATAAAGGGCTTGGTTAACCAGCTGAAAAATATTTACCAGGTGAAGCCTGACTACGACAACAATCTGAGAATACTATTTAAGCAATCTTTGACCCTAAAAATCACACTTGTCACAAGGACAAGATATCTGAGTAACCCCTCTAATTTTTCTGTTATGATCTATTATTGAATAGCAGTTGTTGCATAGAAATTGATTAGGGACATATTGAAAGTGAGCCTGTCACCAAGATTGTCATTTTTAGCTGATGACCGGTTCCTATTCCATGGTATGCCGATTTTAAATATGCCCTTATCAGCATTCTGAATAATTTCAGTACTTTATAAAAGTTTATTTCACATTACCTGGCTCCCTGTCAGGAGCATGTGGTCCAAGAGGGGTACGAGGTGGAATGCAGAAGCCTGTGTGCCTGTATCAGTCTCCTCTCCTCCACACTCATCCAGCTCCCACACCCTTCCCTGCTTCTTGTCATGTGCATTGAGCAGGCAGGAGAGGGAGGAGGTGATGTGGAAGAATACAAGAGGAGACTGAGACACAGACACACACAGCATCTGCCCCTCCACCCCCCCGGGACTCGCCACACACTGCTGAGAAATAAACTTTTATAAAGTACTGAAAGTACCTTTTATTAATACTGATAAAGGTATTTCACCAGTTAAAAATTACATTCCTGGTGACAGGTTCCCTTTAAGGATGGACACATCTGTATTAAAGTGGAGATTGCATGTTGTTTAGAATTACTCCCCGATCATTACTCCTTGATCATTGTTTCATTGTTCAGTTGCCAATGTACATGAATGTGTATTTGTCTTTAAGGTGTAGTACTGTTACTGTGGTACCATGAATACTTTTGTCTATTTTAGGACAAAAACTTCTTGATTCTTTAGCAGAAACCTGGGATTTCTTCTTCACCGATGTTCTGCCCATGTTACAGGCCATCTTCTATCCAGTTCAGGTAAATGACCTAATGTGGGTTGTCCAGGATCCTGGGTCCTGGGAGAGGAGTAACCAAAAAAATTAAATTAAAAAAATACTTAGTTTACTAGGCTCACATCTGGTGGGGCCTAAAGGACCAGTGGACAGAAACCAGCTTTGGCCAATAAGAGGCCTCAGTGGCACCTAGGATGTAGAGGATGTGATGTCCTGGGAGCCACCAAGACCACTGTTGGAGCAAAGTGGGTCCTCTGACTCCACGGACACCGGTCCCCCACAAGCTGTACAGAAGAACTGTAGACCACCTTAATGCTTGAACTGGGAGCCAGATCCTATAAAGTTCCCACACACAGAGAAACAAGGCTTAGAAAGAGACAGCTTCATACTGGTGTGTTAGATCATGCTGAGATTTCCCGCTCTGAGAGAGGAAAACCAGAACCTCTTTATTGTATTATTTGATTCAGAGTTACTTGAATGGACCAAAGTTTCTACATTCCAGTTGCACTAACCACCCCTTTAATAGTGCCATGATTGTCATATTTAAATATAATGTTTATGTAGTGCCATACATAATGTGTGACCTGTTGTCTCGCCCATAGGGGAAGGAGCCCTCCATCCGACAGCTGGCTTTACTGCACTTCAGAAACATAATAACCCTAAATCTTAAACTGGACGATGCCTTATCCCGCCCACGAGCTCGAGTACCTCCCTCCATCATTCAGATGCTGCTAATACTTCAGGTACATGACTATCTATATTTTTCATCAAAAACCAAATAACTGAGTCACCAGACCCATGAATCTGGCTATTCAGTATAAGTGAGCCAACAATAACTAGTAGGTGCCAGTGCTGCTGGCTCCTCTCCACTTCTGGTGATGGGTGTTAGCTACCAGGTCCTAAAACCATAAGAATATGACTTTAAAGTTCTGCTCTGGTTATTTAAGGAACCTTCTACCATGGGAAGATGCCTGGGCAATAGGGTTCAAAGGGTACCTGATGTGCCAGAGAAATAGGGTTCAAGGGGTACCTGAGCAATATGGTTCAAAGGGTACCTGAGGTGCATGAGCAATATGATCCAAAGGGTACCTGAGGTGCCTGTGAAATAGGGTTCAAAGGGTACTTGGGGTGCCTGAGCAATATGGTTCAAAGGGTACCCGATTTGCCGGAGAAATATGGTTCAAGGGCTACCTGATTTGCTGGAGAAATAGGGTTCAAAGTATACCTGAGGTACATGAGCAATATGTTTCAAAGGCTACCTGAGGTGCCTGAGCAATATGGTTCAAAGTATACCTGAGGTGCCTGAGCAATATGGTTCAAAGTATACCGAGGGCCTTGAGCAATAGCAATTATGGTTCAAAGTATACCTGAGGTGCCTGAGCAATATGGTTCAAAGTATACCTGAGGTGCCTGAGCAATATGGTTCAAAGTATACCTGAGGTGCCTGAGCAATAGGTTCCAAAGTACCTGAGGTGCTGAGCATATGGTTCAAAGTATACCTGAGGTGCCTGAGCAATATGGTTCAAAGTATACCTGAGGTGCCTGAGCAATATGGTTCAAAGTATACCTGAGGTGCCTGAGCAATATGGTTCAAAGTATACCTGAGGTGCCTGAGCAATATGGTTCAAAGTTACTGAGGTGCTGAGCAAATGGTTCAAAGTATACCTGAGGTGCCTGAGCAATATGGTTCAAAGTATACCTGAGGTGCCTGAGCAATATGGTTCAAAGTATACCTGAGGTGCCTGAGCAAATTTGGTTCAAAGTGTACCTGAGGTGCCTGAGCAATATGATTCCTAGCAGTGTCCTACAAAGGTGTCTGCCTATAGTTAGTCCAAATAGCTGATTTCTAACCTTCTGCCTGATTAACCTCTTATGACCAAGTGTCTTTCCCTGATCTCTGTCTCAATTAATGTTCTGGACTATGGAAAGTTTCCTGTCCGTTCCTGGCAGGCTTAGGCATCCTCAGACCTACCTTGGTGATCTGAGACCATCACTAGACTGAGACTACTCCTTGGGTATCAACCTGTTGGTTTGCTGCATCTAAATCCAGAGCCCTGAATGAGGTTTAAAGGGTGAATACCGGGTGGGGGTGCCCTTTAAATTTGCTTTTCACTGAGGACACTTGTAATGTCATGGCTGAAGTCATCTTTGAGTGTAGCGTGTGATGGTAATTGCATTGATTTCTCCAGGGTATGAGTCAGGGTAACGTTAGGTCTATTTTGCTTATGGTGACTCCGTACATATTATTGGATGAAGGTTACAACAAACTTAGATAACCGGACATGATCATGTGGACGGATATTGTCTGTCATTGTTTTGTCAACAGAGCTCATTAATATTAAAATGATCAAAGTTATGTATTGTTCCAGAGTAATGTGAATAGTACCCCCACCCTTGTTAGTCATGGGATGAGATAGGTTCCTGCTTATGTAAGGTTTATGTCACTTTGAGGGGAGGAGTCAAGCAGAGGTAGATGTTTAAAAGCAATTAAAAAAAAAAAACCCAGAGAATATATAGATCGGGCCAACCATGATCAGATGCTATCATAAAAGAAACTTAGGGGTCACCCAGACCAGCCAAGACAGGGGTACTGCTATGGGATCCCATTTCACCCCTTCATGCCAAAGTGATTACTTGCAGCTCCCACTACAAGAAGCTCAGTGCATCAGGCTTTGGCTACATGGAACTATCCATGATTATCTCTTATAGTGGGATTAGGGGGGGGGCTAGTGGCATACAAGCTGTAGAAGCAAAGCAGCAAACTTTAATGGGATCCACTATCACCCTATTTGCCATGACACCCATAAAACAACTACTTTTCATCAGCTCACTACATTAGGTTTAGGCTATGTTGAACAACCATGATTAGCTGTTCTAACAGGGGTAAGGAGGATTTGTAGAAAAAGTCAGGGAACCGCCATGGGATTTATGGTCACCCCTGATACACACTATTAAAGGGACTATTTTCTGGAAGAAGCTCACTGCATAAGACTTTTGGAACCAACCATGATCGCAGTTCATAATGGGGGAAGTAGGGGACTATAAGCATTCCAACTGAAGAAGCAGGACAGAAGACTTCTATAGAATCAACTCCCCCCCCCCCCCATTTCTATGACAATCTAAAAGCAACTACTCATAGTCATCACTGCATCAGACGTAAACTAAGTGGAGCCAACCATAAATAACTGCTATCATCCCAAAAAAATATCAATCATTGAAGTATTTGTCATGACACAACATGACATGTTAAAGTCACAACTTATTGCCACCACTAAAAAGGACAACCATTTTAAGTTTGGTGGAACTAGTCGGTTATCATGGGGTAGCCTATAGGCATAAAAATCTCAGACGCAGGATATGGTCAGGACATTTATTATTATATAACATGACTACCTACAGACACCACTTTATGGACAACCCCTTTAAGCTAGGTGTAACCAATCAAGATCATTGTGGGGTACATTTGCATACCAACCATAGAAAGGCTGGGGACTGCAATGGGATCTGCGGCCACCCCACTTACTAAAGACAAAATCACCATAGCCTATCAAGTCTATATAATAGTCCATATAATATGAAATAAGTCAGCACAGAACTTTGGGCAGGTCCCTTATAGCGGTGTAGGGCAAATTCTGAATCGAGTGTACGCCCCTGGTGAAACCATTTGACAGGAGATCACAGACACATCAAATATCAACGGTCCCCTTTAAAGCCTGTGAGGCAGATTTACTTACCCGGTCCATTCACGATCCAGCGGCGCGTTCTCTGCGCTGGATTCGGGTCCGGGCCGGGATTTATTAAGGTAGTTCCTCCGACGTCCACCAGGTGGCGCTGCTGCGCTGAAAAGCATCGGAACGCGCTGGAGTTCACCGGCTCGGGCTGAGTGAAGGTAAGTGCAAGCTCCGCAACAGATTTTTTTTTTTAAGTGCGGCGGTTTTTCCGAATCCGTCGGGTTTCCGTTCGGCCACGCCCCCCCGATTTCTGTCGCGTGCATGCCGGGACCGATGCGCCAAAATCCGATTGCGTGCGCCAAAATCCCGGGGCAATTCAGGGGAAATCGGCGCAAATCGGAAATATTCGGGTAACACTTCGGGAAAACGCGAATCGGGCCCTTAGTAAATGACCCCCATTATGTGGAAAATTCTTTTAAGAAAAATGACAAAAAAAAATAAGAGATTTTCCAGCCAATGTTTTACTTGATCCGTTTTCTGTTCCTAAAAGGGAACATAAATCCTTAATTTCCAGGAAGGGACAGGGCGAATATGTACACGGTTTCAATGTTACATAAAATTCTCTTGTCACTAGTCACGTGGGTTTTGTTCTGGAACTTAATGGATCCCATATGTGCGGAGAAGATCCAGAACAAGGAGGTTACAGAGTGAGGTTCACAAAGGGTCGCTGACATTACACATGGTCCTGTAGTGTTATATAACCAAAAACATCTCCACTTTATAGCTTTCTGCCGTCACTGGTACGCATGGCAGTAACCCTTCCTGCACCGGAACTTTGTAACGGTTACTATTATTGCACAACCATGTGCACAAAATCCTTATAAGAGACTTATAGGCATATACCGCCATATGGTGCACCATATTAGTCAATTTGACTTCCTGATTCTACTTAAGAATAAGTCCACAACACAGCATCTACTGAAAGCTCTGTATGAAATACGAAGCATATTTTGGTATAGGGCCTTATAGAAGTCATAGGGGTCATATTACATGCTCTGTCCAGATTCGGGTTTGTGCAGACCAGAGACATAACCTGAAGCCTTTAGGGGAATGATAACTTAATGGGGGTCATTTACTAAGGGCCCGATTCGCGTTTTCCCGATGTGTTACCCGAATATTTCCGATTTGCACCGATTTCTCCTGAATTGCCCCGGGATTTTTTTTTTAAATGCGGCGGTTTTTCCGAATCCGTCGGGTTTTCGTTCGGCCACGCCCCCGATTTCCGTCGCATGCATGCCGGCGCCGATGCGCCACAATCCGATCGCGTGGCCGAACGAAAACCCGACGGATTCGGAAAAACCGCCGCATTTAAAAAAAAAATCTGTCGCGGAGCTTGCACTTACCTTCACTCAGCCCGAGCCGGTGAACTCCATGCTGCTGCTTTTCAACGCCACCTGGTGGACGGCGGAGGAACTACCTTAATAAATCCCGGCCGGACCCGAATCCAGCGCAGAGAACGCGCCGCTGGATCGCGAATGGACCGGCTAAGTAAATCTGCCCCAATGTATCATCCAATCCCACCATGAGAGCCCCATTAGGATCAGAATCTGACATAAGTGAATACAATATTATTCAATGCTTAATCTATTTTATGGGAACTGCCATGGGTCCAACACACACCCCATTCACATTCATATTTCTTTCTACTGCTTTTTTGCTCTTTTTAAGAAATAACAATAGTAAAATTTTAGTTTTGTGGAGATCCAGAATGACCGCCTTTATCTATATTTCTATTCACCTGTTAAAAATTAGGGCCATTTCATGGGGAATTCACATTAAAGGGAAAGTGCCGTAACTTTTTTTTCCTTCTGTGTTACAACCTCTTTAAATACACAGTAATAACAAATATAGATTGTCGTAGAAATAGCTATTGGATTAGCTGTGGGCCTCATTTGAAAGCAAAAAATGTGATCTCTGGATTCACCAGTGGTTTCCGTAGCCCAAATTCCCTTGATTAATCTTCCTGTTCTAGGCTTAGTGTTATCATAGGGAATTTTTTCCATCAAAATCCATCCTGATAAACCAGGGACACTTACTCATAGATTGTGACTGTGGTAATCTTCTTATATGTAAGAAGATCTATATCCATGGCCTCCTTCCTTCTTAAGTCAACTTTCAAAATTATGCTAATGAGTCTGAAGGGCAGCCTTTAACCGTTCCGTGATCTGGCTTTACAGGCTGTTACACTGTCTCACCCTCCCCTCTCTGCTCACTCAGCACTTGAGCAGTGAGCACAAAGTGCTGAGAAAGCAGAGGGAGACAGTGTAACAGCCAGTGAATCAAGATCACAGAGGGGTTAGGGCAGCCCCTCAGGCTCATTAGCCTGATTGGAATTCCGGAGCACTTGGATTTTTTTTTCTGAAGCCCCCACTGTTCTTGTTTAATCAGTGCCATAATTTTCTGCATCCAATATGCTAATTACGCTCTCTTTTGTCATGTGGGTGGCCCAGGACAAAGTCTAATTAGCATATTGGCTGCCGAAAATACTGGCAACGATTGCTCGGCCATGGAAGGGGCGAGAGAAAAAATTCCAACTGCGTTGGATTCAGTGGAGCAGCCATGGTTAGAGGATATTTAAAGGGCACCTACCACCAGGATAAAGGACTGTATGCAAATGAGCCTGATGGGCTCCAGGTTCCATAGGTGTTATTGGAGCCTGGAGCCCCTCAGGCTCATTTACATACAGTCTTTCATCCTCGTGGAAGATGCCCTTTAAAAGGTTAAAAAAAACTTATATTTAAAGGGGATGTCTCCTAGAAACAGCTCCTCTTCTGACCATGGTCGATGCCGGTATTGCAGCTCAGCAATGTAGAGATGAACGGAACTTAGTTGCAGTACTACACACTGCCTCTAGTCAGGTGTGGCGCTGTTTTTGGAAGATAGCAGTGATGTTTTTTGAACTCCAGACCTACAGATTAGTGGTAACCGAGCCTCTACCATTTGTTTCATACTTTGCAGGGTGTCCATGAGTCGAAGGGTGTGTCGGAGGAATATCTGAACCTGGAATCGATCATTCAGAAGGTGGTGTCTCCATACCTTGGTACATATGGTTTGTACTCCAGCGATGCTCCATTCACACACTCCTCCTGTTACTTGGGTATGAACCATTTCTGTGTCATGCACTGATCTGTAAAACTCTGCAGGTCCTCTATATTTCCGTTCAAATCATAGGCTTATTTTTTTTTAAAAATTTTAAATTGACCCTGGACATGAGATTCTAAATTAGATGCATCTACTGATCAGTCCTGATCCATAAGATGCAGCAAACCCTCACGTGTGTGATCGCACCCCCTTATAGTCCCTGCAATGGTAACGACTGAGCATTTCTAAGAATTGGTATCTGCTGCCACCAGGTGGCCAATACAATAGTTACACATTAGACCTATCCAAAAAGTTGAATTTGAAAACCGAACCCCCATGTCCGATGTGACCCAAAGCTGTCAGCAAGTATGTTACAGATTTTTGGGAATTTCATATACATTTTATCTAAAAATTTAAAAAAAAAATGTATTTCAAATTTAAAAAATTGTTAAAAATTCTAAAAAAAAAAAAAAAAAAATGTATTTGCGAAATGCAAAGACACCATAAAAAAATTAAAATTTCAAAACATCCAAATTTTTGGGTTTATAGGGCTCTTGTACTAATCTATAGAACTCCATCAACTACAAAAGAATTATTAAGGCCTATTTTAATGTTTTGTAGGGTTTTTTTGGGATGTTTATTTACGGTACTCTGTTTCACCTGAAACATAGAAAATTGTGTCCACGTCCGATGTGAAAATTTGTTGGGATTTTCATATGGGACTACCTATATAAAACCTCCAAAAAAAAGAGGACTGAGAAAGTAGAACATGGCTGTACAATTAGACTACATAGGCTTTATTTGTAGTCTGTAACCATGGAGACACATGCATCAACATGGGGGCTGAGCACACAAAATATCAGGAGATTTTTTTAAAATCAAAATTATCTACAAAGCTAGAATTTTTTTGGATGGGATACTTTTCCAACAAATTAAGGCATATTCAGGGGTATAAAATAACGGTGCTAACAAAACTCCACCCCTAAAGACGATTCTTTATGGTTTGGAGGTGGGGTTGAGCAGTCCATAGGTGGGTCTAGGGGTTGGACTTAGACATCTCTATTCTACCCACCGTATAGTTTGTAAATTTGTGGATGTGGGCCTCATCATTGTATTATTTTGTGTCCTTCACAGAGAAACGCATGTTCAGACGTTGTCCCAAGTCTGGTGAGATGGTCACCAAGAATCCAGTGGTGAGATCCAAAAGCTACAACAATCCATTACTGACCCCCGTCGCGGAGTACGAAATGGAAAACCTTGCGTCCAATGGGACTGGAATCAGAAGACACTCAGTATCTGAGATGACTTCACTTCTAGAGATGCAGGGATACTCCAACCTAACCACCATCTTGGATTCCAGCTCCAAACTCTCCATGTCCACCACCAAAACCACCCAAACGGGTGACCTGGAACACCCAACCAATGGACAGTTTTCATCAATACATAACAACAGTGAACCTCAACAAGGACTGTTCCACAACCCCAACTCCAGGGAGGACACGTCCAGAGACTCAACTTTGATTCCTGCCCCATCCTCCAGTCCAGAGACAATTGTTGACCAGATCTTAGAATCCATAGACTCCGATTCAGAAGGAATTTTCATTGATTTCGGAAGAGGTTGTGCCAAATCATCGGGATACACCATGGACGTTGGACGGCAAAGTCTTGTATAAAAAAAAAAAATTAATCTTTTACTTTTTGGTTTCTATTTTCTTTTTACTTTGGGTTTGGGACTTCCATTGACCTCCTGTTCATTCATTTCTATTTTCTGGGGGTTCCCATTAAATGTATGATGAATTTCTGGTTCAGTTTTGGTCAATGAATGTTCATCCGAATGAGAAACTGATTATTACTGGTGAAGGGAGGGGAGAGAACCTCCCATTTTTACCAAACAGGAAGTGGAAATTCTTAGAGTCATAAAACAGGAAGTGGATATTCTTGGCGTCACACAACAGGAAGTGGATATTCTTAGCGTCACACAACAGGAAGTGGATATTCTTAGCATCACACAACAGGAAGTGGATATTCTTAGTGTCACACAACAGGAAGTGGATATTCTTAGCGTCACACAACAGGAAGTGGAATTTCTTAGAGTCAAAGGAAGTTGATGAATTTCTGGTTTTGGTCAATGAATGTTCATCCGAATGAGAAACTGATTATTACTGGGGAAGGGAGGGGAGATAACCTCCCATATTTACCAAACAGGAAGTGGGAATTCTTAGAGTCATAAAACAGGAAGTGGATATTCTTAGCGTCACACAACAGGAAGCGGAATTTCTTAGAGTCAAAGGAAGTTGGGAGAACAGATCCCCATCCCAATGGGAGTTTACTTTGAGAAGGTCAGTGGAGGGATAGTGGTGGGCATTCTCACTCTTTTCTGGCTCCTGGTTTCTGCATTTTTTTAGTACTGATGGGGCCAGAAGTTCTGAAGGGGCAGGAGATCCCTGATTTGGCCAGTGAGTAGCTCCTCAGACCATAGAATCCCACTCCCGTGGGCCATGGAAGGTGACTTACTTTTGGTGTCTCCAGGTCTGAGGAGTCCACACTTGGTTAACATGGGTCTTTTGAACCCCTGGAACTTCCAAGCCAAGGACAGGTACGAAAAACGGAAGCACCTAAGTGATGCAGAAGCCAGGAGCAGGATAAGTAGACCTTCTTTTTAAGGTGTCTCCTTCTGCTTTGGCCAACGTTGGAGAGCTCTTCTCCTCTTCACGTTATGATGATTGGCTAAGAACCCTCAAATCGCGGATTAGAACCCCATGATGGTGATGTTCAAGACCTTCTAGGTGACCACAGTCAGATCATTAGATCATTGAGCATCCAACATTGTGGACCCCCAACTATCTGCGGATTCCACCACCTACTGGTGCGCCGAAATAACAACAGAAAACGGAGATGTCCAAGGTCTCTGGGTAGTTCCTGTGGTGGGAACTAAATTCAAATATTATAGACTACTCAATTTTTCACTAAAAGGCCCTCATCTAGGGGCATTATGGAATTTTTTTTAGGAATGTCTGCACCTTTAAGGTTTCCATTCTACGTTTTAGATAATTATTGGTGAAGTTTGGTAGAGTAGGAGATTACACAGGCCGCGCTCTTCCCGTGAATCGCTTTGTATTCATTACGGACCTGTCTTGGGTTCTTCAGATGTTGTACAGAATAAATAATTCGGCTTCCGCGGCAGCGAGACGCGAACGCTCCGACGTTTGAGCTTTGTTTAACGCAAATTAAATGAGGTCTATCTGATCGGTTTATCTCTGCATCACGATTTTCTCACAGCTTGCAAGGAACCGTGTAAGACACAGAGAAGAAATACATCCATCCAGATCGGCAGCGGTGATCCAGAAGAAGCCCTATGGGGCACCACTTGAGGATGGAGAAGTTAAGAGGTGGACACGGAACAGCACTTCCCCCTCCCCCTGCTGATGTAATCTCACTGCAGCAGAAGAAGTTTCAGCACACAATGGAAAGGGGAAGTGCTCCTGTACAGTGTAACAGCCTGTGAAGCTGAACCAGAAGTGAACGGTATATGGTTGAGTGTAGTTTAGATTATTTTTTTTTATTTTTAGAACTGTTCCAGATAGGTATCACCATAACCCATGTACCAGGACTTCCCCACCACTGACTCGAGACTACTCGAAGTGTTTTTACGGTGACTCATTGACTTAAAATATCCACTCAAGTTAATATTTAACCATAGAAATAGAGTGACGTCTTGTCTGGCGGGTCTCGGGATGTGTGTCTGAGTGTTGACTCTCTAGTGTTACCAAAATCTGGCCTGAATCTGGATGGTTGAGTTCATAGGTAGCTGTCACATCCGGGGGGCTAAGTAGGGTTGGCGCCAAGCCAGGAGGCCAATATTTTTATGAGGACCAACTGGATTAAGGGTCCCCTTATTTGATATTTTTGAGCCCTTTCCAATGTGTTGGTTGGAATTTTTGGATGGCAAATGGGGCAAACCTACCCTGAAGAGGAGGTTCTGAGGGGAACAGATGAGGGTAAGTAGACCCCACCCAAAAGTGGACATTTCAGCTGTGGGTGAATGCAGGAATTATCAACCAAAGTTTGGTCTGTACAAGTGACTTGGGTGTAATGGGGCAAACCTACCCTAAAGAGGAGGTTCTGAAGATATCAAAGGAGGGTTAGCGCTTGTGTAGACCCCACCCAAAAGAGGAGGTTCTGAAGATATCAAAGAGGGTTAGCGCTTGTGTAGACCCCACCCAAAAGTGGACATTTCAGCTGTGGGTGAATGCAGGAGTAACCCCTTCACTATCCTAGACCACCAGGGGTACAGACAGTAACCCCTTCACTATCCTAGACCACCAGGGGTACAGACAGTAACCCCTGCAGTGCCCCCACAGGAGAGGTGAGGTATTACACAAAGAGATCCTGGTAGTAAGTGCTCAGTTATCCTGCAGTGCCTCCGCAGGAGAGGTGAGGTATTACACAAAGACATCCTGGTAGTAAGTGTTCAGTTACCCTGCAGTGCCCCCACAGGAGAGGTGTCCATTCTTGACACTGCCTGATAAGAGCAGACGGACATCATATTGGGCGTCACTACTTAAAGGGCACAAAAAAACATGGCTGCTCTTTTCCCAAAAACAACCTGGTTGGTGCGTAGTATTGCAACTAAACTCTACTGATGTCCTTACAAGCAAATTGCAATACCGGCAGAGACCATGATCAGGGGTGGCGCTATTTTTGGAAGACAGCAGCCATGTTTTTAACCCTTTTAAGGAGCTATAGAGAATTATGTATGACCATAATCCTGGTAATATCTTAGGGTCCGGCCCATCCAGAGTCAACAGATTAACATTGTGATCCAAAATAAAAGGGGTTGTCTATAAGGGCGCGTTCACACGTTGCGTTTACACGTTGCGTTTACAAACACATTACACCAGGTGAAGAGAGGTGATTTGCCGAATTACATTACTGTTAACATTTACAAAACACACAGTAAACACAATGTTAACACAAGTTAACATTGAGTTAACATTGAGTTAATACGTGTGTTTTTTTTACGTATGTGTTAACACAGTGTTAACACAGTGTTAACACATGTAAACAGTAATGTAATTAGGTAAATCACCCCTCCGCAGCTGTTGTAACGCGTTTTAAACTAAATGAATACGCAATCGAAATGCAACATGTGAACGCGCCCTAATGAAAAACCTACATAAAAAAAAAATTCAGGCTGCGTTCACGCATTCAGTTTTTTCAGATGCAGTTTTTGAAGCCAAAAGCAGCCGTGGATCATCCTGCATGTGTGAACGCAGTCTTACGGAGCGTCTATCTACACTATCAGGGTATGTTCACACACAGCAGATTCAGTCCTGTGCCATATGGAGAGCCCCTTGAAGTGAGGCGCAGCAGGCGGCCATGTTTGTGTGTGTATATTCAGCAGAGGCGGTCGGCTCAGGAGTTTCTGCACAGTGTGTCAGTGAAGGAGAGCGGGAGGGGAGGAATGTGGAGGAGTGGGTGGCTTTTATTTTCACCTTGGAATTAAAGTGTTCCCGCCTTCACTATCCTCACATGTGTCCGGGACAAAGGAGACCTCAGCACCTACTCCGAAATCACAGTCACCCCGGGGTGACTCCCTCCAGGACCGGGGGACACAGAAGGTACGAACCAGGAAGTAGGGCGGAGGTGCTGTGTACGGAAGCAGCAAAGGTCAACCTGTTTACATCCTGAACCCATATCAGTGTTATACTTCTCACAGCTGAGGCTTTGCTACAGTTGTATCCTATCTAAGAAATCAACTGCGCTGATACATTGTGACAAACTAAGCATGTGTGTCGCATATTCCTGTGTGTCAAAGAGGATAAGTTGGAACAGATCCACAGCTGTCTCGTAGTTTTGCTACAGTTGTATCTAGTCTGAACAGTTAATAGATTTCCCCTGCGCTGATACATTGTAGCAAACTATCAGGACAGCATAGATTTGCACTGCTCTCGTGTGTAGCAGCTGACAGAATAGATGTAATGGTAACAGAACTGCAGCTGTCTCGTAGCTGAGGCTTTGCTACTGTTGTATCCCATCTAAGCAATCCCCTGCTCTGATACATTGTAACAAACTAAGCATGTGTGTCGCATCTTCTTGTGTGTCAAAGAGGATGAGTTGGAACAGATCCACAGCTGTCTCGTAGCTGAGACTTTGCTACAGTTGCTTCTGGTATAATCAAACAGTCAAACAACTAATAGATTACATCTGCGCTGATACATTGTAACAAACAAACCATGTGTTTGTTTCAAAGCTGATTAGTTAGAGTAGATGTTATTGTAACAGAACCTCTGCTGTCTCTGATAGCTGAGGTTTTGCTGCAGTTGTATCATGTCTTGATCATCTTCACTGATACATTGTAGCAAACTATCAGGCCAGGGCAGATTGTGCCACTGTTGTGTCTAGCCTACAGAATGGGTGTAATTGTAACAGACCTGCAGCTGTGGCATAGCTGATGGTTTTAATCTGTCTAAACAATCACCCAAGACTAATCGATTTCACTTGCACTGATACATTGTAACAAACTAATAGTTTTTGTGCCACAGATACAGGATTAGCTACAACAGATGTTATTGTAACAGACACTCAGCTGTCACTCATTGCTGAGGCTTTGCTACAGTTGTATCCTATATGGGCCAGTCACCTGCACTGATACATTGTAGCAAACTATTAGGACAGGAGACATGTGTGCAGCTGGTGTGTCCATTGTACAGAATGGATGTAATTGTAACAGACCTGCAGCTGTGGCATAGCTGATAAATTGCCAAAGTTTTAACCTGTCTTAAGCAATTGCCCCGGACTGATTGATTTAACTTACACTGATACATTGTAACAAACAGTTTTTGTGTCCCAGATACTTGTTTATCAAAGAGGATTATCTAGAACAGATGTTATTGTAACAGACACTCAGCTGTCACTCATTGCTGAGGCTTTGCTACAGTTGTATCCAATCTATCCCCTGGAGTTAAGGAAACTAAACAGATATTTACCCTGCGCTGATACATTGTGACAAACTATCAGGGTGCGTTCCCACGTACCGCTTGGCCCGATCGGCTGTTAAGAATGGATGCAATTGCAACAAACCTTCTGCTGTGTACAAGCTGAGGGTTTGCTACAGTAGTATCCAATCTCAGCTATCCACTGAGTTAAAGAAATTGTCATTTTTGCCTGCACTGACACATTGTAACAAGCGATAGGTTTGTGTCGCAGATAAGTGTAGCTCGGGGAAGACTGTTTAAAGTGGATGCAATTGTAGCAAACCCTCAGATGTCTTATCGCTACAGTTTTTCTACACTTGTATCCACTCAGTTAAAGGGAATGATAAAGTACTAAACTATCAGGGAAGGGCAGATTTTTGTAGCAGATGTATGTAGCTCAGGGACGCGTAGATGCAATTGTAACGGACCCTCAGCTGTCTCTCAAAGCTGCGTATTTGCTACAGTTGTATCCAGTTTGAGTTAAAGAAATCAATGCATTGTAGATGTGTGTAACTCAAGAAAACCTGTTGAGAATAGATGCAATTGTAACAAACCCTCTGCTGTCTCATAGCTGAGGTTTTGCTACAGTTGTATCCAGTTTGAGTTAAAGAAATCAATGCATTATATGGAAGAATCGGGACAGGAGAGGTTTGTGCTACAGATGTGTGGAGCTCAAGAAAAGCTGTTAAGAATAGATGCAATTGTAACAAACCCTCTGCTGTCTCATAGCTGAGGCTTTGCTACAGTTGCATCCAGCCCATTCTCCGAGTGAAAGAGATTGAAACATTGTATCAAGCTATCAGAGCAAGGAGGTGATTTGTATTGTTGCTGTTGTGTGTAGGATTGTTCAGTATGGATATAATTGTAACGGACCCTCAGCTGTGAGTAGGACTGGATTTGTACACCTATCACATTGCTAAATCTGTATATGAAGGACTGAAGATCCTGACTTGTTTATAACAATTCTGTCATTTGATGTTGTAAAGTTTAGAACATATTCATTTTTACAAATGAGCAAGATCTCCGCTTGCTGTCAGTGAATGTCAAATTTCTATGTATACACAAAAGCTGGAAGTCGGAGCTCTCTCTCCTTCTTGCATGATCAGGATCCCTGTTTGCTGCCAGTGAATGCAACCGTTGCTATTCCTCTTCGTAATGTTTCTCAGACATTGTTTTACCTGCACTGATACATTGTAACAAACACTCAGAACGGTAGACAGATTTGTGCTGCTGTGATGTATTAGGTTATTCTGAAAATTGTAGCACATGAGAAAAGTTTGTACCCTTTCTTTCATATCACGGATTCCCTATTCAATGACAGCAAGCAGAGATCTGAAACGCTTTTAGAATTAGGTACCCATAATTAAAGGGATTGTCTAGGGTTACAAAAATATAGTTGCTATCAATAACAGCACCAACGTGTGTTCATAGGTTGGAGTTGCATCCTCATTCTTTTTACCCCCCTCCAGTGATCAAACACTTAAAGGGGTTTATAGGACATGGACACTTGGGACAACCCCTTTAATTGATCTGCCGGATCCTTTGGATTTTAGTGTAGATATGCTGTAATACCTGACACAACCTGTAGGCGGCTCTGTAAATAAGTAGTTTTTCAAACTTTAGACAACTGCTTTAAGCTTAAAGGGGCGGTCCTATACCCCTAAATATATCACCCTATATGTGTCTGTAGCATAATCCAAAAGGGGGACACTGCACCCTCATACATGAGACCCCCTCACCCAGAGATCTGACGCTTAAAGGGATACTCCAGACTATATTAAAGGGCTTATTAGGACCCCCCACCACTTCTCAGGTGCAAGGGCGTCCATTCCCTCTAATGGATGGATCAGCAGTGGTCATATGTGTAGCATAATCCGAGGGGAGAGCACAGCGCCCTCGTTCTAGACACATCCTTAATGGCAATCTATCCTGAATTAAAGGGGTTGTCCCTGGTTTACATGTCCTGAAAACCCCTTTAAAATCCATCCTGATAAACCAGGTACATTATACATCATAGATCCAGGCTCCGTGACTGTGGTAATCTTCTTATATTTGTTATCCATGGCCTCCTTCCTTCTAAAATCAACTTTTAAAATTATGCTAATGGTGGGTTTTACCAAAGCCCCTCCATGCAGTAGCTTCACAGGTTGTTGTGCTGTACAGGAGCACTCCCCACCCTGTGTGAAATTACAGCAGGTTAATGGAGAGGAGAAGTGTTTTGGGAGCAGGGGTTGAGGGGGAAACATTGTAACAGCCCGTGAAGCTTCAGCACAGAGGGGCTCTGGTAACACACAACTTTTAAAAGTTGATTTTAGAAGGAAGGAGGCCATGGATAACAAATATAAGAAGAAACCACAGTCGCTGTGCCTGGATCTAAGAGTAAATTCCCCTGGTTTCTCCATGCTTGATTTTTAAAGGGGCTTTCAGGACATATAAACTAGGGACAACCCCTTTAATTCATCATCTATCTTTAGGTTTTTGAATCGAGATCGAGACTGATGATCCGATTATGTGGGATAAAACTGAGCTGCAATACTAGGTTTGGCCACTATACCGTGCATGGCGCTGTTCCAAATCCGCATTGTAGAACCATAAAACTTTTTGATTTAACAAATGATCACTGACTTCATGGACATCAGCAGAGTCGCACAGGATAAAGTTGCATGCGGGTCACATGACAGGGACAATGGCGTCCTGTGTCCTGACTCCATATCCCCGAGCCCCGGAAGTGATTACGGCTCCGTGTGCCCTAATAAGGTCAGAACCGGAAAATCCTGTAAATCTGGAACAGACGGATATAACGCTTTCCTGTCCCAACCTGTGCAACTCCTCCGCGTTTCACAATTGCTGCGCCCTCAGGCGACTTTGACAGCGTTCAGACCCCCATCCATTATCACTGACTATGAAGTCATCCATCACTGACTGCAGAATATCCACTACACTTGTATCATCCAAATTGGTTATGAGTGACGCCCCTTTAAATCATAAGCTCCGCCCTATGATTGCAATGTTCATCCTGATCCTCCTTGTTCATAATTACATGAACTGAACCTACCTAGGGATAGTAGCGGCCAATCCTGGCTATTTGTGACCATTGTGCGCCGGCCTGTAGGGGGCAATAAAAGGTCAATGGTGTTTATTTAAATTTTCCCCATTTTTTGGGAAAATTTCTTAAAGGGGTTTTCCAGGTTAAAAAATTTCGATGACAATTTTTAAGGATGGGCCCTCAAAATCAGTTCGCTGGAAACGGAAGCAGCTATTGGACGATAAAACATTAAGCAGACAGCGCCATTTTCTGTGTAGTGGTGTAATGGAGTCACTGCATCGGTTTCTAGTCATAGCTGCAGTGACCTGGTCTGACCACTGCACAGAGAACGGCGCTGTCCGTTTCCCCATTTATCCTATACTAAAGATATCTAATCAATCAATTACACCCCATCTGATCCCTTTAAGACCCAATATAAACTAGACATTTAAAGGGACGTATCCGTTTTTCTTACAAGTTGAATTTCCACTTGTCCCTTTTTAAAGATTCCGGACTTGACCACATTGATGATGTCATCCAATCACAGGCTTCGGTGTGATGTCATCGCTGCAGGGCGGTTGTTGGACACTAGAGGGAGCGGTGGAGCCTGAGTGATGCAGCAGAGGGGGATTTATTAGGGATTGGGAGGGGGCGGGGCTTAAAGGGGGTTTCCTTTCAGGGCACATTAAAATTTAAAGGGATGGGCTAATTTCTATGCCCATTTTTAAAGGGAATGGACCGATCAATGTGCAATTATTTTGTTCTACCCTCTGAATAACAATCTACTAATACCACTGTGAGCCCCCGGGGGGCGCTCCTCTGGCGATGGCATGTAATACCCCGCGATCAGTCCCAGGCGAGTAATTAGAAGCTGCGGCGGCGATACAAGAGGCCTTTGTCCAGGAACGTGTCAGGTTAATTTAATTAAAAATCGGAACGCCGGGAACGCAATCTCTCGCCTGGTGGAAGGTTCAAAGCGTTTAATCCCCAGAGCCGGAATTTTCTATTTAGAGTTGTTAATTTGGACGCGGGCGCACCCGCCGCTCATTAACGCTTCGTACGCTCCACGAGTCTAACAGGAAATAGATTAGCCGCTCCGCTTTTTTTGCATAATTTTTCAATCATTATTCGCAGACAATGTAAATAGCGGAGATAAGCGGCGGCGCGGCGAGGTGGAGAGGTCAGGGGAGGGGTCAGACACTGGGAATTGTCGCCCTTTGTAGGGTCAGCGAAGGAATGGGATGAGTTGCAGTTACATGTCGCGGCCACTATGAGAGAGGGGCGCTGTTCTACTGGTTCGCTGCTGGTACTGGTAGAATTGCAACCAGTGCTGGTGATAGGGGGTCCACTCCACCACGGGACCACCCACCTGAGAGGAGATTTACATGTAGTATTTAGAACCAAGACCACCTTATATATACACCCCACCACCCATCTATACACACCCCAGAGCAAGACCACCGTATATACACCCCCCCATCTATACACACCCCAGAGCAAGACCACCGTATATACACCCCCCCATCTATACACACCCCAGAGCAAGACCACCGTATATACACCCCCCCCCATCTATACACACCCCAGAGCAAGACCACCGTATATACACCCACACACCCATCTATACACACCCCAGAGCAAGACCACCGTATATACACCCACACACCCATCTATACACACCCCAGAGCAAGACCACCGTATATACACCCCCAGAGCAAGACCACCGTATATACCACCGACCCCCAGCAAAGACCACCGATATACACCCCCACCCCCATATACACACGCCCAGACACGACCACCGTATATACAACCACCCCCCAAGCCAGACCACACTATATACACACCCCCCACCCAGAGCAAGACCACCGTATATACACCCCCAGAGCAAGACCACCGTATATACACCCCCCCACACCCACTTGACTATACACACCCCAGAACAAGACCACCATATATACACCCCCACACACATCTATACACACCCCAAGCAAGCACCATAATATCCAACCCCCAACATCTATACACACCCCAGAACAAGACCACCATATATACACCCCCACACACATCTATACACACCCCAGAGCAAGACCCCCATATATACACCCCCACACCCATGGTTCATGGTCAGGCAGCTCAACTGCATTTAATTGAATATCTCTAAGCTGCGATACCAGATCCAGCCTCTGGGCCGGGGTGGCGCTATTGTATTGCTCCATATGTTTTCACAAACTAAAATCTTGGACTTTTTTTTTCCAGGTTAAGGTGGAAGACTTCACATTTTTGTCATGGAGAATCTCCATTCTATAGACTTTGAGCAGTTAGCGGAAATTGGTATGTAACTGGTTCCTGTGTAAAGACTGGTTTCTGAAAGAAGGATCAGGCATACTGAATTACTCAGCCTAATCCTTTCTTCTGAGGGGAGAACAGCCACTACCTGAGTGTTATCTGGGATCGTCTCGCTCCCCTGTATCTACAGGGATTGTATATGTGGATGGGGGCAATCATTATAGTTTATCAAGGTTGGATGAACAACTTCTGTAGCGCCTGGAGAGTCCTGGTGTCATTTTTTTTTTTAAATGTTTTTGTAGAGCTACAGAAGGACGAGGAGGAGCAGGCCCAGCTGAGCGCTGATACGGTAGATTCTCCCACCCAGGAAGTCAATGATGTCAGTATAAGTCACCCGTATTATGACATCGCCCGTCATGGGATCATCCACGTGGCTGGTGAGTTCTGATTCTGGGAATATTTGGACCCCAAAATTGGCTGCTATTTGGGCACTATATGGTAGTATTACTTAGTCTTTATACCATATAGTGGTATTATTTAAACAATACACTGCGCCATTATTTAGCAACTATAACACAATTATATGTGAGCACTATATGGCAGTATTATTTATATTGATGTAGTATTTATGTATGCAATATCAGATTTTTCTGTGTGGGTATTGTTAGATTTAGACACTACATGGCGGTATTATGCATGATATATAAGGCAGTGTTATTTTGGCACTAAATGGTTTGGATATTAAGATTCAATATCACTTGGGCTCAGTGTGGCGGTTTTACTTTTACATGGAATTGCAGTATTACGTGATCATGTTAATGCAGTAGTATTGGCATTTGGATGGTGCACCATATGGCGGTATAGGTCAAAAATGGCTGGTCTTGGAGGTGATTCCTTTACATCAGAAGATACACGATGGAATTACTAGTAACTAGTCCCATATTCTGTCTTCCAGGAGATGATAACTCGGGGAGGAAAGTCATCACGTTCAGCTGCTGCCGTCTCCCTCCCTGTCACGAGATCGATCATGTCCGACTCCTGGAGTAAGTCATATTACGTTTAGAAAAGGGCAAAAATAATTTTTTTTAGGACCATTGGACGGTACAGTAAACCAAGGGGACCTTAGGATGTACACTGTGTCACTAGGACCTCAGCAAAGGTGCTTCATCACACAGCTGATCAGCTATTGATGCCCCTCAGTAGGGGTAGGTAGATTTACCATGGGGTATATTTTGTACAAATTTGTGCCCAATTCTTCCTCTAATAATCTATAAATCTGTCTTGCATATTTAATGGGGCTATATTACTAAGTGGGTTAAAAGTCTCCCGTTGTAATGGCCCGCTGGACAGGTTACGTTACAAACTTTATTCACTTCCTATATCCTTAAAATGTAGGAGAAGTATGGCCAGCTAATCCTACAATTTCTGTCGTTTTCTTTGGAAGTTTCATGGTTAATCCACTTACCCCCAAGCCCAAAAATATCAGGCCCCAGTGGGGGATCCTATTCGTAACGCCACTTGCAACATTCTCCAAAGGGGCTTGATATTTTTGGGCTTGGGAGTGGCTGGATTCCCCTGGTACCTTAGTACTGGTACTTAGGCTGGTTTGCACATGGCCTAGCGCTCCACTGGGTCACGGTGGTTTGGTACAAGTGGAACAGGCCTCGTCCACACTAGGTAGGAGTCCTACAGGTGGCTTGCAAGAAAGGAGGAGATGCCGCTGATGAGTGGAAATAGTTCATCCCTATGTATAGATGTGAGGATCCCAGGGTAGTTGGTGAAGGGGAGGTCCGTGATGGTATGTGACTTGAGGTCTCTCTCAAAGAGCTAGAACTTACCAGCCACCAGGGAGTTGATCTAAACTTCCCCTGGGGCAGAGTTCTGAGATGATCCAACCAGGACCCCTGTACAATGTAGAATAAACATGACCTCCTATTAGTCACATTTATAGCATTTCCTTCCCAGGCAGATTGTGATGCAGCTGCTATACCAAACATACCCAGTAGGTGGTAACGTTGCAGTAAGGGGTAAAAAATATCATATTAAGGGCAAAGTACATGTTCTTAAAGGCGACTTCCAATGGAACTACACAGATTGAAGGATTAGCTGGCCATACTTCATTTTAGGGACATGGGAAGAAGATAAAATTTGTAACGTAACCCGTCCGGTGGGCCGTTACACCAGAAGCTGGAAACCACCAAAGATCAGATTATTGTCCTCTATCCAATTGATAAGGGATAGGGTCAACTCCAATTAATCCTGTCAGAGCAGGGATTAGTGGGATTACTACAGTGGCAGGCTTTGGAGCTTCCACAAGGCCCTACATTGCCATGGCGACTGGTCAAGGATAAGAAGGAGCCCTGCCAGAGCAGGGATTAGTTGGATTACTAAAATGGCAGGCTTTGGAGCTTCTACAAGGCCCCAGGCTGCCATGGTGACCATCATAGATAAGGAGCCCAGCCAAAGCAATGATTAGTGGGATTATTACTGTGGCAGGCTTTGGAGCTTCCACAAGGCCCCAAACTGGCATTGTGACCGTTCAAGAATAAGAGGGAGCCCCTTCTTCTGACTAACCATTCAGATGACCTGGTTGTCATTATCCACAGCATCTGAGGAGTTCTGAGTAAAGCACACCAGACAGCCCATGAACAACACAGATTTCGACAGGGGGTTTAGGGCGTTGGGCCCCATCCACACAAGGACCACTAGTACACTGGATGTCTGTGATATTATATGGCTTCTTTATTATATAAACTCCGCAGACTTTTTTTTTTATTTTCTCAATCCCGGCAAAGCCTCGACATGGTTACAGATGATTGCCCCAGGGCTCGAGTAAGAACCTGTATCCTCTAATGGCTTTCGTGTCAGTAAAATGTCACAAAACATTGTAGTGACTGAGATTTTGTACACGGTGTGGAGGTCCTGCGCAGCTTCAGTCTTTTTTTTCCTGCAAAATGAACATGAAGGAATTTCTAACATGTGATTGTCTTTTATTTTTTAATTTAAAAATTTCCTCAAAAATACCATGAAATCTGATTGGTACAATATTAGTCTACAAAAATTCATATTATTACAGATTCCTTTAAAGGAAATCTGCCACCAGGATGAAGGATTGTAAACCAAGCACACTGACATACAGGTGTGCGCCCAATCTGGCAGGATCTCCTAAAAGAGGTTTTAAAAATTATCCAGGTGATCCTTGAGGGCTCATATGCATAATTTGTGAAACCTTTTTCTTGTAAAAATAAGGTCCTAAGAAGCTAAAAGAAAAGCAGGACCTTCCAGAGGGGGCACTCACAAGTATGTCAGTGTGGTTGGTTTACAATTCTTTATCCTGGTGGTAGATTTCCTTTAAGGGGACTTTGATCATCTTCACAAGCTGAAACTTTTTGCCTCCTTTAATTTTTTTTTTTTTGTGTCCTAGCTCGTTTGGACTGCATAGACTAATTTTGCTCTCTGTCAAGTGGGCGGTCCCAAGCTATTTGCACCCACTTGACATGAAGCTACCGAGCACAAACTGCTACTTCTTGTAGGTAGAACAAGTTGGATTAGATTGGTCAATCTCTTCTCATACTCATTTCAGATATCTGAAGCACACCTTAGACCAGTACGTGGAGAATGACTACACTGTCGTCTACTTCCATTACGGATTGAACAGTCGCAATAAGCCATCGCTGAGCTGGCTACAGAGCGCGTATAAGGCGTTTGATCGAAAGTAAGTAACTTGCTTCTCTTATTATAGGGAGTAGTCCAGACTACGCAGCCAGACTGCTGTTATAGGGGGCACTCCAGACTACGCAGCCAGACTGCTGTTATAGGGGGCGCTCCAGACTACGCAGCCAGACTGCTGTTATAGGGGGCGCTCCAGACTACGCAGCCAGACTGCTGTTATAGGGGGCGCTCCAGACTACGCAGCCAGACTGCTGTTATAGGGGGCGCGTCCAGATCGCAGCCTACTGCTGTTATAGGGGGCGCTCCAGACTACGCAGCCAGACTGCGTTCATAGGAGGGGCCCGGCTCCGACCACACGCGTGCCAACGCTGTTATAGTGTGGCGGCTCCAGATACGCACGCACTCAGTATGGCGGGCCACTAACGATGCCAACTTTGGCTTTTATTTTTTTTTTAGAAGGGGGCTGCTCCAGACTACGCAGCCAGGACTTACAGTTATAGGGGGAGTTCCGACGACACAACCATACTGCTGTTATAGGGGGTCGCCGAACCATCCTACTCAGCCAAGAGTTGCTGTTATCGGTGCTCTCTGGCATACGACTACGCCGAGACTACGCAGCCATATTTGCTTGTTATAGGGGGCGCTCCAGACTACGCAGCCAGACTGCTGTTATAGGGGGCGCTCCAGACTACGCAGCCAGATTGCTCTTATAGGGGGCGCTCCAGACTACGCAGCCAGACTGCTGTTATACAGGGGATTTCAGATTATATAGCCATATAGTGGTTGCCCTCCCTTTACACATTTCTTGTCCTGCATTGGGCACCACATTATTTGCACTGTAATCTTCTACTGTAGATGTATTTTACACGTAGCCCAGGTGTAGACAGCCCCTCATCCCTTTAATCCCCCAGTTCCCACATCCTATTCCTCATTCGTGGCGCTTACTTGTGTACACAGCGGATCCGTCAGACGCTGTATTTCATCTCATGTGGATAGAGACTATTAGTGTACAGAACATTTCCCATGAAAGCCTTTGATGGCCTCTCTTGTGCCTGTCTGTTTCCTGGAGTCCCTGTTACACGGATCTGGAAATCATAGACCCCCGAGACTTCATAGGGACTCGTGATAAAATGGTTCCGATAATTCCACAAGTCTTGGATGTAGGGACTTCAAAGCGAGAGGAGAATAATACAAGTGAATGTGTCACTCTTAGTATAGTCAGGATGGTACAATGGTATCCGCTGATTATAGTATAGAGCTGTCATCTTTGTATTAAAGGGTCATTCCAGTTTCGAGATTTCCAAATGGATCAAAATCTATAGTGATCATATCATATAATCACTTGAGATGACAACCTTTTCGGTTATAAGACTTGTCTCTAGAGATCAGCGGACCCGACGTTTGCGTTTGGATTCGGCCATGCGACCCTGATATATTGATGGCCGAACAGCCAGTCCAACAAATTGACACCAGCCAAGGCTATGACAGGGGGATACAATTTGCCGGATCGGATGTTCGGCCAACAATTCACCAATATTTGCGGGTTGCACCCGAACACAAATGTCGGGTCCCTTCAGAGGCACCCAAAAGCAAATCTGAAACCTAGAAAACATATACATAATCATACTCTATATTCAGCAATGCTCAAGGGCAGTGACTTCTAGGATAGCCCCACCCATGAGTATAGACCACACTCCTAAAAGTATTTCAATTAAAAGTTGTGCCTCCCACAAGCAATTTTAATAGGGTGCTCTCTCACAAACGCTGTTGTAGGGTTCCCAGCAGTTGGAGAGTTATGAAGCAAATTTCCCAGAATACCCCTTTCAAGGGGCATCTGATTATCGAATTTCAATCCTTTAGTTGTTCTCTTCTATAAAATATTTCCATTTTTCTATACAATTTTAACAGAACAACCGCCAGTGACATATAAACGATAACTGATAATAGACACTGTCCAACCATGCTCATGGGCAGTGATATCTGTGAAAAACCCTACCCCTGAGTACACACTAATACCCCTTAAATGGCATACTTAAGCACCTCCATTTAGAATTGTGTCATTTATTGTCTAATCATGCTCATGGGCAGTGATATCTGTGGAAAAACCCCGCCCCTGAGTACCCACTAATACCCCTAAAATGGCAAACTTAAGCACCTGCATTTAGAATTGAGCCATTTATTGTCCAATCATGCTCTGTTAAAAACCCTGCCCCTGAGTACCCACTAATACCCCTATAATGGCACACTTAAGTACCTAAATTTAGAATTGTGCCATTTATTGTCGAGTCATGCTCATGGGCAGTGATATATATGAAAAACCCCACCCCTGAGTACCCACTAATACCCCTTTAATGGGACACTTAAGCACCTCCATTTAGAATTGTGCCATTTATTGTCCAATCATGCACATGGGTGGGTTTTTTTTCTGTGTTAACCCCACCTATGAGTACAGACCACACCCCATAATAACATGTAGCCACCGCAGCGAGAGCCATTCACACACTCTCTTTAAATATGTTGTCTCATTAGGATTTCTACTGTATATGAACCCTACTTCATGTACTTCATATTATGGAAACCCAACTCAGGACCCCCCTACTTTAATTTTTTTTATGGTAAAACTTTAGTAAATGTTGTCTTTGTTTTATTAGGTACAAGAAAAATCTGAAAGCTCTGTATGTGGTTCATCCAACCAACTTCATCAAGGTCCTGTGGAAGATCTTCAAGCCAGTCATTAGGTAAATACAACAAAGTGTAAATGTCGGAGTATTTATTTCAAGATCCATGGATTAGTACTGAAGCCTACATACATGAGGGTCCTGTGCAGGTATAACAATAGGCCATCAAATTTACAAAGCTTCGGAAATCCTTAAAGGAAACCTACCACTTAGTATGGCAGGGGTAAGCTGTAAGTACCGAGCACCAGCTCAGGGTGAGCTGGTGCCGGTACTTACTTTCGTTAGTGTTAAAACCGCGGTATCGCGGTTTTAACACTTTTTAAACTTTAGGGCAGAAGACACTTCGGCGCTGCGTGCGCACAATCGTGCGCGCGCCTCCATAGGAAATAGCGGAGATGTTGCGCGCGCACGGTCGCGCGCAGCGCCGAATCCCCTTCTGCCCTAAAGTTTAAAAAGTGTTAAAACCGCGATACCGCGGTTTTAACACTAACGAAAGTAAGTACCGGCACCAGCTCACCCTGAGCTGGTGCTCGGTACTTACAGCTTACCCCTGCCATACTAAGTGGTAGGTTTCCTTTAAAGCAACAAAATTATGACTACCGGTAGCTTCCACTAGGGGGAGCTCACTGTATACAGACATAGGATGCAAGGGGCCCATAGCTCATGGGCTTACAATTTTTTGGTTTGCACTACAAATGGATATATAGCTATAATTAATTTAAAAAACTAAAATATTTGTAATTTATATCCTCAAGATTTTACATAATAGTCCTCGAAATTACCATCTTTATTTTCTTAGTAGGCATACTTGCCCACTTTAGCATTGTTAAAATTTGGATAAAGTACCGCCTCTGGACCACCCATTGATTCCACCCATTATCTGTCCAGTCCCACACTAATGTGGGTGCTTCACAAGCCCTGACCCCTTTTAGAATGGGTACATGGCCGATTTTGGAAGCGCCCTCTCTCAGAAATAAAGTGCTTTTCTTTATTAAAAATCTATCTGCCTATACATTTTCCCTGCAGCGGCCACTACAGGTAAAACCTAGTATTACAATGTAAGACATTCAAATGAATGGTCGTCCATGTAACGCATGGACGCACTGAGTCCTCCAGAACAGGAGACGCTCTTACTGAGGCTAATTTCTATTCCGAATCAAAGAAGGGGTCACTGAACGGGGTCCATCATCCTTAAAGGGTTCCAGATACCTTCCATAATTAAAACTTTATGCATATTTTCCTTAATTTATCACATTTAGCTCACATTTCCGGAACCATGGATTTTCTCTCATAGGCTTCCATATAATTTTCTTCTTCTCGCGCTGTGATAAGATCTCCGGCGATCTCCATGCCTCACACCTAATGCGGAACACTCAGCATTCCGGAACCGTTCTAGCGTTCTCCGTCCTTTCATCTTCTCCTCCTCGCGAATTATATTCCGCGAAAATGACAAATTCTATAGGTGCTACAAGATATAACATAGTAATCTCCCCGTGCCGAGCGCTGATAAATTAATCATGTTAGGAAACCTGTTCTGCTCGGGGTGATAACGTTAACCCTTTAAGAAAGAAGCTTTGCCTGGCGGCGGTGGTAGCTCCATAAGATTTGTAGACTCCATACAGTGTATTATTTTTTTTCTCCAGTCACAAGTTTGGCAAAAAGATTCAGTACATGAATCACCTGACTGACCTTCGAGAACATCTGCGCTTCAACCGGTTGATCATCCCACAGGAAGTTTTACAGTAAGTGGAAGACCTATGGCAAGCTTGAAATCGGGAACCGTGGTAGGGTGGTGGTAGACCTATTTCTTGATGAACAATTATTTAAAGGACCTTTTTAGCTATTTCTTAAACTCTTGAATAGGGTCCGCTTCCCTGATTCCGGCACAGTTGGAATTTTTTCTCTAGCCCCCACGGTTCCTGAGCAATCAACGCTTTTAGTTTTGGCTACTTAGGTTCTCTATTGTCAGGTGGGTGGAACCAGAACTTCCCATTTGACAGTAGAGAACCTAATTAGCATATTATGTGCGTAAACTAAAAGCACTGATCGCTCGGGAACGGTAAGGGCTAGAGAAAAAATTCCAACTTTGCCAGAATTAGTGGTGTGACATCTACCAGGGGAAGACTGGAATAAAGATTGGAATGATACAGATGATACAAAGCGCGAAGCAAAATAGGTACTATCATCATAGGGTGGGGCAACAGGACTTTTTGTTGGTACAAAATTGTTAAAGTTGCAGGAGGGTGTTCACACATCTAGATTGGTCCTCTATATAGAAAAAACTATCTGTTTAAGAAAAAACCTGTTTGAAATGGACAAGATTGCACGAAATTATAACCTTTGACCGCAGGCACGATGAAAAATTACGACTCCAACAGAAGGGAAGACCCCCACCTGTTATTAAAGCCCCCCCACCTCGACCTCCGCTCCCAACGCAGCAGTTCGGTGTCAGTCTTCAATAGTAAGTATTATCTGAAATGAAGACGTAGTTGGTATTTAGTAATTCTTTAATAATTCTTTATTTTATGACTTATGGCATCAAAGGGAAAAAAAAGCATCTCCATGGTTACAGACTACGACCATATCTCATGTAGTCTGATTCCAAGAATGACTCAAATTGCTTAATATCGAACATCCTTATGAAAATATTTCAATGATTGTGCTAAAAGAGTCCCTCGGCTTAGATGCAACTTTGCTGCATGTTGTTACATGCTATGCCACACCCCTTATGTAGGCCACACCCCTTTGATAGACAACAATACAAAAGTGTATCAAATTTATAATCTGTTCTAAAATCTTATCTGACAAAAGGGTGTGATTAAAGCAGTATGACTCACTATATACCTTTGTCTAAGAAACGGGATGATTTACATAAGGGGGTGTGGCTTTATTAGTTTTACTGTTCAAATGAACCCAAAATAACAATGGATATAGTTTATAACATTCTCTTCCTTCTCCCCGGGGAATGATAATTGAAGGAACATTCTACTCTTCACTTGTTGTTCTTTATATATTGTAGAAGGGGGCGGAGCTTCCTTAAAGAGACAGTACACCATTTTTATAAATGTTATTTTAAAGACCAATACATCTCGTCCCAACCAGAGAAGCTCATTCTTTAACCAAACCTATTGGTCTTAGTCCAAGCTGGAAATGAAAGCAAAGAGAGGGGGGGGGATAAATTGAATTAAACCTCCCCTTTAAGAATATAGAACAAAGATATTATCTTTATAACCTGGGATTAAGGATGAGAAATAGAACCATATATTCCAGGATAATAAAACAATGAGTTTATCCAATTTCCATTTATCTCCTTTCCCTGGCGGAGGGGTCATGTATGGATTCCGGAGCGTTCGGAGACATCGCCTCTTATCTGCAGGGACATGTGGTGTGTTCATATCATCAGTATTCCCGCTTTGTTAGTGTCAGGATTATTCCATATAATATATAGACACATTGTACGATGGATTATTTCCAGGGATGGGGGTTGTGGCTGAGCCAGATAATAGAAAAACGCATTTCGAGGGAAAAATCCTGGTGGGCTGGGGGCTTCACTAAACTATATAAACCTGTATAATATAGATATTTGCCTTAAATATCCTTCCTTTACCTTTTACTGAGGTGTCATCAGATTCCAGCACCATTTTTGACCCAGATTATAACATTTCTTCCCTCTATTGTCCGCCCCTTTAAAATCAGAGTCGATCAGGTGATCCGTTGATCTAGAAGAACCCAGAGAAACTGTTTCTAGACAGTGGCCACTAGTGGTGAAATTGGGTATTACATGTTGGCTGTTCAAATGAAGGGCTGACAGTGACTATGTAATACATGAATGTGTCCAGACTGCCCAGATTATTAGTGGCGCCTCCTGCTGGCTAACAGTAGGAGTTTCAATGGAAGAGCAGTCCATTGGTCTAAACTTTAGCACAGCACACAAATATGGAGGTTCGAGCAAAGCCATGTCCTCCTTTCTGATCTGCAATACCAGACACTGCCTATTGTATGGAGAGGCGCTGTTCTCTTTACTAGACGAAGAGAACGAGGTCGGTCTGCAATACCAGGCACTGCATATTGAATGGAGAGGCGCTGTTCTCTCTTCTAGAAGAAGAGACCGAGGTGGGACTGCAATACCAGGCACTACCTATTGAATGGAGAGGCGCTGTTCTCTCTTCTAGAAGAAGAGACCGAGGTCGGTCTGCAATACCAGGCACTGCCTATTGAATGGAGAGGCGCTGTTCTCTTTACTAGATGAAGAGACAGAGTTCGGACTGTAATACCAGACACCAACCACGAATGGAAGGGGCACTGTTTTTCAAAAACGATGCAGAAATTGACCTTCCAATTTTTACAAATGGATGGGTTTTGCTGTTTTGTAGAAAAAGCCAGAGCTCAACTGCAATACCAGGTGCATCCTGTAGGCAGGTGGGGTGCTGTTTTATTAATTCAATATCTGTAATAACCAAACATGGTCTATGAATCAGAGTGGCGCTGTTCTGTAATGGAGCATACAGTACTAGACACGGACTCGCATCAAAGGGAAAAAAAAGCAATCTCCTATGGTTACAGATAAGACCCATATTCATGTAGTCTGCGATTTTCCAAAAGGAAATGACTCAAATTGCTTAATTATCGAACATCCTTATAAAATATTTCCAATGATTGTGCTCCAAGAGTCCTTCGGCTTTAGATGCAAATTTGCGTGCATGTTGTTACAGCGATGCCACACCCCTTTTATGTAGGCACACCCCTTTGATAGACAACAATTACAAAAGTTGTAATCCAAATTTATTAATCTGTTCTAAAATCTTATCTGACAAAAGGGTGTGTGTGAGTGTTTGTGTTGTTGATGTTGTGGTGTTGTGATTAAATTTTTTTTAATTTAATTGTGTGATTTTAAAGCAGTAGTTATGACTCACTATAACCTTGTTAAGAAAGAAACGGGAGATGATGGATGATGGATGGAATTATTTGTTTGATGATGCTTTATGATTAATAAGGGAGGTGTGGCTTGTGTTGTGTTGGCTTTATTAGGTTTTACGTGTCAAAAGGCACCAAATAACATGGATTAGTTTATAACATTCTCTTCCTTCTCCCCGCGGGCGAATGATAATTGAAGGAACATTCTACTCTTCACTTGTTGTTCTTTATATATTGAGAAGGGGCGGAGCTTCCTTAAGGACAGTAACACCATTTTTATAAATGGTATTTTAAAGACCAATACATCTCGCTCCACCCACAAGAAGCTCATTCTTTAACCAAACCTATTGGTCTTAGTCACAAGCGATGGAAATGAAAGCAAAGAGAGAGGGGGGGGTATAAATTGAATATAAACTCCCCTTTAAATAGAAAGTTATAGAACAAAGATATTATCTTTATAAACCTGGATTAGAGATGATAAATAGAACAATATATTCCAGATAATAAAAACATGAGTTATCCAATTCTCCATTTATCTCCTTCCCTGGCGGAGGAGGGGTCATGTTGGATTCCGGAGCGGAGCGTGGAGACATCGCCTCTTATCTGCAGGGACATGTGGTTGTGTTCATATCATCAGTATTCCGCTTTGTTAGTGTCAGGATTATTCCAATAATATATATGACACATTGTACGATGGATTATTTCCAGGGATGGGGGTTTGTGGCTGAGCCATAAGAGATAATAGAAAAAACGCATTTCGAGGGAAAAATCCTGGTGGGTGGGGGCTCTTCACTAAACTATATAAACTTATTGTATAATAAGATATTTGCCTTAATATCCTTCCTTCCCTTTACTGAGGTGTCATCAGATTCCAGCACCATTTTTTGACCCGCATTATATAACATTTCTTCCTCTATTGTCCGCCCCTTTTAAAATCAGAGTCGATCAGGGTGATCCGTTGATCTAGAAGAAACCCAGAGAAACTGTTTCAGACAGTGGCCACTAGTGGTGAAATTGGGTATTACATGTTGGCTGGTTCAAAATGAAGGGCTGACAGGACTATATACATGAAGTTGTCCCAGACTGCCCAGATTATAGTGTGGCGCCTCCTGGGCAACCGTAGGAGTTTCAATGGAAGAGCAGTCCATTGTCTAAACTTTAGCACAGCACACAAATATGGAGGTTTTGGAAAAGCCATGTCCTCCTTTCTGATCTGCAATAACAGACACTGCCTATTGTATGGAGAGGCCGCTGTCTCTTTACAGACGAAGAGAACGAGGTCGGTCTGCAATACCAGGCACTGCATATTGAATGGGGAGGCGCTGTTCTCTCTTCTAGAAGAAGAGAGACCGAGGTGGGACTGCAATACCAGGCACTACCTATTGAATGAGAGGCGCTGTTCTCTCTCTAGAAGAAGAGACCGAGGTCGGTCCTGCAATACCAGTGCATGCTATGAATGGAGAGGCGTTCTGTCTCTTTACTAGTGAAGAGACAGAGTTCTCGGACTGTAATACCAGACAACAACCACGAATGGAAGGGGCACTGTTTTTCAAAAAACGATGCAGAAATTGACCTTCAATTTTACAAATGGATGGGTTTTGCTTGTTTTGTAGAAAAAGCCAGAGCTCAACTGCAATACCAGGTGGCATCCTGTAGGCAGGTGGGGTGCTGTTTTATTAATCAATATCTGTAATAACCAAACATGGTCTATGAATCAGAGTGGCGCTGTTCTGTAATGAGCATACAGTACTAGACACGGACTATGAAGCGAAGGGGCGCCGTTTCAGGAATGAAGACGACTAACCTGCAATACCTGACATAACCTGTGATCAGAGTGGGCGCTGTTCTGTAATGGAGCAGCATGCAGTACTAGACACGGAACAGTGAAGCGAAGGGGCGCCGTTTCAGGAATGAAGCACTGACTAACGCTGCAATACCTGACATAACCTGTGATCAGAGTGGCGCTGTTCTGTAATGGAGCATACAGTAATAGACGGACTGTGAGCGAAGGGGGCGCCGTTTCAGGAGGAAGTAAGTAGGGAGGAGTACCTGCAATACCTGACATAACCTGTGATCAGAGTGGCGCTGTTCTGTAATGAAGCATGCAGTACTAGACACGGACTGTGAAGCGAGAGGGGCGCCGTTTCAGAGAATGAAGCACTGACTAACCTGCAATACATGACATAACTGTGATCAGGTGGCGCTGTCTGCAATGGAGCTACAGTACTAGACACGGACTGTGAAGCGATAGGGGGCGCGTGTTCAGGAATGAGTAGGAAGTAGGGAGTAACTGCAATACCTGACATAACCTGTTGATCAGAGTGGCGCTGTTCTGTAATGAAGCATGCAGTACTATAGACACGGACTGTGAAGCGAAGGGGCGCCGTTTCAGGAATGAAGCACTGACTAACCTGCAATACTGACATAACCTGTGATCAGAGTGGCGTGTTCTGTAATGTAGAAGCATGCAGTACTAGACATGGACTGTGAAGAGAAGGGGGCCGTTTCAGGAATTACTAACCTGCAATACCTGACATAACCTGTGATCAGAGTGGCGCTGTTCTGATGTAGAAGCATGCAGTACTAGACACGGACTGTGAAGCAAAGGGCGCCGAGTTTTCAGGAATGAAGTAGGGGAGTAACTGAATACCTGACATAACCTGTGATCAGAGTGTGGCGCTTGTTCTGTAATGAAGCATGCAAGTACTAGACATGGACTTGAACCGAAAGAGGGCGCCGTTTCGGTAATGAAGCATGAGTAACCTGCAATACCTTGACATAACCCTGTGACAGAGTGGCGCTGTTCTGTAATGAAGATGCGAGTATAGACACGGACTGTGAAGCGAAGGGGCGCCGTTCAGGAATGAGCCTGACTAACCTGCAATACCTGACAAACATGCCTGTATCAGAGTGGCGCGTTCTTGTAATGTATAGCATGCAAGTACTAGACACGGACTGTGAAGCGAAGGGGCGCCGTTTCAGGAATGAAGTAGGGAGTAACCTGCAATACCTGACATAACCTGTGATCAGAGTGGCGCTGTTCTGTAATGAAGCATGCAGTACTAGACATGGACTGTAAAGCGAGGGGGCGCAGTTTCAGGAATGACTAACCTGCAATACTTGACATATCCTGTGATCAGAGTGGCGCTGTTCCTAACAGAAAGCAGACCTATATTTCCATCTCCTTGTGTAAATTGCGGAGGCGCTCCTGTACCTTCCTCGCGCCTCGTGATGAGAAGACGAGGCTCACCTAGTCTGTATCCGGCTCTCTAATGACATAAATACGACGCGTCTTGATCCTACTTCTCCGGGGGTCAATCCGAGACATCTCCAACCTCTCATTATTAGTCTTCAACGACTGGTGTAAAGCTTCCAATTACCGGGACTTGTTAGAACAGGACGGACGTGTCACCTCTCCGGGCGATCCGAAGATCCCGTCCCGCTGATAAGAGGAAACTCATCGCCAAGTAAGATTACATTTCACTCCGACGCCGAGCGAAAATGGTTTTGTCAATCTCGTGGAATATTACGGAGCGACGGCAGCGCGGCCTCATTTACATGAGGCAAATTCTGGGATGCGAGCGACGAAAAGTCGCCATTAGACGCGTATACACAAGCGCCAGCTACACGGCCATCGCTCAAAATCAAAATTTTGGCTATTTTTTTTACTAATGTATGTAAAAATGTCATTTTGGTATAAGGAAACCATCAGCATGGTGCTGTTTATGGATCTCATAGTCGTCTATCGTTAATAAACCATCAGCATGGTGCTGTTTACGGATCACATAGTCGTCTATCGTTAATAAACCATCAGCATGGTGCTGTTTACGGATCACATAGTCGTCTATCGTTAATAAACCATCAGCATGGTGCTGTTTGTGGATCATTTAGTCTTGTATTGTTAAGAATGTGTTTTTGGATAAGGAAACGATCAGTAAGTTCCCGTATTGGTTGGATATTCTTGGATTGTATTTATGTGTGTGTAAAAATGTAGGTAGGTGTGTGTGTGTGTGTGTGTGTGTGTATGAATGTATTTATTTAGGTGTGTGTGTGTATGAATGTATTTATTTAGGTGTGTGTGTGTGTGTATGAATGTATTTATTTAGGTGTGTGTGTGTGTGTGTGTGTATATATATAATTGCATCTAGGTGTGCATGAGTGTGTGAATGTATTTAGGTGTATGTGTGTGTGTGTGTGTGTGTGTGTGTATATGAATGTATGAAGATTTGTGTGAATATATGTGTGTATGTATGATTGTATTTAGGTGTATGTGTGTAGATGTATGTCAATATATGTGTGCAGGTATGATTGTATTTAGGTGTGTATGAATGTGTGTATATGTATGTGAATATATGTGTGCAGGTATGATTGTATTTAGGTGTGTATGAATGTCAGTAGATATATGTGTGTATGTATGATTGTATTTAGGTGTGAATGAATGTGTGTAGATGTATGTGAATATATGTGTGTAGGTATGATTGTATTTAGGTGTTTATGAATGTCTGTAGATGTATGTGTGTATGTATGATTGTATTTAGGTGTGTATGTATGTGAATATATGTGTGTATGTATGATTGTATTTAGGTGTGTATGAATGTCAGTAGATATGTGTGTATGTATGATTGTATTTAGGTGTGTATGAATGTGTGTAGATGTATGTGTGTATGTATGATTGTATTTAGGTGTGTATGAATGTGTGTAGATGTATGTGAATATATGTGTGTAGGTATGTGTATATGTGTATGTATAAATGTATTTGTGTTGTACTTGTTCCATCACCCAAGTCCTTTCCACCTTTCCCCCTGACTGCCGCAGTTACCTCTTAATTTTCCAGATATCATCAGACGCCTCATGCACACACCCGCCGCTCACTCCCCATTACTCCTCTCCAGATGAGCTGCAGGTTATTGAACCGTTTAGGGGTCGACATTAATTTGTTTGCTCCGATGGCCCATCCGGCATCACTAACTAAGGCGATGATTATGAATGGCGGGAGGCGGAGTCACACCCGCCGGTAATGATCCTGTACTCACTGAGCCGCTTCCCTCCCATACATCACACACAGACTCGTTACTGTAGTTGCTTTTTTTTTGGTACAAAACCAACAGAATTAATTAACAGAAAGCAAATTGACTTCTAAGAAACGCTTGGAATTTGTCACTTTCTGGGTGATAACAAACTGCGCTGAGAGAAGGTAATTATCTGTGAAACAAACATGGAATTAGGAGGAGCTGTGATCTCAGCTATTTTTAGGGAGCATAATATGCTAATAGGTACCAGCCGCTGGCCTGCTGCATAATGAGTATATTGTATGATCAACAGCTATAAAATCCTTAAAGGGGAACTCCACAAAGGAGCATATACAGAGTTGGGGGTGCTGAAGATTACAGGGTTGATATAGACTCACTATGCCACCATTTATCCTTACAATAATATTTTAAATATTTTTTTTTTCCAATAGGGAGTAGACTCTTAAAGGGGATATTTCACCACCTCCCTCAACTCCAACTCTTTGCATCATCTAATTGGTCTCACTCTTCTGATTCTGGCATAGTTGGAATTTTCTCTCTAGCCTCTACCGTTCGCAAGCAGTCCAGGTTGGAAATCTAAGAATGGGCGGAGCCAGACTTTCTTCTTTAGCTATAAACCACCCATTTGACAGTTGATAACCTATTGTGAATAATCAATGTAGTGATTCTTAAGTGAGTGCTATTTAATACTATTTAGTACTATTTAATTACCAGAGTCGGGCTGTCTGTTCCAGCCAAGTGCTGACAGCCTAATTAGCATATTGTGTACTGAAAATTATGCTAATTAGGCTCGCTACTGTCAAGTGGGTGGTCTTGAGTTAAAGTACATAGTCTGGCGCCAACCGTATGACAATAGACAGTAGAGGTCCAAGAATAATGACGATGATTACTCAGGATAGGTCCTCTAGTTTTAGATGGGTGGTCCTAGGTCAGAGCAGACAACCCAGCTCAGCTGATTGACAGTCTAGATCCAAGAATTAAGACCGTGATAACTCGGAAACCGTGTGGACAAGACAGAAAATTCCAACTGTGCCAGAATCGGTAAAACAATACCTATTAAAGGATGCAAAGAATTGAGGTTAGTGAAGGTGGGAAAAAATTTCCCCTTTAAATGGCAGCATTAAAGATTATCTCTCTACTGGTGGCAATAATTTTATTTAAAGGAGTCTTCCAACCGGATCTGCTAAGTCTGTTTTAGTAAGTGCTTGAACAATCCGATCTGGATCACTGCTGTTTGGAGTATTGATGTGTTTAAATAAACAAATGGACAAGTGGGCGTTAACATTCCTCTTGTCAAAAGGGTGTGTCTCCTTACGGTTTGATGTTACAGTGCCCTGTTTAGACAGATTATTATGTTACACTCAGTTGATACATGATTTTAGGTTCATGGGCCCACGTCTTATGGTATCCTTTGCACCCCTTTAAGTCACGCCCCTAATTAAAAGGTCTCACATTATGAAATATTATACATCAAACCCCTTTAAGATTGCATCAGCAACAGCATCCAATCCTGGGTCTCGTTCATTTTCCTTTTCTTCTTGTTTCCAGCCTAAAGAACAAAAACAAGGGAGATCTGATCCCACCGGTCATGGAGCAAACCATCTCCTACCTGAAGGTCAAAGGTGAGATATAACCTGTGTATATCCCTGGGACATCCCCTTTAATAACAGCTCAGTGTGACCATTGGACGTTCTTAAAGGGAACCTGTCCGCAGGTTCGGGACCCCTACACTGCCATTATGTTTGGGTTTTTGGTCCGAAACATTTTCACTTACACCATTGGTTTAGAATTCCACAGGGTAAAGGTCACTAGGGACCGGCGACTTCATTCGGACCCCTCTGGAAATACTTGAGGCTGATTTGAAACCCCTAGCTGAATATGATATGCAATTATGTAGTGAGTGGAGTTCCCCTTTAATTAAAGCTACGGTACACATAAATAGATCTACATTGTTACTGATTGGGGGCGTGTCCTCGGGATGCTCTAGACTCCTACTTCCTGTTTATATCGTATAGACCTTGGAGTAAGTGGAACGTCTACTCGTTATAGACGAGATTACTAGAGTTGTCTTAGTGAGTCGCCCTTTTAGGGAGTCGCCCTGTTCTAGGTAGGTCGTCCCCCGCTCCGTTTACCCCTTAGTCCTTCCTCCTCCCGCCCCCGGTTCACTCTTTGTTTCGGAATGTTTACAAACAAAAGATCTGAGATTCCGCTCTGATATCGTTCACCTCTCCGAAGCTTTCGTTAGACAAAATGGAAGATTCCTTTAATTGGTACATTGTAAAAATTGGTGGTCAAGGGGCTGATGTCAAAGTTCCTGGTGGACAAGGGCAGATAAGGGTTAATACTGGAAGTGCTGGTGGTCTAGGGGGGGAAAAAGTGTTTTGTGTCTACAGCCCTGGTGGTCTATGGAATAAAATGGGTAGTGGTAGTATCCCTGGTGGGCTAGGGTAGGATATAACGCTAACATCCAGTGCTTTTCTAGGGGAGAGAAGTGGGGAATTTGTTGAATTAATATTTAGTGGGGCAAGAAAAAAAAATTGATGTAAACCATCAATATCCCTGATAGTTTATGGCAAAGAAAGGGATAGTAGTAGCATCCCTGGTGGTCTAGGGAAGAAAAGTGAATTCCATCATTGATGATTTGTAAGGGCACAGAAACATTGAAATGTCCAAATTCTTGGTGGTCTATGGATGAAAAAGTATATAGTATCCCTGGTGGTCTAGGGCTCAAAAGTATAAAAGTATATAAAACCAACATTCCTGGTGGCCTAGAGGAGAAATACTGTGACTTCCATAATTTATGATATGCTATTGAAATGTCAAGATCCCTGGTAATTTATGACTGTGCAGTAGTGAGTTCCCCCATCCCTGGTGGTCTAGGAAAGTAGTGAACTCCGGCGTTAATCGCTTACTAGGGCAAGATTAAAATGTAAAAAGCCCTGGTGGTCTATGCGCGAAAAAAGGTATTGCTAGCGTCCCTGGCAGTCTAGGTCAAAGAAGGGTACAGTGCAAACATCCCTGGTGGTCTAGGGGAGAGGACTAGTGAATTCCAGAATTAATTCAAAAGTAGAAAAGTTAATCCCTGATGTATTGTAGGATAATAGAGGTAGTGTTAGTATCCCTGGAGGACTAGAGGAGTGAAAGGGGATGCCTTAGTGGTGTATTGAAGAGAAACCTTGGTGGTCTAAGGCAAAGAGAGAAAGAGTTCTTCCCTATATCCCTGGTGGTTCATGGCAGAAAAGTGGTTAATTCCTGCAGGACCACAAGTAATTGTGGTGGTCCTGGTGGTCCTCAGCAGTGTAGAGGTTACGTCTTCATACCTAGGGTCCAGTGGGTTATTCAGCCCTCCTGCTACAGTGAATACAACCTTGGAAACTGGAGTTTTGAAGGGACCGCCTCAATTTTGGGGCAGTTTCCCCAATACCCTAAATAGAGTGGTGGGCAACCTTTCACCCCCTGCTCCAGCTCTTAACATCATGTAATAAGCGGCGCTCCACTGATTCCGAGGAAATTGGAATTTTTTTTCTAGCCCTCACCGTTCCCGAGCAATCGCTGTTGTTAGTTTCAGCACACAATATGCAAATTGTGCCCTAGTGTCATGTGGGTGGTCCCAGAAGCACTGCCCACTTGACAGTTGAACACCAAATTAGCATATTGTGCGCTAAAACTAACATCAACGATTGCTCGGGAATGGTGAGGGCTAGAGAAAAAATTCCAACTGCGTCTGAATCGGTGGAACTCCACCAGTAATGTGCTCATGTGGCTGAACTTGTAATACCAGGCACTGCCATGAACACGAGTGGCGCTGTTTCGGAAACTAAAGCAGCGATGGTTTATACTCCTGATTCTTGTTATTACTCTGATCTGTCAGGAGATTTGTATTATCCTTTTGTTGCTCTATTTGCATATTTATGCAAAATAAGTCACTGCTTATTAAAATGTATGCAAATTGAGGTGCTAATGGTTTTCCCAGCAGCCACTTAACGAACTTTTTCTCGACATGGACCATCATTGTGAATGCGGATGATAGAGATCCTGATGGTTCGGGCCAAGTGGGATCATGCGGTACAGATCGGTGCCTTTGGCGCAGAGGCTTTCGAAAGTATTCACACCCCTCCCGCCCCCTCCACCTCCCCCCACCGCTAATTCTGTGACCACAGTCTCCTCGCTGTTAATCGTTAAGGAGAATTAGTGCTAATTAAATCCATTATGAGGCAAAATTAGTATTTGCATAAATCGCTTTTTCCCTCGTAAAGGTACATTTCTCGTAAATTGTGACCTTCCTCCCTAAATTGTAGGTATAGATTGGCAAGTGGGCGTGGCCGCTCTCCATGTATATGATTACTTGCGTAGTGGACTGTGTGGATATCATCTCGTCCAGGTTGGGGTTTATTGAACTGTTCTGACTGACGCCTATGGAAATGTAATTTTTTTTTTTTTTTAACCCTTCCAGGGCTGCGGACAGAAGGACTCTTTCGGAGATCAGTTTCATCTCACATCATCAAAGAAATCCAGAAGCTGTATAACCTGGGTGAGTGTACGCTTCACTCTGGTGTTACTTACTCAATCTGCTGCGGTCACACTTGCTGAACCTGCCGCCGTCACACTTGACAAAGTGCTGCGTCACGACGTGCTCAACTGCTGCGGTTCACTGCTTGCACTCTGCGCGGTCCACGCTTGCTGACTCTGCTGCGGTCACGCTGCGACTCTGCTTGCTGAGTCACGCTGCTGACTATGCTGCTCAACATTATAATACACACCTCAGCTGTGCGGAACCTCTTAACACCCCTCTGTGTCTATGCAGAGATGGCCACCCCTATCAGATATGCTGATCCTCTCCCCTCATGATTATTATTCACCTTCTGATTATTATAACGTTACCGATTCCGCGGAGACTCCATTATTATTAGCGCTTCTGTACTGCGATACACTACATGTTAATGAGCGGAACCAATCAGTACATTCCACATCACTCTACAGGGAAACCCGTGAATTTTGACGAATACGGAGACGTTCATGTTCCTGCCTATCCTGAAGACTTTCCTGCGGGAACTCCCCGACGCTGCTACCTTCTCCTCCTACCGGGCTATCCTCGAAATCACCAGTAAGTAGTTATTACTGGTAAGTGATACACCTGATCCATGCCTTCGCAGGAGCTGTGTCCAACAATCTCTTCAGCTCCCTCCCCCCTCTCACAGCATAGAGTCTCAGTATTTCCTGGAATGCAGGAGAATCCAAAAATACTGAGACTCTATGCTGTGAGAGGGGGGGAGCGAAGAGCGTGTGGGACACAGGTCAGGCAGGTTTTGGTGGTGGTCCCACATTAACAACCCACAGCGGCAGTGACCAGCAATTCTCTTCAGCTCCTTCCCCTCTTCACAGCATAGTCTAAGGAATAGACTGATGAACTGCAGCTGATCTCCTCCTCTCCTTACCCAGATATCTAGTATTACAGCTTTACACTAGGCGAGATTGTCAGGAATCCAGGGCTCCCGCCTCATGTAACCTGCGCAGATTTCTCTTCAGGTGTGGAGAGCATCATGCGCGTCAACAGCTGGAAACAGAGGTCACCGACTCCCGGAGCACAACTACATCGTCCTCAATTATCAGTGTTTTTCTCAACATGGGGAGGTCATCAGCGTCAGACCATATGGGGAGGATGGATATCTTTCCTGATAGAAGAGCGACTTCTCATAGCGAGACGCCGCGCGAGCGCGCAGAGTCGAGCGAAGAGCGAGAGAGCGCCGAAGCGAGTCGAGCGAGCGAGCGCAGAGAAGCGAGCGGAGAGCGAGCGGCGAGGAGCGTCATAGCGAGCGACGCGGCGCAAGAGGCGAGCGAGCGGAGCTGCAGACCGATCTATTATCTCATATCTATCTATTCAGATTATACACCCATTATATCTTTGATCCCCTACTATTATCTATCTTGTATCTATCTGGTAATTGTGTAATTCTTAATTCCCCCTCTGGAGGCACTGCAGGTAAATTGAACACTTATTACCAGGTTTTATGTGGTCCTATGAAGAAAAGCAGCCGGTCGAGCATAGTCGGACTGCCCCAATCATCTCTAAGGAGCTGCTGGAAATTGTTTTAGCGGGAAAATCCCTTTAAGCCCACAGAATTAGGGGAATAAATTCTCCTGTATGTTATCCATAACCTCCTCCCTGATGGTGGATACTGACCCTCGTCTTGCGGAGCGCTGAGCGTTGTGATCCCTGCACGTCGAGTCCATGCATTATCTCTATGCACTCGTTAAGAGGTCGGTACTTGAGACACTAATGAGGTGTGCGGAGGCTCTCCATAACCTTCCCAGTAATTAACCAGCGGAGCGTTGCATTATGGACAGAGCGCAGTACATTAATGCCGCACACCGCCATGCACCCCCCCCCCCCACCAGCGAAAACGCAGGGACGTAACTCTACAAATGTTTGCCTTGATGTGCGCAGAAATCTGATTAGTCAATTAGCAGAATGATATCGGCGATCCCCCATGTGACACATTAGAGTCATTAGATTTATAATCACGAGGGCGGAATCTATTATGTAAACAGAAAATAAATGTATAGCGCGACAATTATACCGCCATTTCCAGCTTCGGGGAGAGAATGTGCGCTAAATAATCAAGAAAATTCCCAGTATAGTAGGAGGAGTAGGAAGTAATTTGAATACAGAACAGGGGGTGGGCTTTGTTTATGGCGTCATAGTCTTTGTCACATATGAGCATAGCCATATTATGGGGAGGGCTCCCAAGGCGTGCACCCCAGGGCCCCCACCACATTACTCCTAAGGGAGACCCAACCAATGGTGGATTACAGTGTAAACGACCACCTGAATCACCCACTAGATGTGCAGGGATTGAATCCGGCCCGGCTCTTTAGAGAACTGGGTGGTAGCCGGAGGCAGACCCGGGTCCTGCCCCACATACCCCTGCCCATAGCGGAGAACAATACACTTCCCGCGGAGCGCACGGGACGCGGCGGACATCACATATTGAAATGAGTAAAGTTTTAGTATTTTGTTATTTTACTTTGGTCTTGTATATGTATTACCGGGGGGTTGTGTGTGTGTGTGTGTGTATGTATATGTACATATGTATAATATTACAAGGGGGCTATATATATAATGGGGGCTGTATATATGTATTACCAGAGGGTTTTATATATATATAATGGGGGCTGTATATATGTATTAAGTGGGGCCAAATGTATTAATGGGGAATTGTATAAATGTATTACTAGGGGGCTGTATATATGTATTACTGAGGGGTGCTGGATATATATGCAATACCTGGGTGTATTGAAAAAAATTGTGGGATGGGCCCCCACCAGATTTTGCTCAGGAGCCTCCACTACCTTTAATCTGGAGATGTGGTGTTAAGTGTATATATAGAATAAATTTGCTAAGGTTTGGATTCGCTAAACGTATTTCCCATTCAAACGAATGAGAGCTGACCTGCAGTAACCAGCTCTGACCACTACACAGGAAGTAGAGCTGTCTACTTCCTGTACTATCCTCGATCTATGATCTAGTAACAATTTCTAATCTTTGGCGGGGTCTCTGAGTGTTGGATTCCCAACAATTTGATATTTTTAACTCTAAATTTTCTCTCCTTTATCTCAAGGTTTCTATGGAGAACATTTCCAACAAGATGACTGCTTCCAACCTGGCCTGTGTATTCGGAGTGAATTTAGCCTGGCCACAGGAGGGCGCTCCTTCAATCAACGCTCTGGTCCCCGTGAACATGTTTACCGAACTGATGATCGAATATTACCAACAAATATTCAACTCCAAGACCGTCCCTGGAGAGACTTTACTTTGCCTTTAAGAAAGTTACCAAAAAAAATTTATGTCAATCTGAGATGAACTTTTTATGTTACAAAAATTTTAACCCTAAAAGGTCACATATTTAATATCCCGTTACAAGCCCTTTTTTAATATTTTATTTAAAAAATTTTATCGGGTGTCCATTGAAAATTTTATAGCTCCAACAAATAGAGAACAGTTTGGGCCTTCAGACCAATTGGAGTTCACTTTAGATTTTTAGCTACAGGTCAGATTATACAAGATGTGATTGGATTGGTTGCAGTGGGAAACTCCTCCCCCTTTTTTTTTTGTCTGCACTGGTGGTGGCCATTGTCCTCGTTACATTTGTCTGTTATACAGTTTAATATATTTCTTTGAAATTTTGTCTTCTATGATATTGTGTGTAGTGAAAGTGTGAGTGATTACTACGGGGACACCTGCAGGCTCCGATAGGTACTGCACCCAAATCTAAAGAAAAAATAAAAAAGTCTTATATAAACAGCCGCGCAAAATAAAATTTTTCTAGTATTTTTGAGCGTGTTTGGGGAGGACGTGGAGCTGAATTCTATACTATCTAGGGATTGGCATGGATTTCGGCTATAATATGCCCCTATTTTCTTGTGCAAGTAATAGTAAGTTTGGTCATGCCCGGCACAGCCCACTTTTTTATTAAAAAAAAAATCAAAATTTTTTTTTAAATTCCATACAGATGTTACCAATGGCAGGATTCGAACTCGGGACCCAACCGCTGTACAGAGCCGATCATATGGATTTTTATATATGGAAAACAAGCAGCAGGACAGCAGGTGCAAATTTGAGAAGTTTTTAAAAGTTAAGAAAAAAATTCCTGATTTTCCTGCTAAATTTAAAGGAATTTTTTATTTTAAAGGGGTTTTTCCCATAAACAAATTTTTTTTCATAAGAAATACATGTCTGATCGTGCAGGAATTTGACTGCCGGGACCATCCGTGATTAGCAGAAGGGAAAGGGGAAGACCCCTTTAAGTACTTGTTATTACATTTACTCCTTATATGGAAGGAGCATTTCATTTTTTATGTGCTATACCCCATGGATCCAGTAGGTGGCGGTAGAAACTGAAAACAAGGCTGTTACCCATGTGACATCTAGTATCGCCCGCTGTTAACGACATGATTTGCCTTACAGAGAATCTGCTGCGTACTGAAAACGAGAGCTAAATCGGACTTCTTATTTTATTTAACCCTTTCCATGATGGATTGTTTGGACTCTGCTACACCCTCCCCCATCCCATGTGTATATGTCTACTGAAAATATCTGATCTTGGGGGGGCGCTGGTTGTTGGATCCAACCAATCACCAGTGCTTACTATAGGTTATCAATATTTGTTACCTTAAAAAATCCCTTTAAGGGTTGACCTTGTTTGGGATCACCCCCTCTTTTCTAAGTCTGTGACTGGTCGTGTGATCTGAACTTCTTACCCAATCAGATCATAAGCAGCCAATGGTGGAGATCTCGAAATATGATGGCAGCAGAGGAGGAGTGTGCTGGATTTTGAAGGGAGCAGTGACCTGCTTGGTCATTGAGTTTGAGTCGGTGTTATGATGTAAGTTAAGACCACCTATAGAATTGGGGAGGCGATACAGAAGAAGAGTGTATCGATTTTGTAGGAGGCAGTGACCTTTCCACTCGAAGGTCCATCTGGACAGGACCACATGGACAGTATCAATATATGTCAAAAGTCTCCTGAGATCTCTGGTCTCCTGAGATGAATCAGAAGAAGGCGCTTTTGACAGCGGCAGAAGATGAGTGTTGTGACTTTAATGGAGACAGTGACCTGTGGCTATATAGTCTATTCAAAGTAGGTTTGTGGAACATAAGAGACATCAACACTAGGCCTAACCTTGGCTAAGGGCAAAAATTCTTCTCGTGTGGGATACGTTGTGATGTCTTCATCCACTGAAGGGACACAATCCAAGTTCAGTGCAGTGGAGGAGGGTGTCTGTGACTTGTCAGAAGCTTCCCTAACCGGGGCCATTTTAGGTGAGACCCAACAAGGGAAGGTTTTAAAAACCAAAGGAGAAACCTGTAACAGAACCAAGGCCACCAGGTAAGATGACTTCTTCTGTCCAAGATATGATGAAATTAACTTTTATGAATTGGTTGGGTCAATGGTCGGAAACTTTTTGTAGACCTCTTCGATTCATTTGTTGGGCTTGGCCCCATCTGCCAGAAAGTTGACATCTTTTTTTTATGGCCAAACGTTGACCAAAATCTGTCAAAATTGACATTTTTTGACCTATGAACCATCTAAAGTGTAAGGTGGTGGACCAGTAGACAATTGTTGATGAGAAAAAGATCAGGCTTGTTGAACTTCTACATGTTGAGTCTTTTTGGTTTCGGGTAGATAAGCCCTAATCATCAACCCATTCCTGTTCCCAACAGATGACTTGTTGGTCAGGAGTAGAGATGAGATGACCTGATGGTCCGGTTTAGCGTTCGGGTTCGGCGCCTGGACATATTGGTGGATTGGGGACACCATTGTCATGGCTAGATGTTAGGAACATCAGTTTGTCGGATTGGTTGTTAGGGAAGTCAATTTGCCGATTGGAGAGGAGCGTGTTTGACTATTTGACATCTATTGGCCGCATTCCGAATTATGCAGCCAGCTGAAGAGTAAAAATAAAAAAATCAAAAAGTTGAGGTCGTTAAATTGACCAAGTGTGGCTTAAAGGTTCCATAACAAAGCCTTGTTTTCAAAAAGTGACTTAAAGGAATCCAAATCCTTTCAAGAACTTCCCTCGAGCACTGCCGATCTTATGGATGGAATTGAGTCAACTCTCATACATTATTCAAGGAGATTTTTTTTTTTTTTACCGTGAAGATTCATGTTTGCAGCACTGTGAGGGAGAGAGGAGCCGTGCCGGTCGCCCCCTGCAGAGTCTCTGATAACAGTTTCTCTTTACAAATGATAATTGTGAAATTGCGTCTCTCCTCCTCCACCAACTCCTTCGAAAAAAAAAACATCTTCCAGGTATCAAAAGACAATTTTCAGATCATCTCGTCGGCTATCGAGAAAGTGATTACAGTGGAAGGCTCTGCCACAACGTGTCCGCCAACACGCTCTACATTTCTACCAATGAGGCGGAATCTCGGCACCAGTTCTCCATTGACGTTGAGTCCCACATCGTAATAGTGTTCTACCGGCCCGCTGTGAGGATTTATCTCTGGGGAGATATTGAATGGGTAATATTTTAAGCAGAAAATAATAGATAATACTTGATGAAATTTTTTGAAGGACTGTTTTGTCAAAAAAGTTATGTTGTATTATCTTACCAGCTTGTTGTAGAATCATAACCTCTACATTGGTCAAGCATATGTCCATGGGACACCGATGAGGACAACTGGACATTGTACTCGGCTATCTTCACCAAAACACAGCAGCATTGTACACTTCAAGATCAGGACACTGAGTCCCCAACAACAAGATATCCAAGAGGTGGTTGTTGTAGAATCAGAACCTCCTACATTTGGTCAAGCATGGGACACCGATGAGGACAACTGGACATTGTACTCGGCTGCCTTCACCAAAACAGAGCAGCAATGTAGACTTCAAGATGACACCAAGTCCCCAACAACAAGATACCCAAGAGGTGTATCAAACCAAAAACAAGTGACCCATGTTTTTGGTTTTGTGGTTTTAGGCTAAGGCAGTGGTTCTTAACCGGGGTTCTATCGAACCCTGGGGGTTCGGTGAGTTGGTCTCAGGGGTTTGGTAGAACCTCTGCTGTGGAGGTCAAGATACACACATATTTGATTTATCTCTAAAGACGGTGGGTCCGGTACCTCAAACAAGGTTAAGAACCACTGGTCTAAGGCTTGGGTAGATAGGCTAAGGATTGTGTACATCTGTTCTAAAGAAACCATAGGCAAAAACCAAAAAAAGATGATATCAACAGACTCTTAGGCACAAGGAACTTGAGGTTTAGAGATGTTTTTGGACATTATTGGCAGCAGGTTCATGGTGACCAGTCCTCTTGGGCCTACTTCACCAAAAAAACCTCTGGACTCCTTCATGGCCTTCTTTCTTGTGGGTGATTAATCTGAAGACAACTCTAGGGCCAAAACCTTTCATGGTCTATGGTAATATCAAGGAGTGTAACTTGAGGGGGTGCACAGATGACTAGGGGGCCTATATGGTGTACTTCACCTATCCTGAGAAAACAATACATAGTACTATAAATAATATATATTTGGGGCTCTGGCACATATTTTGTACTTGGGCCTGGCCCAGCTTCAAGTTACCCCACTGGTACTACCCTTGACGATAATGATATATCACATCAACGTGTCTTATACTGGAGGCTTTGTTGTGTGGTGTCTGTATCATTGGGAAGACTGGGTGGCTCAATGCTCAGTTTTTATGGTAAATAGGAGCACAACTCATCATTTCGGTTCGTAGAGGGTATCTTAAACCCCTTCTATCATGTCCATATGATTTAACAGAGGGCTTGTTCCTTCTTGCTATAGGTCACCCTTTGTAGACCATCCTCTATTGCCCCGGTCACATTCCATAATGAATTGTGATCATTGAATGGCCACTATAACCCCTTCACTAATGTAGAATGAGGAGGGTATGCTATGGTATCATGGGATCCATGATACTAGAACGGTGTCCCTCCTGAGAAGGGTAATGGGTGCGCATTCCACCAACTCTAAATCTCAACATCCTTCAACAGGTGTTAATCCACTGATTCCGGTGCAGTTGGAATTTTTTTCCTAGCCCTTACCATTCCTGTGATATCAGTTGTGTTAGTTTTGCTACAATATGCAAATGACATCCTGTTTTGCCAGGGGGGCTCCGTTTGGCTCTGCCCATTTGACAGTAGAAAAGATTATCACTGATTGTTCGGGAATGGTGAGGGCTAGAGAAAAAGTTCCAACTGCATTTGAATCAGGGGAGCTCCGGGTATTAGAGGAGGGCGAGAGTTAGAGCAAGCAGAAGTGGTGAAAATTCCACTTTAAGTCCAGATTTTGGGTTTTTTTCTGCATAAATTTGATCTGTAATGATATCCAGATGCTCGATTAGGTGCGGCGAGTGATCACTCAACATGATGCCAGCATAACCAGGGCTGACGCTTTATTAAAGGGATGTATTTATTATGTTATGAAATGCGGTTTTCATCATTTTGTTAAGTCCACGATGCATTATTAAGCATCCGCTCACTCGCGGCGCTGTGAAGTCTACGGGTTTCTGCTCACAGAACGACTGTTTCATGCCACACTTGATTTTCTCCGGGAAAACACATCAAAGACAATAGATTGGATGAGAGATGAAAGACGGAGAGAAGAAAGCGCCTCTCATTGTGTTACACATAGGCTGCCAAAGCCATATGCATTACATGGGAGAATCACTGCTACCTAGAAGGGGACATCTCCCAAGCAATGGGTTAAAAACTTAAAGGGATCAGTCAGCCGACTTGACCATGTGGTACTCTCTTGTCCCATTTGTTATCATACCTTTATGTATGTTGTTAGTAGCAGCAGGACTGTGAAAAATTGATTCATTTTCCAGGATTGGAGCAATGGAGATGTGTCCTCACACTGCTGTGTTCTTTGCTCTCTGCATAGGATTGCACCACAGCCCATCACCTCTGCTCTAAATTACTGCTGTAGAGTTCAGCTAAAATTCATATCCACAAAAGGGGCTGTGGTGTAGCTTAATTCAGAGAGCCAAGAGCACAGCAGTGTGAGGACACACCCCCAAGCACAATAATCCTAGAATATAAATCCATATTTCAGTTTTGCTGCTATTAAACACACGCGCACGCGCACGCACGCGCACGCGCACGCACGCACGCACGCACGCACGCACACGCACACACACACACACATAAAACCTGACACTGGCTGCAGCAGAGCACAGTAGTGTGAGGACTCAACCCCAGCACTATAATCCTGGAATATAAATCCATGTTTCACAGTCCTGCTGCTACTTACAACACAACGGACGGGTGTGAATACACATCTCTCCTGGGGTAAAATCCGGCACTGGCTGCAGGGAACACAGAGCACAGCAGTGTGAGGACTCATCCCCCAGCAATATAATCCTGGAATATAAATCCATGTTTCACAGTCCCGCTGCTACTAACAAAACAACGGACGGTTGTAACTAGACATCTCTCCTGGGATAAAACCTGACACTGGCTGCAGGGAACACAGAGCACAGCAGTGTGAGGACTCATCCCCCAGCAATATAATCCTGGAATATAAATCCATGTTTCACAGTCCTGCTGCTACTAACAACACAACGGACGGGTGTAATTAGACATCTCTCCTGGGATAAAACCCGACACTGGCTGCAGAGAACACAGAGCACAGCAGTGTGAGGACTCAACCCCAGCACTATAATCCTGGAATATAACTCCATGTTTCACAGTCCTGCTGCTACTAACAACTCAACGGACAGGTGTAATTACACATCTTTCCTGGGATAAAACCTGACTTGTCCCCGATCCTGGATCTGTCACATAAGGTAAAAAAATTCCGGGTATTTTTTGGTTTCTTTGGTTTATTATCTACCATATGGGCTGGGAAACTGCAGCAGTGAGCGCCAGCTCCGGAGGCTCCCGGAACGTGTAGACATGAACCTTCATTGTTTTGCCGGCGTCCTGATGCCCAGACATCGCTCAATATTGTTTTAACTGCATCAATCAAAAACCTGCGGAGAAATGGCCCAAAAGAAGCCATTACCGCGTAATTATAGGATAGTTAACGTTAATTATCTCGCGCTAAACAAAACCTGCACAGACAGCGGGAGACGCGTCCACACAAAGAGAGGCGGGACGTCACCCGGGAGGAAAATCCAAAATATCAACAGGAGCCTCGGATACATCGGAGCCAAGACCGCTTCTCAAAAATGTCATTGTTTTTACTAATGTTTTTGAGAAAAATGCTTCCAATGTCATGATGATCCTGGAGCGGCGGACAGGTTTGATCATTTAGAGGGTGTTTATACTTTTTTGTCAACATGTTTCGAGAATAAAATTGGAATCAACTTCCGTAAATAGTACAGAAGAAATAAAATCTACAGTTACAGTGTAGACCTATGTGTCTCCATGTATAACCAACAGAATTGCAATGAAAAATGGCACCAGGGGGGGTTCAGTAAAATCTCACAAAATTTTGCCGCCGTTATTTAGAAGGGGGTGCCGCCTGAGGCGAGTGCCTCAACCTGCATTGTGGCAGATGTACCCCTGGTGTGTGGGCTAATTTGGTTACATAAAGTAAAAGAGACGAAGGATCTCTGGGTAGCGCTACACAAAGGGGTTGATGGGAGATAAGTTTTGTGTTGCTATTAGTAGTTGCTATTCTGCCACTTGTTATTAGTATGAGCTCTGAGCTTTGATTGGTTACCATAGTATAATATATACTATATAATAAGTATAAGACAGCTTATGTGTAGAATATGGAGAGAGATTGAGAGAAACAGTCAAAGACTGACAGAGACAGTCAAAAACAGACAGAGAGAGACGGCCAAAGACAGAAAGTAAGTGAGAGGCAGAGAGAGACAGTCAATGTCAGACAAAGAGACAGAGACCGTTAGAGAGACACAGTCAAAGACAGACAGAGAGACAGACAAAGAGGTAGAGACAGTCAAAGACAGACCGAGAGAGGTAGTCAGAGAGAGACAGTCCAAAACAGACAGAGAGAGCAAGTCAAAGACAGACTGAGAGAGACAGAGAGAGACAGTCAAACACAGACAAAGAGGTAGAGACAGTCAAAGACAGACAGAGGTAGTCAGAGAGAGACAGTCCAAAACAGAAAGAGCAAGTCAAAGACAGACTGAGACAGTCAGAGAGAGAAAGATACAGTACATATAACATGTGTTAGAATGTTTAGGGTACTTAGGATACTTATAGTACCAACTATATTTAAGGTTACACGTAGAGATACTTAAAGAAATTACAATACCGGTTGTCCGGTGTTAGGGCCTAACTTGCTGATGAGTGGGGGGGGTCTCAGTGATGGGGGTGTTAACAGAGCCCCTCTGTGCTGTAGCTTCACAGACCTATACACTGTACAGTAGCACCCCCCAGGCAGAGAGAGGGGGAGACAGTATAACAGGCTGTGAAGCTACAGCATGGAGGGGCTCCGGTACCAGTCCCTGGGGAACTTCTGGCTCATTAGCATAATTGTAATTGTTGATTTTTAGAAGGAAGGAGACCATGGGTAACAAATATAAAAAGATTACCATAGTCCCGGTGCCTGGATCTATGAGTAATGTCCCTGGTTTATCAGGATGGATTTTGATAGTAGATTTCCTTTAAGTACTTGGTATAATTAGAAAAGATACAATTCTTAGGTCTTTAAAAATCTGAATAAAAACTGACTTTTTAAAATTAAGAAACGGCGCCACCATTGCTCACAGGTTTTGTGTGGTATTTCAATTCAATGACTAAAGCTTATCTGCAATACCACACACAGCCTGTGCATGAGTGTGGCGCTGTTTCTTAAGTAATCAGAATTGTCTATTGTAATCTAATCTAAACCCCTTTCGTGTCAATGGTGATGAGTCTATATAAATGTGGAATCATTAAAACGGGCTTAGCTTATAATAATAATAGTGGTTTCCATGGTGACATCCGCATCCGTGTGGGATTTTGACAATGATCTTAATGATATAGTTGCCAAAAATTGATCAAATAATTTGCAGGAAGACTTTGATACTCATTCAGCGTATGTAAGTCCATCAAGCGTAATTAGGAAATCTCTTAGCGTCGCATTGCGTGACAACACGTGACGTTCTTCTATGAGATGATCTCTTAATTACATCGCCGACGATCAGTCAAGACTCCGACACCAGAGATATGGAATATTATCCGAATGTATCATACTTGACTTATCTCTATGAATATTGGGGAAACGGGAATCCCGGAATCTCGGAATTTAGGATTGTCTTCCATTGTTAGTGAGGTATCCCAAGGCCAAAGCCTCCTGGGAGGTCCATGGCCACCCAAACCATCATCAAATTTTATACTGAGAAGGACCTTCACCCACAAAATCCTCATACATCTGTTCCTGCTCTCAATACACAAGAGACATTTCAGGACCTTTGAAGGTCCTCCAAAGGTCCTAAAAGCAGGTAGAATGGACACATCCTCCACTCGCCAAGAATCGTAATTCTAGTACCAGATGTAGGAAGTGACCCCAGACTTGTAGGGTCTATAATATTCATACAGCCCCCCTGATCCTAGATACTTATTATAGTTCTCTTCACTCTGAGAAGCCACCGGGTGCCAGGATATGGTCCAGGCCGGTGGTACCATGGAATGTTAGGATCTTCAGGAATGAGGCCAAGCAGATACCTACAGAGTCTTTGTTGGAATCTGGATTAGATTAGGTGGTCTGGCCTACATTCTATATTGGGGTAATCTGGGGTCAGTATTTACTTAGCAGGTCTTATCTGGAGTCTACGTTAGGTTGGAGTTGAAAGGGTGACCATCAAATAAGTCTTTTAAAGAGAACCTGTCACAAGGGAACCCCCTACAAACCACAGAAAGTACCTTTTAGATGTCTTCATACACCTCTATCCATGGTATTAGAGCCACTATAATTTAAAAAAAGACTCTTTGGAGGTGGAGTCATGAAGGTGGGGAGCTGCTGTTTACAGTCAAGCTGCCCCACCCCCTCAATGACACTGCTAACCTGGCTGAAGAGAATTCCTCGGGGAGTCATGAGGAGCAGGTTGATTTATCTTCCTATAGCCATCGTCTCTCTCACCGCCTTCTTCCTGAGGGAGTGGTTAATGATGTAGCAAAGCCGAGTCACACAAAGCCACTGTCTCACTCTCACCTACATCTCACCCTATCCTCAGGAATTCTCTTCAGCCTCACAGATTTGCATATAAGAATTTTTGAACATTTTTTAACATTTCAGCCACGAAAAGGAACCATTTAGGGATAGGGTCGATGCTTTTTAATCATAGATTTTAATTAAGTATTTGATTTTGGGTGGGTTTTGGAGTAGCCAAATCCGTGACACAGTAGGTCCTCAACCAGCTGCCTATTAGAAGTTCCATTTTCCATGTCTCCATTATGGCTCATTGGAAAAGTTGCCATGATGGCCACTAAGCAGGATGAGAAAACAGAACCTTATAAGAAACAGAACCTTAGGCTCCACTGAAGAATACTATACTAGGACCATAGGAGGACGTCTACTAAGGTGGACGCCATTGGCCATGGACAACTAGAGTTTGAAACTCCCCGGCCTCCAACCAAGGTCCTGACTAGGTTCCAAAAACCCAGCAATGATATGTAGACTGGATGAAGCTCTTAGGATATTGATATGGTGGTGGTGTTTGTACCCTATAGGCACCCATCATATAGGTGGGAGGGGCATCCTGTGCCAACTGGGTGTATGGGGTAGATCGACCGTCGATATAAAATCTGGGACATAGATAGAAGAAGGTCGAGTCCTCAATGTCTGTAGCATAACATATGGTGCCATGTAGGCCATGAACGTCCCCACAGCAGTGATATAGTCCGTGACCTTCAGCAGATGGGACCTCTGTAACAATTGCCTGCAGGACAAGACGAAACCTTCTGGAATCTATGGGTCAGCAGGAGAAACATTAACATTCTGAACAAAGAGACAAAATTATGGTTCCTCTGAGAGTCCAAGTTTCATTTCGACCCCACTGACATGCACAGAGAGAGTAATCGCACACAGGATGAGGTCCTGTACCATAGAAAAGTCCTCCAAATCACTTGAGCTTCTCCTAATTTAAATCATATCCAGCCCAAAAACTTTTGTCCATGTGTGTGTAGTTTCTGGAGTATGGGGGTACAATTTACAGTGATCTACTTACCCCCCAAAAGATCGCCCATCAATGGGAAGGATTTTTACAGTTTTCTGGCAAACAAGCCCTGAAATAGTCACAGTTCCTGGCACACGGTCAGGAATTGTAACTATTTCTCACCTTAAAGGAAATCTACCACCAGGATGAAGGATTGTAAACCAAGCACACTGACATACTGGTGTGTGTCCCCTCTGCCAGGATCTACTCTTCTTTAAGCTTTTTATGTCCTTGTTTTTAAGAAAAAAGGCTTTAAAAATTATGTAAATCAGTCTGAGGGGCTCCAGGCTTCATTAACACTTATGGAGAATGTTTTTTTAGAAACTTTTTTTGGTTAAAATCAAGATATAAGAAGTGAAAAGAAGAGCAGATCCTGCCAGAGGGGGCGCACACCAGTATGTCAGTGTGCTTGGTTTACAATCCTTCATCCTGGTGGTAGATGTCCTTTAAGTCACTTCTATGGCAAGTGGAGGGGCATGTAGGGGACCGTGCCTGGTGGTGGAGTAGCTGTAGCCTGCACCAGGAACTGGCATAGAACTGCACACTGGTTACCGGATATATCAGGAGGCCGGAGCCCCTAAATATAACTGGCACAGTGGCCCTGGCTTTGGTTGACCATGAATATGTATATATTTGGCTTTGGTTGACCCTAAATTACAACTTATCACAACCCACAAGATATGCAATGAGCGTCCAATGACTGGGAGCTTCACCGCTAAGACCCTTTCTAACCACCAATGGATTGAAATAGGTAAGTTGAGTACAGTGCTCAGCTATCTTCATCAGTCTCATAGTTCATGAACGGAAAGGCAAGATGTCTGGTAGTTTGGGGACCACCGTCATGATTGACGGAGTCATAGCAGTAGTTAGGGTGGAGTCACATCTCGTTTTGTGCCATACGTCGTAAGGACACATCGGGAGGATTCCGACATGTCCTTACAACATATGGAACTGGGCTATTCCACTGTATGCTTTTACATGGGGATACGTCGCCCAGTGACCCTCACCCCTGAAATCGGGGGAAGGAGTGAATATCAGCCTCAGCCAGTGATTGGCTGCAGCCAATGTACAGGGTGTTTCCCCAGTGATGTCATTGTCCTAATATGGACATTGACCCCACCGGTGTCCTCTATCCTGCTGAGCGACGTATCCACTTACTGATCCTTGAGGAGGGATGAAATACGTCGCATCCGATCCCCATAGGCTATTATTGTCTCCGCTCAAAAGGAGGGAGCAGGATGGAAAGACGTAACGCAACGCAAAGACGCAACGTATACTGGTCAGCCGCCGTCTGCCAGTATATGTCAATGGGTATACGTCGGAGAAAAAAAAAACGTAACGTGAACCCAACCTTAGTCGTGATAATTGAAGGTCAGTTCCTGTTTTTCCTATAATCACTCAAAAAAACAAACCTAAAAACACTAGAAAAAAATTTGGAAAAATAAAATAACCTAAAAACAATATAAAAAAAGACTCGTAAGACAAATCAAAACATAAAGTGTAAAAAAATGTTTTTAAAAAAATTGCCGAGTCAGCCTGGAATAGGGGGCTCATCCCGTGCACGGCGGCGCCCTTTCATCTGCCAACACAAGGCGTAATTATTCGACGGACAGAAGGACAAGTCTGGAAATGGAATGATAAACAGGGCAGAAAATTGGCCCTTTTGAAATTCAATTTCCAGAGCGAATCCCAATGAGGAGAATTTTTTTTTTTCCATTTTTTTTTTTTATTTTAAGATAAAGCATCCGGGAATTAATTTTTTTAAATAAAACCTCCTCCCAAAACAATGATAAAAAGTTCAAAACAATAAATACCATATCTACAAAAACTTGCTCCCAGACGGAGGCCGCTTCCTGTGACCCCTCCAGAGCATAGTAAAAAAAAAAAAAAAAAAAAAGAAAATATTTTCCGAGATTAAAGCCGAGCGTAAGTCTACATCTTCTCGAATCCCCATTAATTATGGAGACCCCCCGCCGGGCGCTGTAATTGGCTGCTGTCTGTTAGCCGAGTGCAGAGTTTCTTTTTGAGGTTAAGATTATAAATGTTTTTGATTTTCATTAAAGACGGTTTTATCGAGATTGTTTTAATGAATACATGGACGTCGCGGAGGACCGGGCAGCTACGTGCTGCTGCGGACTTTTTTATTTTACGTTTTTTAAAAAAATTCTTTGGTCTCTGTTGGTCGAGCAAAAAACAAAGTGAGGAAGAGGCTGTTTTGTTTTCTGTGATGAAGCAAGTGCCCCCCCCCCCCTTGCTTCCGAAAGTTGTGCCGATTGTGGCTTCATTCTATTGTTACCATTTTTTTTACAATTTTTGATGTTCTTTTATATATTGTTATGCCTTTACATCATTAAAAGGAACCTAATACCAGATTTTACCCTGCTAATCTACTACCCCCTCATGTCTGGGATTAAATGTCCTTTCTAGAATTTCCTCTTTTAGTTGAAATCTCCCCCGTTTACCTATAGAAAAAAAAATCTCCCCCCAAAGTCAGGCAAATATGACTCTTCTCACCTCAGTTACCTGTTTCAGACAACCATGGTGTCATGGATGCTCCTGCAAACCACGTCTTGGGTCGCGGGCTCAGTGATCCTCAGTGTGCCCCAGTGCCCGTCCACTCTGTCTGACCTCTCCTCATTCCTGATTCCCACCTGGCAGCCGTGCGCGCATGTTCCGGTCTCCTAGGGCGCGCCAGCGCACCACTAATTGGTGTTGGCCCTTTTCAGGAAATAGATAAAGCCTGGCATCTCCCAGCATTCCCTGCCCGATCTTCATGCTATATGCCGTCAAGAAAGCTTTGTCCTGTGCCTAGTGCTTGCGATTGGATTCCCCGTTGAGACCCCGGTCCGCTGCCTGCTCTGACCTCCTGCTCCGTCCCAGACCCTGAACCGTTACCACCTGCCTTGACCACCTGCCTGTCCCCGACCACGAGATTGCCTGACGATTTTGTACCACAACCTTGGCTGCCACCGCGGACAAGTCGCACCTATGGAACCACCTGGCAGTATCACGCTGCAGCAAGACCAACCCACTTTGCGGTGGGCTCTGGTGAAGACCGGGTGCCACTTAGACTCCGGTCCCAAGTGTCGGCTTGTGTCATCGTCCTCGGTGGTCCAGGAGGTTCACTTCCCCAGAAGCTTGACACATGGTCAGTCCATGATTGCAGTGGTCCTGTTTCATGGACTTTCATGCACTATTCTAGGGAAGGGACTACTTGCATAATATATAACTATCAAGTTCCGAGTCCCATCCTCAGTCTGTGGTCAGATTGTGAAGCTGGATACTGTACAGTACATGTTTCACAGATCAACCACAGTCGTCTGAAAGAGCCTGTAGATAGTGGCCATTACATGGACCATACCATTATACAAGACTTATCATAGTGTTCCACAACCAGGCTTCTGCCGAACCGGAGCCTTGGCAATGAAGTCCTTGACCAGAGTTAGGAGCCTGCCCAAGTAGCTCCACTTACCCTAAATCAAGTAGGGTAATTTTAGATTTTATAAAGTTCTCAAGATGGTAAATGAATTCTCTTATGATATAGAGACTGAGAACCAGGGAACTTGTTCTGGAGACATCACCAAGGCCTATGTTGTTACTTGAAGCTACTGAACCTCAAAACAAAATCTATGACATACCATAGCCACCCAATATATATCTATTCACCTACCACCTATACTAATGACTTCTAGGTCTAGTGTCTCCTAAAGTCAGAGTCAGATTTACCAATCAGGTCAAGTGCCATCAAGTACTAGAGGACCTTTCCAGTCTTAAAGAGCATCTTCAAACTCATCACCAAGGGTTTATCTTTGGCCAACATCAACATTACCAGCCATGACCATCCGGAACATGGAAGATTAATAATATATCTAAGCCCTGATATCGGCAAAGATGGAGGAGATCTGTTGTATTTCCATGATTGTTGATGCCTTTACCTATACCAAGGATCTGTAGCACATTTCTTGAGTGTCTCTTTCCCAGAAATGGCCCTGGTTATGCAGATAGAACCATGTTTGGACCCTTAGGCAGAAAGGTCTAGTGTCTCCTCAAGTCAGAGTCAGATTTACCAACCAAATCAAGTACCATCAAGTAGAAGAGGACCTTTCGAAACTTAAAGAGCATCTTCAAACTCATCACCAATGGTTTATCTTTGGCCACCATCAACATTACCCACCATGACCATCCAGAACATCGAAGATTAATAATATATCTAAGCCCTGAGACCTTCAAAAATGGAGGAGATCTGTTGATGCCTTTACCTATACCAAGGATCTGTAGCCCATTTCTCGAGAGTCCTTTTGGAGGAAACCATCTGTAATCAGTGTTCAGATCCCCAACAGCTCCCCCGCAGGCTAAATAAAGCATTACACAAGTCTTCTATACAGATTTGTAGGCACTCCATGTCTGTCATTTGGTGTCTTTGTATGTTAATCACAGAGGTCACATGAATTTTGATCACGCCCCCACATTTTTGATCACGCCCACTCTCGATGACATCAAATTATTCATACACAAACACCATAAAATTGTCAATCAAGTTTTAATGCATCATAGAGAAGTAAAACTACATTGGAATATTTAGGACAAACACTTTTTTTTTTTCTATGCACACTAAATGGACTGTCCCTTTAAATTAAACCAAAATAAATAATACTACTTTTTTTCGTAACAGTCCGATACATTTCTTCGTACACCCGCTCAACGTTTTTAATTTTTCATTATTTTCTTTTCTATCTGCGCGTCGTAAAATTTATTCCCCAGTAAAATAACTTAAAAAACCCTTTTTCAACCTAAAAAACTACATTGCAAGCTGTATCTGAATGCGGAAATTGGCGTAAAATTACCAACTGTGTTTTTTATTATTATTATTATTTTTTTAAGTCAAGTTTTGTTTTTATTTGTTCATCAGTAAAAGAATATAAAATCTTGGTCAACCCGCGGTTAATTGTATTAAAATAGATTTGTATAGTACTGCACAGTTTCTCCCGGAGTTGTGTGAGAATGGTGGCAGGGACAATTTTTTGACCATCAACCCCTAATTTTTTTTATTTTATTTTTTTTTTTTGTAAGACATTCACATGATATGATATGCAGATGTACAGCGGAGCTGCCTGTGTTTTATGTTTTTTTTTTTTTTTAAATTTTATTATTATTCTCTCAATATGAGATTCGTGTGATATGATAGAAGCAGCCTAAAATATTCATGTATCTCAAAGTCCGGTATAAAAGGAAAAATAAAAAATTTGACACGTCGGAATGAGTACAAAGGTTTACACCACTTTAGGATGACATTGCATAAAAAAATAAAACAATAAATAAAATTTATAATAATAATTAAAAAAAAAATTAACACTGATATGTAACGGCCAACTTTTTCAGGTAAGGCTAAAAAAAATAAAATAAAAATAAATTGTAAAATTATAATAAAAAACAATTTTTTTTTTTAAAGGTGCCAACGCATTTTGATTTTTATTCCTTAAAGGGAGTGAACCAGCTACCAAAACACCCCACAATTAAAACCAGCATTGTATAGGGCACTTTATACACTCTACAGACATAGTTTTATTGTTTCCCAAATATTTGTCATTTTCGATAAAAATGCACTTTTGTTTTTATGTAAATTAGCTTCTTGGTGCTCTGGAGGCGGAGCTCAGGCCAGTGGTCTTTCTGATTTCTTTCTGTGCTGTCCATTCTTCTCCTTTACACAGTAAATGACATCTCAAATAGAAATAAGGCGTTTATAAAAGAAAACGAGGGCACCAGCAGTTATGGCTCCACCCTCAGAGCCCCGAGAAACTAATTTGCATAAAGATTAAAAGTGAATTTCCCCAAAAACGACAGATCACTGAGACACAAGAAAGGTATGTCTGGAAAGCTTATAAAGTGCCCTATACAATGATGATTTTGTTTGTGGGGTCATTTGGGAGCTGAAAAAAACCCTTTAATAAATGTAAAAAAAAAAATACACATAGGGAAATACACATAGAAGTCTATGTTCAAGGTGAACCATTGCGTATTTTTCATCCCCGTGGAGTCCACAGAATTATGAGACCTATTAAGACGCTAGGCTAAGCTGGCTCCTCCCCTTTCAGGAAGACTAGCTAGTGAAATAAATAGATGAATTAATTGTAACATTTATTTTTAGAAGCTGAGTTTTTTTTTAAAAATAACGTCTCCCCCTGTACCCTATATCCACATCTATATTCTAATTTTAAAAAAAAAATCATAAAAAAAATCATAATTCAAAAACAACATGATATTATCAGATATGAAAAACTCCACTTGAGGCAGTTTTTTTTTTTCCTGTACCATATAGCAGATACTTCTGCAAGCATAAAATAAAATAAAAAAACGCATATTGTTCCTTTCACATTACAATATTTTACAATAAAAATGCCGTACAAAAAAGGTAAAGTTTTTTGGCATATTGTCTGTACTGGCGAAATAAAATAAAATAAAAAAATTAAAAAAAATATTCGTAAAAAAATGTTCTTTTTTTTTCTTCATATACCAAAGTGTAAATAAATCAACCGACCAAAGTTACCCAACTTTGTCATCTTTAAATCTTTAAAAAAAAAAAAAAAAATTTCAATGAGAAAATACATCGATAGCAAAATAAGCTTCAAAGAACCTGCAAAATAAACGGAGGAGTCGTACAGTCGTACCTGGATAACGCGTATTCACAAGCAGTGGCGTGAAAATACTTCAATGTCCCACTAGAAATTAGTTTATTCAACATTTTTTTGTTTTTTCAACTGTAGTAATACTGGGTGGAAAAAAAAATATTTAAAAAAAAATTAAAAAAAAAAACAAATTAAGCAAAAAATTCAGCATTTGTTTGAAGGCTCTGAGTTTTTTTTGTTTTTTTTTTTACTTACATAACCCTTTTCAATAGCCCCGTTGAGAAATAAAACCTGAATACATGTGGCAGATTTTGATTGGGCTTTAAAATAGTCCAAAAATAACAGCAACGAAAAAATTTTCATACATTTTTTTTCCTCTTCGCGTCTCTCTATGTCAAAATACGATATTTCCTTCCTCTCGATGAATAAGCAGGAACCCATCCACACGTCTTTATGGTACTTGCTTCATTTTGGCCCTTTCGCAAAGATTTTTTTTTTTTTTTTTTTTTAAATAAATTTTTGAATTTTGTTTTTTTTTTTTCCCTCGTAAAATTTTTTTTTAAGGCCAATGTAAAAATGGAGTGAAAAAAAAAAAACTCATAAGCACTGAAGGTGTCGGCGGTTGACGCAGGTCGCTATTGCCGCCATATTTGTTGTTTGTTTTTTTTTTGTTTTTTTTTCCTCCTCATCCGTCGGGGAAAAAAAAATAAACACAAAAACAGATTGTTCTTTCCGTTCTCCTTCTTGGCAAAAATTTGCTTAAAGTTATTGTCCCATCTGCCGGTGTCAGTTGTTACTCTGGGACTGCTGCAGGCCGCCTTTGTGAATGGTAGGGGGGGCAGATGATGGTTTGATCCAAGGGACGGTCAGCAATGAAGCGGTGGCGGTGGTCGTCATGGTAACCTGAAGCATCTGTTCACTCTGGATCAGTCTAATAAGAGTTTTGAGACGTTCCAAAGACGACTGAGTTCCTCTCTGCTGGGCCAGCAAGCTATTCTTCCGCTCTACGCATTTCTGTCACATAGGGAAAGAATAAAATATGATGTTATATGAATGGACTACACACAACCCCCAAGGGAAAAAAAAATCACCGATAGGCATCGATCAGTCCGATCTTATAGCAGGAGAACCACTAGAACCTACATTTTTTATCGATCGATTAATCGACTGATCTCTCGATCTATTTGAAATCATCTTTCTATGTTTTTTTTTGTAGTATTATAACTTTTTTATTATTTTATTTCAAGCTACATAATTACCGTATATACTTAAGTACAAGCCGACCCGAGTATAAGCCGAGGCCCCAAATTTTACCACCAAAAACTGGGAAAACCTATTGACTTGAGTATAAGCAGAGGGTGGGAAATGCATTGGTCACAGCCTCCCCAGTATATAGCCTGCCAGCCCCCTGTAGTATATAGCTAGCCCCTAGTAGTATAAAGCCTGCCAGCCCCTGTAGTATATAGCCTGCCAGCCCCCTGTTGTATATAGCCTGCCAGCCCCCAGTAGTATATAGCCTGCCTTCAGTAGTATATAGCCTGCCAGCCCCCTTAAGTATACAGCCAGCCACCCCCATGTAGTATATAGCCAGCCCTCAGTAGTATATAGCCAGCCCCCTTAAGTATATAGACAGCCAGCCCCCTTTACTCTACAGCCAGCCCCCTTTAGTATATAACTTACATACTCACTTTCTGGCGCCCCCGATGCTCGTTGCGGATCCTCTTCTGTCTTCTTTCCACTGTAACAGCCGGCGCATACTATGACGTCACCAGCGGCCGCATCATAGTGTGCGCTGGCCGACAGATCGCATGGCCGCTTCTCTGCCGGCTGTTACAGTGGAAAGAAGACAGAAGAGGATCTGGGACAAGCATCGAGATGCCATGACAAGCATCTGGGACGCCAGAAGGTGAGTATGTAAGTACTTTTTTTTTTACTTGACTCGTGTATAAGCCGAGGTGAGATTTTTCTGCACATTTTTTTTGCTTATACACGACTGTATATGGTATAATGCTAAAAAATAAAACTAGAAATGATAAAAACGTAAAATACTTGTATTTTTTTTCCACTATAAAATAACAATAAGAAAAAGTATAATAAAACTAGAAAGAATAAAAATGAAAAATCCTTATATTTCTTTCCACTACATAATAATATAAAAAAAAAAATTGACACCCCTTAGCTACTAGCCATGACTGTGATTGGCCAAAGGGACGTAGCCATGGCTAGATGTTAGTTTGCCAGATTGGCTGTTTGGCCACCAATCCTGGCAGTCTGTCTGGGTCGGACAGGGCACACCTGAAATCCCTAACCTGAATGGAAACATTGGGCAGCTCATCTCTAATTAGTAGCAAATAGATGTAGTAGAATACCCCTAACCCCTAGTATTATAAGGAGGTGGCTGCGCATGTGCAGCTCTTCCATCCGGGTGCAAAAAAAATTATTTTCAGCTCTCCGATAGATGCTTGGCCAAGCCTAGGACAAGGATTTCACGGGATATGTCATAAATACCCCATAGGTCCCAATCCCACCTTTGGGTTACCCTGACCATCCTCCTAACAATGTGGCCTAATGGAGTGTAGCCCACACATGTATGGCTTACCCCACTTAAGTCTATGGGAGAACCAAAAATATCCAAAAAAACCCCAGCCTCAACTATTGTCATGTCTTGCAGAGAGTTGATTGGAGAGTGATGCGCATTCTCCATGGCTGAGGGGTGGGGGTCCTGATAGAGGTGCGTCTTATCTGTTTCATCCCCGATTCTATGAAATGACCAAGTGGAGAGGTGGCCATGCATACGTAGGACTCTCCGTTAGTTTTCCCGAACCATATTATTAGTGTCCATGACCCCCAACATGGAATATATCCAGTGAACTCTGACCTTTATAGCATTGCTCAGGAGCCTTTCTTGGTCTTCAAGCTGTCTCTGTTCATTCTTTAGTTCATTGCCCTTCTTCAACAGTTTCCTCTTCTCTTCTTCTTTTACTATGAGTCAAGAAATAAGAGTCAAGAGTTGTGGATCAAGTCAACATCCGAACAGCAGAACTCCCAGTAAACTTGGAGGTGAGAAGAACATCTAGAAAGCCACAGGTTGGAAACCTCATGTAGTCTACATGTAGTCACCCAGATATTACAACGTGACTATGAGGTTGTTGGTCTCCCGTAAGACCGTATAAGCCCAATTTAATATAGTCATGATGTAAAAGGTCCCCACCGGATTTATGTGTCACGTATGATTGAACGATAGCGAGGGCCCCGCTCCATGGCACTGTTTCTTTCTTTAATACCTATAAATTAATAAAAAAAATAAAATTAGGCATCAGATTAGACGATTCGTTTCTGGATTATATAATTTATTAAAAAACGAATCGTAAAAAAAATACAGAAAATCTTGATTTGAATATAGAGTAACCATCATAGTGTCTCGGAAGATGCATTGACCCAAAGAGTCCAATAGGAAAGCTATGAACTCAAGCAGGATAGAAGAATACAAGAAGGTTAGATTTTATTCCATGTCTATGATGCATTCATGATCTCAGATGAGAGGGACCTTCAAGTCCTTGGCCAACCAACAACCTTTGAGGAGCAATGTTGTTGCCAAATCATGTTTCGAGGCATGAGTAGTAGACCTCAAGGCGTAGAATCCCTTCCCAAATGTCATGATATCAGTATTTGACTCTTGAGTGGTGCTTTGGCTTGAGAATGTAGAGTGTTGGGGGATGCAAATCGAGTAGTGTCAAGGACCTTCTTCACTTACTACAGTTTGCATGAGATACTTTTAGACCATATAACTGTCCAGGACTGAAAACCAAAACATCAGCTAGTGTAGACTTCACCAATTTTGAGGTCAACTTACCTTCTGTTGGCACTTTGGACACATCCAGACTCTGTTTGGTGCTATTTTCACTGGTGATCCTAAGCAGGCTAAGTGGTAAGCTCTCGGGCACGTTCCACAGAGCTGTAAATTGTTGCCCTGTTTGCATGCTGAGCAGTGTTCATCATGAATGATCTCATCCTGAAGGAGGAAACAAAAACATTTTTAGTGTTTGCTTGCGAATTGGGCCAGAGATTTCTCAATGGTCTTCATGACTATGAACATAGATAACGGAGCTTGGTCATCAGTCAATGAACTTTCCATGAAGTCACCTTGACTTTGATGAAGAATGTAAAACTAACCGAGGTTCTTCCATCTACACGCTAACTTTAACATGCATGAAATTTTACAGCAGGTCATAGGTCGCCCCGAAACGTTATGGAATGGCAAGGCTAATGGGGTACACCCGATCCCGAGAGAAATGTTTATATTGGTGTAATTGTGGTTTCCCTCCTTTCTCCCTATCCAAAACTGATCATCAGTCCCTAAGATAGGTTAACTAGGAATACCATGATGGCCACGAAGAAGCGGTAAAACCTGAATTTTTAGGGGTTTTTTTTTGGTTTTGGTGTGAAATGCTGGTGATTATAAAAACATTAGTTGTTGAGTTAATGCCAGATTACACAAAACGCAACACAAAGTGATAACATGAAGAATAAAAAACAAAACAAAAAACATATGCATGCCCACCCACATCAATGACCCCGTGAAATGACTTCTTCTATTTTACATTCCAACAAAAATGATTTCATAAAATATCCATCTGGATCCCAGATTTTTCGAAGATGAAAATGTTTTGTCCTTATGGGATATCCCCTCTGATGATATAGTTGATTGAGTTGACTTTAGGTTTCTCACCCCATTCTACAACCCCCAGACTCATGAACCTATGAACCTTGTGTTGACCTCCCACTTACGTTGGCCTCCTCTATTCCTCCACACATAATGGCTATTACCGTTTGTGCTCCAACTAGCATACACTATGACCCATATTCTCCCTATCGTAAAGACTCCTACCACCCGTGCTCCCATTAGTAGATATTTTGAACCCCTGTGTCCTAGGAGGAGATGAAATAGATGCCCCCTCTACAACTGGACACCCAAGGCAGTGGACCTCCAGTTCCTAGTGTCCAATATGGACCCTGCCCGCAACTCAATCTTGAGAGGTGGCTTATAAATGTAAGATCTTGGTAGAAAGCTATGCTTCGGAAGGTTGGCGTTGAAAAGTCTAGTAGAGTAATGTTAGGCCCAATTGAACCTGTTTAGAGTTTACAGAGCTAGTTTTTTCCCCCGGGTTTTACAGAGATGGATCAGAAGTAACTCTGTTCTTGATGGACTTTCTTAACTGTCACTCACAACTAGACTCCATTTATCTAATGTCTATGGACAACCTCAGATCAGAAATACATGTAGATCATGATGACCTTCTAGCTACGTTCTCTACCGGATACGTTTGCAAATGGTTTAATGTAATGGTGGAAGAAGCACCATACCGACATACCTTCCAATAGGAATCCGAAATTGCTAGCACATAAAGAAGGGCAGAAATAGGTTAGTGGTCAGAAATAAGGTCAATCAGGGTGGGGGGGGTGCACATAAAGTAGCATTCATTATTGGTGGGATGAGTCCTTCATGCCGAATGTGTAACCCACCAAAATATACCATTCTATGGACTCTCTAAGATAAGATGAGGTGTTGAGGAGTATTAATAAAGGCTCAGAGTATTACATGGTCAAATGGGAGGGGCATTGGTTAAGGCATACTCAAGGTATAAAGAGATGTCATAGTTCATGAAGTAGTGTAGGTGTTGTCCACGGCCTCCGAGATTTAGTTAGATTACCATTAAACCTGCCGTAGAAATTTTATCTATTTGGCTACTTTGGACGTAGCTTGATGATGACTTGTATAATACGATTGGTTGCTGTTGATATCAAATTCAAACTAATTACTTGCTATGGCTTAGGACACTTTAATCTGGATGGTGGCTATGGGAAACATCTACACCTTTATTAGTAGGGATGGTACTTGTGTGATGTAATGTGAGGCGCAAGAGAGTAATAACCAATATTGGTGCCAGTCGGAAGCCATGACATTGGTGAGAGCCTTCAGCTCTTGTGAGGGACCTTGCAAAGTCGCTACCGACTTGTGTCCCGTCCATGAGGCATATTATTCTCCCCTAGATTAGATTAGGTCAGAATTATGAGGGCCTCCATGTGTACATGGGAAGTGTATGGTGACATGGTTCTGGGTAGAAGGGTTGAAGGGTTGAATTTGAGGGTATCTATCCAGGATCAGTAGTGTTGGACTGGCCCAATAGAGTACCAAAGCATCCTCCAGAGGGCGCAAGTTCTTACAAGGGCCCGAGAAAACAACATAATTTGAAGTATACTGTTTCCTTGGGAATGAAAAAGGGTGAGCCCCCAGAATAGTTTTATCCGGTAGACCCAAGTTAGCCTAGCCTGACACTATCCATCATGGTTGCAATATCAAAAATTTGGTAAGCTGGTCAAACAGATTTGGATGTGGATTGATGAAAGTCATCAGTTCTGATTTGAAGGTTCAGCCAACCATCCAAAATGTATGGGGGGCTTTGACTCTCCTCCAAAGGCAGATGTTGGGGAAGACATCTTAGATTTAAAAGAACAGGGGACAGAAAGTCCTCTGAGGTGCCTCCAACCACATTATAGGAACTCTGAAGGAGCAATTCAGATGACATTCTGTTCCCTGTTCTCGAACTCATTCCTTATCCCAAGGAGTGGCACACACCTAAGTCAACCACTTGTGTGGTCATCTAGTATCAATCCTTTTAGTAAAATTTTTAATAGATATAAATTGACAAACCTCCATTCTTGAGTGGTAGACCACCAAATTTGGTTTTATTCTAAATCTATTGCCACCAGTCATCCTTTGGTCATCTTATTGACTATTCCTATGCATGGACATAGTCTATGTTCACTCATATAGATGGAATGGAGGATTTTCTAAAAAAATTAGGCCAATTTTCGGCATATTGTGAACTAATAAGGACGTTGCGTTGAGTAATACTAGGCAGGACCATTCAAGGTCAAACTACGTATCCTACAAGATGATGACTTTCGATGACTTTCAACGAGTAACATGAATCACCTGAAAATATCTCATCATCTGATTAGTAACTAATCAATTTCCTCCCGAGGCGCATTAGTCATAGATCTCGGAGTTCTAATAACTATGGGATATTAGTTAATAAAACCCAATAGACTGTTTTATGTCTGAAGGAAAATTGTTGATGAGATCTGTCATCCACCACCGGAGAGATGATGGAGTATTTTCAAGATGTTTCGAGAATAGCAATGGCCCGATCAATGGAGGGAAGTCATATTTTTTCATGGAGAACACTGTACATGTACTGCGTTGGCGGCATCAAGGCCAAACCACATAGAGCAGGTGTCTGCTGTATTATATATAACACAATCGGTCCTATACAACTTAACTAAGAGCTGGGCATAGGTCAGACCATGTGATGGTATCATAAATATGTTCACCGAATGGTCCATTCAATACTGTAGGAGCTCTCTCCACATAAGGCGGGTGTCTTCTGTATAATACATGCAAAATACATGCCATTAACACACATGATTGGTCCAATAGAGTATAACTTATTGCTGGGCATAAGTAAGACTATGTTATGGTAACATAAAGGTGGCCACTGTATGGACCATTCAAGACTGTATGAGCCCTCTCCAAGTAGGGTGGGTGTCTTCTGTATAATACATGCATAGTACATGCCACTAACACCCACTATTGGTTCTATGGAGTATAACTAATAGCTGGGTAAAAGTAAGACCATGAAGTGGTAGAATAACATATGGTCACTATGTGGACACTTCAACACCCAAGCATGCAAAAAAACTGAAACATGGCGGCACCAACTGGACATGCGTAGTTTTTGACGTGACACATACAGTAGGTGGCGATGTTGGCAACTTACCTTTCCCTGTTAAGAACGGGTTGCTCAAATAGTTTGAAGCAAGGCGTTTCCGCTGAAGACACAATAAGAACGCCATGAGACACAGAGACTTAGACATCTGGCATTGCACTCAATCACTAATGGGGACTAAACTATTGGTCATTCAACGCAACAAAACCAAGAAAAAAACACAACAAAACCAAGAAAAAAAAAGTATTAAATTCAAGATTTTATTCTCGTAGAGCGGATCCCTTGTTTAGTGTCTACATTTGAAGCTCTTTTTAGGAAATTACTGACCAGTCGTCGAGAAGGTGGAGATAAATTTTTTTTTTTTTTAAAAACCCTTCAAGAATTTAGATTTTTGAATCCCCCTCTTTACATAGCTTAATTTTTTTAAATTGATCTAAAGGGTTTTTCTTGGCTGTAAATTTTTTCCGACAGCCATTGACCTGCTGCTTCTAGGTCCATCCATAGTAAAGTGGCTCCTATGGATAAGCCTCGAATAGTCGTAGCCAGGCAAACGCCTTTAACTGTTGTTTTTAGTTTGTTTTTCTTTTAGATTTTTTTTATGTACGTGACCCTTTTTTAAAGCTTTTTTGGTTTTGTTCCCATTAGAAAAACAAAAGTTTACCTAAAAGTTTACATGGACTTACATAAAAAAGGCTACATAAAAAAATTGTAAAAAATATTTTTAAAAATTTAGCACAAACAATGCAAAAGAAATGTCAAAATCATCCCGGTACAAACACAGTTACAAAAGAAAAAGAAATTTTTTTTTTTCATTAGTTGTTTTGTTTTTTCCCATATATTTTTTTTTTTTACTTTATTAAACGGCAGCCGAAAAGAAAAAAGGAAAGTAAAATAAACTAAAACTTCTCATAGGTCAGAAGTAAGGATGAGCGGACCCATACTTTAAGTTCAGGTCCCACGCGACCGAGACATATGGTTGTTCCGCCAGTCCGGCAAATTGACGCCCCTTAGTTACTAGTCATGGCTGTGATTGGTCTCCCCCTGACCAATCACAGTTATGGCTATAAGCTATTGGCTGCACAGACACCAATTCGGCAGTACATCCGGGTCGCGCGGGAGGCACCCAAACAAAATTTGGGTCCTCATATCTCTAGTCAGAAGATGAGTTTCTTAGGATTTGTTTATTGAGTATTTTTTTTACAGCACCTTAATAATTATTTTTGTAAAAGGTTTTAAAACGCTTGTCCAAATTTTTGAAAATCAAATCAAAGCGATAAAGAAGAATCCAATTTTCGAGTCCTATCTACGATGTCTCCAGACCCCCGGGCTTTTTGCCCGCTCAGCGTTTTTTTTTTTTGTTGCTTACTCATCAGAGGTTTTTATTTTTTTTCAAGTTTTGATCCTCAATCCCTTTTGATAGAAACGTTCGTTGTGATTATTCAGCATTTCGTTGGGGGGGGGGGTGAAATCGCTGTGTACGGTAATCCTTTCTCGTACGGAATACGAACATTATACATCATCGCTGACTGTCACAAAACACAAAGCAATTACAGCGCCTTCCGTTGATTTGCCGATTTATTTTTCAAATGTCAAAAGTCTATAACCCCCCCCCCCCTCCTCTTCCATATTGCTCGGGGGGCCTTGAATATGCATGAGCTGATCATACAATTCATTCTGGCTCCCGCATCCCCCTCCCCATTCTGTCATATTGCATAAATTTCCCTTAAGTAAACCGGGACTCCCGAAACGCGTAAAGTTTTTTATTTTATCACGGACGAGGTGGTTCATACCTCTGGTTCCAGGAGGCCGCTGTAAGCCGGATTGGCCGTACTTCTCCGTTTCCTCTCATGACGTTTGCTTTGGATCTCTGTAACCGTGGAAACACATTTACATTAGTATTCCCTTTAAGAAGTCAAGGGCAGGGATAATAGATGTTACCATTCTTTGTATGAGAAATGCGAGGCTTCGAAAAAATAAAAAAAAAATAAGTTGCCGTGGAGTCAATTGCGACCGATTGGGGTCATGTTTTAAGAAGATTTACATGGAAGAAGTGGAAGAGACGACGGAAAGAGACAATGATAAAAACTTAGCAGAAAATTGTAAAATAAAACAATCAAAAAGCAATAAAAAATTTTAGTAAAAAAATTGTGTCATCTGTAAAGCCTTGCGATCATGTTCCAGAATGTATCTATAGTAGAAGAAGTGTCGGCAACTCTGATAGGTTCCTGGTAGACTTGTACATGGGTCATCATTACATCAAAGTTTTGTGTGCGATTGACAAAAGTCATGTGGGTGGAGTCTGTATGGCAGCATAAAGGGTTCCCATGGCCCACAGAAGCCACCATAGTCCATGTCTCGGAAAAATGGGTGCCCACCGGGCCGGTGGTCTACTAACATGGATTTGTTATATTGTAAATCCAGGACTGTCCTGTCCCAATAGCATCCAGAAGTCCCAACCTATTTGTGGCCTGTACGCTTTAGTTCCACCCTCTATTGTGGATGATATTTTTGTGGCCAATTATTTTTTTTAGTCCAGTCTAAATCCTCGTGACACTGTTCTTTCGGGCAAGTAGTTTTATTGTAGGCCAGTAGATTTTTTTTCCCAATCTTATAGTTAAGGGATCCCCTAAGCCTCCTACTCTTTTGTGACCTGTGTTTTTGAGTCCAAGCTCTTGTTGTGACCAGTATTTTTGAATCCCATCCCCATTTGAATCCCGCCCCTATTGTGACCAGTATTTTTGAATGCCGCCCCTATTGTTGATAGTATTTTTGAAACCCTTCCCTATTTGAATACCTCCCCTATTGTGACCAGTATGTTTGATTCCCGACCCTATTGTTGCTTGTATTTTTGAATCCTGTCCCCATTTGAATCCCGCCCCTATAAAGACCACTACTTTTGAAACCCGGCCCTTTTGTGACCAGTATTTTTTAATCCCGCCCCTATTGTTGCTTGTATTTTGAATTCCGTCCCTATTGTTGATAGTATTTTTGAAACCCTTCCCTATTTGAATACCGCTCCTATTGTGGCCAGTATTTTCTAATCCCACGCCTATTTTGACCGGTACTTTTGAATCCCCTCCCTATTGATACCAGTACTTTTGACTCCTGTCCCTATTGTTACCAATATTTATGAATCCCTTCCCTATTTGAATCCGGCTCCTATTGTGGCCAGTATTTTCTAATTCCGCCCCTATTGTAAACTAGTATTTTTGAATCCCATCCCTATTGTTACTAATATTTTCAAATCCCCTCCCTATTTGAATCCCGCCCCTATTGAAACCAGTACTTTTGAATCCCGCCCCTATTGTGACCAGTATTTTCGAATCCCCTCCCTATTAGAATCTCGCCCCTATTGTGACCAGAATTTTTGAATCTTTCCCCCTTTGTGGTTGCTATTTGTTTTTCAAAGTTTCTAATCTTACTGACAACCTACTCTGCTCTGTTTAGTAGGACCCAACTAAATATTTTTGAAATATTATATTCTCCCTTACAGGGCAGTTCAATTGGTGGATGAATTTTTGAAAAATAAACGCCAAATAGACCCATAGTCATATGAGATCGGAGCTATGTAAGGTGTCGGGAGACACTTCCCTCCACCCAATACATTGAGCAACTATATTACCAAGCAGGGGGCTACTATGAGCACCTCCCGAGGGATGATGGGAGTGACAGTAAAAATATATATAAAGGAAAAAAAAATATGCAATTCCAAATATATTATTGCAATTTAATATAACACCACCACCACCAACCCTTAACCTCACACCATGTCCGCAGCTTTGTATGCACCCCATTTAGCTACGTCTGCGAATAAGCGGAGCGACTTAATACAAATCGGAAAAAAAGTTGAACCATCAGCAAAAAATTCGAAATGAGAAAATGCATCAAAGCGGTAATGAATGCGGGAAGGGCCTGATATATGCGTATACATTATGCTAATGAAATGGAGCGTGGTAAAGAGCCGTATGATAGCCGGGCCGCGGATATAAGTGATGGGCGGTGTATACATGCTAGTGGTGGGGATTAGGCGGTAAGGAGTTATTACGGAAAATGGCGCATCATTTTTATCACTATAGGAGGCAGATGTGGGGCTGGAGATGTAGTCACTTAAGAGCATTTACTACAGATTAACGCGTTTCGCAGTATTTTTTTTCACATTTTTTGGTGTTTTTTTGAGTAATTTTAATTGAAAGTGGCAAAAAAAATGTCTATAATAACTACCTAAGTAATGATCTGCAGCAGATGGGCAATGTCGCAATGTAGCAGGCACATGCTGTCGTGAGAACTACGCAGATTTACCGGACAACCGGATGGACACCACTGATCGACTAGGGTGCCATAACCACCCATGGACGCAAAGATGGGGCTATTTTATAGGAAAAAGTCTTTGGGGGGTGGAGCTCCAATGAGCCCACCTACTTTGTTCTAGGTAACACCTATCACGTGACAAGCCCACTTTTGGGGAACGGGTACTGATACTGTACATCTCAAGACATTTGCCAAAAACGGCGGATAAATTTTCTAGAATTTTTAGGAAACTCTAAGTAGAGTGGACAAGTAGGCGTCAACTGGGCTGGCTCACTTTAAGACCAAGTTTAGAGAAACCCCACCCCCTTGTCAAGCATAGACATGGAGGATTTGTGACGCGTTCCCCACAAATCATCGATCTTGGGCTTTTTCTAAAAGTTTCCAAGTAAAAGTATCACTCACCTTCCAGATGTTCTGTTGTAACAAGGCCTAGTGCTACCATAAAAGCGATTTTCTGAGGAGAAGAAAGAAAATCGAGTTAGTAAAGACGGAAGTGATTCATATAAACCCTCTAAAATTCTACTGCACATCATTAATATGTATTTTACTCATCAGCACCTCCCCTACCAGCTGCTCAGGCAATGATCAGTCATGATCGGAGAAGTAATCAAGTAACAGAAAATCAACTTCCCTGCAGTGCCCCCGCAGGTGATGTGAAGCATTACACACTTCCTATTAAAGTGAATGCACTACATATCAATCCCAGGTCTTCCAGAGCTGAGGCCGTAGTCCTAAAGAAAGTCTCACCTCGGGATTTTCCTCCTTTTTCTTTTTGGTAGCTGGGGGTCCCTGAGGAGGTTCTTCACAAGGTTTCTTCACTTCTGTTTTGATCTCTGGCTGGCTCTGAACTTGAGGTTGTATGATGATTACCTAAAGATGGAAACCACAACTTTTCGGTTAAAAATAGTGTTTTATAGCTGAACGCGGTAGAATATGGGGCAAGATAGAGAATTCTTTGTTTTGAGGAGCTTACTGAAGACCCCTGATCTTACTGACCCCATCATTATTAATGGTCACAATACACATAAGGAAAAAAATCACAAAAATAAACCGTTTTTGGGAGAAATGGCAAAGATCCTACTTGTAAAGATAATGATGGGCCTCCTACTATGAGGGCTGGTTTTGCCAACTGACTAAGAAGGGCCTGTTTTTGTTGTCCCTCCGCCCCCTTTGGACTTGGGAGATAGCACCCTCTAAGGTAGACCAACCTGTAGCTAAAGGGCACCTACCACCACGATTCTACCTATAAAGGTAGAACGGGTGGTAGGTGGATGAATGGGACGTAAGGATAGCCCTTTTTTGGGCTAATCCTTATGCCCCGGCTATCCTTTTGTAAACTTTAATGGCTTTATATGCTAATTTTTTTATGCGGCTACTGGGGCGTGGAGTAGCCGGACATGAGGCTACTAGTAACTGCTACTCAACGCCCCAGTAGCCTCGTTCCTCCGCCTACCAGGTAATCTTCGGCGTGCAGCTCCTCGTAGCTGCACGCCCTCGTGCGAATACCCATACGCAGAACGCATGCCTACGGGTGCACGGCCGCAGCTCCGAGGCCGGCGCTACTGCGCATGCGCAGGACGCAGGGTACTCGGACGAAGCTGCGCGCCGAAGATTACCTGGTAGGCGGAGGAACGAGGCTACTGGGGCGTGGGGTAGCCGCGACTTGTAGCCTTATGTCCGGCTACTCCACGCCCCAGTAGCCGCATAAAAAAATTAGCACATAAAGCCATTAAAGTTTACAAAAGGATAGCCGGGACGTAAGGATTAGCCCAAAAAGGGCTATCCTCACGTCCCATTTATCCACCTACCACCCGTTCTACCTTTATAGGTAGAATCGAGGTGGTAGGTCCCCTTTAGGTTTTACCTTCACCACACCCCCCGTGGTGGTTTACCTTACCGATTCTTGTATAATAGCCTTATAGATATCCCACAAAATGGGAGCCGAACAGTCAACCAGTGTACTTGGTTCCATCAATGGTGAGGGTACTGGTAGGATATGACCGGACTGGGGCCAGGAGATGGTTGAGGGTGTTAGTAGGGTCCACACAGTAGTACTATTGTTAGTTTATTGAAAGATAACATGTTTCAGAGGTGGACCACCTTCTTTATCAGATACTTTAGGGCAGTAGTGCCAACCTATGGCACCGGTGCTAGAGGTGGCACTCTGAGCCCTTCCTGTGGGCACCCAGAAAAGAATTTACCAGATAGGGCTCAAGGTTTCCTCCTGCAGTCCAAAACGGCCCAGGAGACGCCACGCTCAGTGCTATTTTAAGGTGACACCTACTTGGCTGCCAGGACTACATGAAGTGCGAGAAGGTGTGAACAGAGATGGATTATCATTGGACCTCCTGCTTTGGATCTCCTGATTCTTCCTCTTCAGACGACCCTGGAGGGAAGCTACAATCCAAATGTCTCCTGCTTTCTATTGTATTGGTGTCCTCAGGACGCCAATATGATTGAAACTTGTGATACAGCAGAGATCAATAGGTTACTGCTTAAATTGTTGGCACTTTGTAACATAAAAGTGGGTTTTGGTTGTAGTTTAGGCACTTGGTTCGCCATTAGGGAATTGAGACGAACATGTCATGTGTGGACATACCTAACATACCAGACATGACATCGGCGTCCCGATTCCCTAAAGGATCTGACGAAGGAGATGGTCCACCTCCGAAACTCGTTATCTTTTTCAATAAACTAGCACTATCTAAAATTTACTACTGTGTAGACCCTACAAACACCTTCAACCTGGTGCCATTCCAGTCACATCCTACTGGTACCCTCACCATCTTTGGAAATGGAGGCTTGCACTGGTCCTTCCCAACCAATAAAACAAGAAAAAGGGCTAACCAGGACCTTTTGTGATAGGCCCTATGGTCTTTCTGGTTGGAGGCCATTGGAAGGTTCCGATTTCGAAAACATTTTTTCAACCTACCTTGCTGTCGGCGCTGATGAGGAGCGGTTGAACTTTGATGGTGTCACTGACCATGGAGACGCTGCTGGTGTTAATGGGGTTTGCATTGCTCGGTGAGGTGGATATGATGGCGTAGGCTACACCTCCACTGCTTAGAGGCGAAGAGATTGTTGGTCCCGATGAGCTCGGAGACTGGCCATTGGAAGCTTGGAGGTGGCTGACTGTGTTGTTGGCAGTGGGAAGGGCCGGGCTGGGGTTTTTGATACTGACCACTGTGGCCTTCTGAAATGTAGGGGGTTGTTTCGAGGGTTGGTCTCTGCAGAGGGAGATGGGAAGGCTTTCTGGAATCAGAGTCTTTGGCCTAACCTGTAGTAAACAAAAAAACCATGAAGACACCAAATACTATGACTACTGCGAGTAGGTGAGAGAAGATATGAAATGTGGCCACTCTTCTGCTGGTGGTGGATACAGATGAGCGAAACTAATGTTCCCATTTTGGTTTCATCACCCGATCTGGGGGTGGCCAGGGTGTCCTCCTGGCCAATCATAACCATGGCAAGTAGCTAGGGGCGTCAATATGTCTGGGTCCCGAACCGGAATGGGAACATTGGGGCACATTTACTTACCCAGTCCTGTCACTATCCAGCGTCGCGTTTTCCGACAAGGATTCGGGTCTTTCGGCGATCCACTAAGGTCGTGCGCCCGATGTCCAGTAGGTGCCGCTGCTGCGCCGAGGTCCGCCGGGGTCCCCCGGAGTTCTCCATCCTATTCCTGGTGCATGTAAGTGTGTGTCAACCGACACATTTTTCCGAATCCGTCAGGTTTTCCGACGACCATGCCCCCCGATTTCTGTCGTGTGAAAGCCGGCGCCGATGCACCACAATTCGATCACGTGCGCCAAAATCCCGGGGCAATTTGGCGCGAATCGGAAATAGATTCGTGAAACCTGTCAAAAATGCGCAATTCGGACCCTTAGTAAATGAGCCCCATTGGGTCCGTTCATCTCTAGCTGTGGACCTTATCCTGGCACATATTAGCCCCTTATATGGCCCTCATTACAATTCTTTCTATCTCTTTCCGAAAAAACGACAGTAATGGTTGGCTTTGGGGTCTGATATCAGGGTCAATAGAATAAAACATCTTATACTATGGTAATATTTTTACAGGCAACAAATTTTTTCCAAGGTTGTCAAAGCTCCGCCTACAATATATACAGAAGTTAGAGGGTTGTTCCAGCATATTCTAAGTGATTAAACCAATGCCCACCTACCGATAAGTCGTTTAAAGAGACTATAGCAATCAGAGGATGGCTGTGGTTTCTTCACGGTTTCTTGGCCAAGCACAGCGCCATATATGGTATAGTGGTCGTGTTTGGTATTGCAGCTCATTCCCATTCACTTGGATAGAAATGAACTAAAAACTCAGCTGGATGTGACATCATCGGAAATGGGAAGTGAATGTTGTGCCTAAGTGGGAGTGACGGGTGTTAGATGTCCTCCAATCAAAAAAAAAAAAGTTTTGGAATATCCCTTTAACTAGTACTAGAAGTTTCAGCATATCATATCGGCTCCAAATACTCACGTTGAATCTACATCTGCAAGTTTCTTAAACCCCGCACCCTCCAACCATAGATAATTATTTGCCTCGAGGACAGAATGTGCTTTTGGTATAAAAGCTATAATTTAGAGAAAAAAAAACAAAAAAAAAACATAAAAATATCGAGCTAGAGACATAAACACGCGGCTGAACGCTGCTCAATACGTACACACCGAGTGTGATAAACACTAAGTAGCGAAAACTCGCATATAATAAAAACATAAAATCCCTTTAACGCTGCCGTACGTAATAATTTATAGATCTAACGACCGCTTTTTATAGGGCACCGGGTGTTTTATGAGAAAAAAAAAACAACACGTAAGAGTAATAACCAGAATTTAGAGCGTTCAACGCTGGCGATAATGATACAAAGAAAAACTAGTACCTGGTATTTATTCAGTCTGCAATGTAGTACAAAATCTTACAGGAAACAGTTAACTTTCCAGTTGTCTTACAGATGGCTAGGGGTGTGGCTTCTCTAAAGGGGGAGGAGATTGACCAAGCTCCTGCTGTAGCTGGTTGTCTTACACCCAGGAAGAGCTTTGGTTTAAGGAGGACGGGAAGATGTTTTGGGATATTTTATGAATGAACTTTTAACCTGAGGATGTTTTCATATACACAAATTTAGAGCTCGATTAAAGGGGATGTCCACTTTGAACAACTCTCAACATCAGATTTTGAGATTTTGAAGTAACTGTTGTTACTTCTGCTCCAGCCAGTTGCCTTACAGCCAACAGAAAGATTTGATTTAAGGTTTGTAAGAAGTAAAATTAAGAAAATTTATATTGTTGGAACCACAGTAATACTTTTAGTTAATGGTTAGTGAGGGTTGGCCTGGGGGACCCCCACCAACAATGAAAATGAACCATCCCTTTAACAGGAATTCCACCCGACAAGCGTGCAAGAAACTGTTTTCTTAAAGGGGTATGTCATAAAAAGTGTTAGGTCTTATGTTTCAGTCTATATCTTTATTCCACTCTTAAAGGGATTTCATGGGCTCTTATTCTAATGACCCATCCCTTTTTACAGGGTTTTCCCATCTCATTAAGTGATAGAATTTAACAAGTAAATGCCATGAAATTTGAGAACATCAGTGTCAGGAGTGTCAATTTTTTTCAAGGGTGAGGGGGCGTATCCTCACACTGCTGTGCTCTGTGTTCTGTGATCTACTCCACAGTTTCTCTCTTCTGTTCTATGTAAAAGCTATATCCAGCCTCTCATTGGATCACACAGCAATCACTCAGAGCAGGGAGGAAGGGTTGTGGAGGAGTTCAAAGAGCACAAGATCTAAGAGAAGAGCTGAGAGCACAGCAGTGTGAGGACCCGCCTCCATTGCACTGGGAAATGCTACAAAAGAAGAATGTATAATATCTTTTATAAATATACACATTTATATACCCATTTTAAAGGGCTAGTTCATTAGTCTTATAAGAGCCCTGAAACCTAATTTAAAGGGATAGCTCATTAGTCTTATAAGAGCCCTGAAACCCAATTTAAAGGGATAGGTAATTTGTCTTATAAGAGCCCTGAAACCTAATTTAAAGGGATAGCTCATTAGTCTTATAAGAGCCTTGAAACCCAATTTAAAGGGATAGGTCATTAGTCTTATAAGAGCCCTGAAACCTAATTTAAAGGGATAGTTCATTAGTCTTATAAGAGCCCTGAAACCCAATTTAAAGGGATAGTTCATTAGTCTTATAAGAGCACTGAAACCCAATTTAAAGGGATAGTTCATTAGTCTTATAAGAGCCCTGAAACCCAATTTAAAGAAATAGGTCATCAGTGGTACAAGAGCTCAGAAAACCCCTTTAAGGCAGGAATAAAGAAGACTATAGTGACAAAGTTCGAAAATGGATTAATTTCTACATTTTAATTTCTGTAATACTAATTACAAGGCACTGATTAAACGCTAATGGCTAATATGGGGTTCCCCGCCGCAGCCGCTAGTTATTGCTGCATCGGTCTTAAGTTGTTAATTCTCGATTAAGGTTCGGTCTTTGTTGGAGACATTGGCGCTGTCGGCAGGATTGTCATTATAGCGCTCGCGGCTCTCGTCCTAGGAATAAGTGGTTGACTGCTTCAATGAGGAGCGAAAGTAATAATTGTCTATACACAGTCATTTACATTCTCAGGGGATACAGCTAGTAATTATACAGGGGGGCTCGGCCTCACCTCTGTGCCCGAGCGTGAACCCGCGTGCACATAATCGGCGGGATGTTATTTAAATGGGGAACAAAAGCTTTTAGTAATTTTTTTTAAAAACCTGAAAAAATTCATCAGATTTATGAAAATCAGCCAAATGAGGACAGTGTCCTTGGAATAATCATGCCCCTTCTGTATGAGTAATTTAAATTGTCTTAAAGGGGAAATTCACCTTGAAGCCCCTCCTAACCTCATAATCTCCTAATTTAAAAAAAAATATATATGCTATATGTTGGGAAAACTACTTTGTTTAACAGAATTTTCCCCTTCTCTGGTTCTACGTTCCTAGAGTACAACCCATTTTTGGTCATGTGACCCCTATGGCTACTGATTGGGCACAGCGATCACATGACACTTCCCACCCAAAGAAAAATGGGGCTGTGCCGTGGGGACAGTGAGCCGGAGCAGGGTAAATACTTTTTTTTAGAAATGGGTGCAATCCCACCCTCCGATACACTTGAAGTGGGCACTACTGCACCGACGTGTCATAATAATTTTTCTTAGATGGAAAAATCACCTTTAACCACCTTATTTTCCAAATTTTCCAAAAATTAAAAAATATATACCGTATATATGTTAAAAGGACACTCTTGGGAAAACCAATACATTCTTTAAAGGGGTTTTCCAATTTCTCCCCCTTTCATGGAGAAGAACTTCTGCTTCCTGTTCCTGAAGTACAACCCCTTTCTGGTCATGTGACCCCTGGCCTAATGATTGGCCACAGCAGACACTTCCCAGACTAACCACCTTTAAATATTTCCAAAAATTTAAATATACAGGCAGTCCCCGGGTCACGTACAAGATAGGTTCTGTAGGTTTGTTCTTAAGTTGAATTTGTATGTAAGTCGGAACTGTATATTTTACTATTGTAGCCTGAGCCAAATTTTTTTGGTCTCTGTGACGATTGGATTTTAAAAATGTTGGATTGTCATAAGAAACCGGATTAACAATAAAGCTTAATTGTAGACACCTGTGATAACTGTTAAAGCTGATAATTGTAGCCAAGGACTAAAGTACAGTAAATTACCAACATCCAGAGGTCCATTTGTAACTAGGGGTCGTTTGTAAGTCGGGTGTTCTTAAGTAGGTGACCGTCTGTATACGTACATGTTAAAAGGACACTCTTGGGAAAACCAATACATTGTTTAAAGCGGTTTTCCAGTTTTTTCCCCCTTCAATGGAGAAGAACTTCTGCTTCCTGTTCCTGAAGTACAACCCCTTTCTGGTCATGTGACCCATGTGGCTACTGATTGGCCATAGTGATCACATGAGTGCAAACACTTCCCTCCCAAAGATGAATGAGGCTGCGCCGTGGGAACAGAGAGCTGGAGCAGGGTAGGTACTCTTTTAGCAATGGGTGCAATCCCACCCTACGATACTCTTGTAGACCCCCCCACACTAGACAAGAAGTTGACATGTACTTACCTGAGGTAGCACTGCTGGTCCATGTCCTGCCAATCTGTGTAAGGAGCTGACCTGAGGGACTTTAATTGGCACTGCAGTTATGGTGCCCAACGTCTGCGGAAAGAAAGACAAGAGATAAAAATTGACTAAAGTGAATGCAAAAAAAACCCCTACAAATAAAAATTATTAAAATGGATTCTCCAAGATTGGAAAAAACATGGCTGCCCTATATCCAACACAGTGAAAATCACCACGTCATAGCTTGTATGTAAAGTCAGGGCTGGGTTATGAGGAAAAGCTACTAGCAAGCATTTCCTGCAGCTCCCCCACAGGTTAAATGAAGTATTACACTTGGTCCTCCAGAGGTCAAATCGCTCTTTGTAGCTGCTGTGCACACTGGGTAATAGTTGGGACTCTGAATGAGTTCCGATAATGAGTTTTCTAATAGAGTCGACCCCTTTAAATCCCTTCTCTTTCAGCCTATAAAAACCGATTATACCTCAGTCAGGAGTTCGAGGATGCTCCGGGTATTGTAGATGCAATGGAAAAATTTCATGGATGAAAAAGTAATAGATTATTTTTTTTCTTGTCTCGTAGAGGTGGGAAGGGTAATAATGTGCGGGATTTAGTCAGACTCCAGTACATGAATGTTTTTATCCGCCATTTTACGGAGCGCAGGAATGTCAGCCACAGGACAACATCACAAATGCGAAACCACTGACATTCTGCATAATTTGGTCAAAGTGACGTTTTTTTTTTTTCAAAAATACCCAGAGTCCTGCTGGGTTTATACAGACGCCAAACATAACGGGATGTTACAGTGGAGGAAAACCGATAGGGAGAACCTTCTGCAATGCCATGAGGAGGAGCCGAGAGATGAGTGTTTATAAGAATGGGGTTTTTGGACACCTCGTTGCCTCGTTAACCCCATGCGTAGTAAATCCTGTATCTAGGAAGGTAGAGGGACTCTGGAGGGACTCTTGATTTGTGTCGATCATTCTCATAAGGAAACTCAGTGTTAGGAGGCATCTGCAGGGGTTGCCAAAGAAGCCTACAGAAATGTATTAGAAAACATGGCCATACTGACCATACCATGTCCATATAATGCTATGAGGCATATCTCCAGGGGTTGCTTGAGAAGCCTACAGAAAAGGATGGAAAAATATGGCCGTACTAACCATACCATGTCCATATAATGCTATGAGGCATATCTCCAGGGGTTGCCCGAGAAGCCTACAGAGAAGTATGGAAAAATATGTCCGTACTGACCATCAAATGTCCATATAATGTTATGAGGCCTATCTCCAGGGGTTGCTTGAGAAGCCTACAGAAAAGTATTAGAAAATATGGCCAAACTGACCATACCATGTCCATATAATGTTATGAGGCATATCTCCAGGGGTTGCCCGAGAAGCCTACAGAAAAGTATGGAAAAATATGGCCGTACAGTGTTATAAGGAATACCAGAAGGGGTTTCAGGGAGACCTATAGAAAAAAACAGGAAACACCACCATACTAACCATACAATGACCAAACAGTTATACAAGGCGTGCCTCATGAGGATGTCTGTGAGGCCTACAAAAGAGTACTGACCATATAATTATGTGTTATGAGCCGTGCCTTAAAGGATTGTCAATGAGGCCTACAGAAGAGTATGGGAAACATAGCCATACTGATGATACAATGACTATTTAGTGTTTTGAGGCAAACCGCAAGGGGCAGCCAGAAACCTACAGGAAAAATGGTTTTGTTAACCAAAAGATGACCATACAGTGTTAGGAGGCATACCTCAAATGGTTACCAGTGAGGTCTAATGGAAACACTGACCATCTAATGACCATACAGTGTTGGGAGGCTTATCTCAAGGGGTTACCAGTGAGGTCTACAAGAAACTTTGACCATCAATGGTTACCAGTATCTATCTCAATGCTACTATCTATCTATCTCATATCTATCTATCTCATATCATCTATCTATCTCATATCTACTAATCTATCTATCTCATCACTACCATATCTTATCTATCTATACTATCATCTATTGCATATGCTATCTATCTCATATCTATCTATCCTATCATATCTATCTACTCTCATATCTATCTATCTATCTATCTCTATCTATCTACTCATCTATCTATCTATCTATCCTATCTATCTATCTCATATCTATCGTCATCTCTATCTACTATCTCTCTATCTATCTATCTATCTTCTCATATCTATCTAAATCTTACTATCTATCTATCTATCGCCTCTCATATCTTCTCATCTCTATCTATCTACTATTTCTATCTCTCCTCATATCTATCTATCTATCTATCTCATATCTATCTATCTATCTATCTCATATCTATCTATCTATCTATCTATCTATCTCTCTATCTATCTATCGTATCTCCGATCTATCTCATCTACTCATAACATCTGTCTATCTATCTATCCACACTCATCTATCTATCTATCTTATCTATCTCATCATTATCTTATCTCATTCTTCTATATCTATCTCATCTGCTATCATCATCTATCTATCTATCACGCGTTATCTATCATCTCCTCCTAATCTCTCATCTACTAGCTCTTCATCTACTATCTATTCTATCTACATCATCTAATTGACTCTACACTCTCTTCCTTCTCTCCTAGGTCTTTTCTGGGTGTATTAAGCTTATGATATACTTGGGTTCTGTCCTTTGGCTCTTCTAGTGGCTGTGATCTTATGATGTCGGGTTGCCGTCCCTCTCAATAACCCATTCAAGTGGAGCAATCCAAGTCTGTGCTCCCATCTCCTCCGCTCCATGATTCATCGTTTGGAACTGTAGGACCATCGCTCCATATTTCCCAGGTTCTGCTAAGTGGCGTTTCCTGGTATCTGAGCAATTTTTATACATCATACCACTCAATCTCATGCGAACCAGACTGTAATTAAATTAGCATTTAAAGTAAGTTCCTTCCCTTCCGCGGCCTCCCTGAAGTGGTGGCGTATGGATCGGACTTGTTCCGGGACATTGGGTCTGTGCTTCTCCTTCTCCACTATATTGATTCCAATTAAATAGATGTTTTCACGAAACAGCGGAAATAATTTCTAAGTCATAAAAGCGATATATATAGTACAAAGGCCCGTGTCATGTACTACCTTCGGCTTTGATTAAGTGAATAATGTGGAATCTGTGAATTACTCCGTTCCGACTACTCCTCAGACATCGGTGAAGGGGCGCGTTGTAGCAAGAAAAAAAAAAGCTTCGTTTTTTTAAAAACACCATGTGATGCCCACTCCTTGCTACCTCTATTATTAGGGTCGTACACAGAAGTAACCACTTATCTCAATTGAGATAGCTATCTCATCGGAGTAAAACACTATTGGCCAAAGTTACAAACCCCAATTATAAAAAAGAAATATGGTCCTATGGGACCTTAACAAGGGCGGTATATTCGTCTTATATACAAGGTGTAAAACGTCATACGCCACACTAGATGCCGCATCGTAGACAGTCTCATTAATATTATATATTATATAACTGTAACATCCCTTAATACAAATTTTTTCTTTCAACCCTTTCTGTCACCACCCCCCCCCCCCCCAATAGGGGAGCTACAAATTCAGAATTTCATTGAGTATGGAATCACAATAGATATAGCATTTTATGAAGGGAGCTCCCTCCTAGAGGCCAACTCTAGCATCGACAGAATTTATGATTTTATTTGGATTGGAAGTCGGTCTGTAGTGCTGGCTTGAGTTATGGTGCTCTGTTTTCAGGAAATCCTATAAAAGTTGTCTTTTCAATCCTACTGTACATCATGAATAGCTTGGAAAAATTCTGCACTGAACAAATTGTAACAAATTCAGCTCTGTTACATCTGTTAGTCACATTGACCGATAATGTACATAACATATACAGCTCTACTACTTCTGTCAGTCACAGTTGCCTATTGGTGTAACATAACATAATACAGCCTCTACTTCTGTCAGTCTCACTATGGTGTAACATAACAAATTCAGCTCTGCTACAAATCCTTTAGTCACACAGGCCGTTGGGTGTGAACATACATATACCTCTGCTATCAAAATCAATCATCCACAACAGTGGCCTATATGTAATATAACATATACTCGCCCTGCTACAACCATCAGTCGACATACAGAAGCTATAATGTAAGCTAACAATATACCCTCGGCTAACTCCTGTTGTCACTCCAGTTGCCTATAATTGTACATAACAATCATTCAGCTCTGCTACATCTGTTAGTCCGACCAGTGCCCTATACTAGTAACATAACCATACAAGCCTCTGCTACTATCTGTTAGTCCCACAGTGGCCTATAATGTAACATAACACCTAAAACGCTCTGCTTACATCTGTTGTCCACACAGTGCCTATAATGTAACATAACACATACAAGCTCTGCTACACTTCGCGCCGTCACCTATGTTACCATCAGTGCCTATAATGTAACATAACATATACAGCTCTCGCTACATCCTCATTGCCCCTCTTATCCTTCACACAGTTGTCCCCTATAATGAGTCTAATCACTACTATCTCTGCTCTAATCTGATTAGTCCCACATTGGCCTATCCATGTAACTATACACATTGCAGCTCTGCTACAGATCAGCCCATTTTTTACACACGTGGGCCTATAATGTAACATAACACATACAGCTCTGCTACAAATACATCAGTCCAGTACACATGGCGCTATAATGTACATAACACTCAGCAGCCCTGCTACAATCTGTTAGTCACACAGTGGCTCTTAAGTACATAACACATGCAGCCCTGCTACAAAAATCCGTTGACTGTAGAGGCAGCAGAGATGTGTTAGGTCGTCTTTCCTCTGTCGCACTTCGCGTCGCTCTGTGGTATTTTAAATGAAACACAGGACAAGACACTTTCGTTTATTTAGTTACTGCGAACCGCGGCCCCTCCAGATTCCTTAAAGGTTCATTGGAAGAGACAAGGCGACACTTATTACCGCAGCTTTTCATTAACATGAACTAATGACATCGCGATTGCGATATTCTCTCCTCCTCGCCGCATCGGGCAGTCCGTCTTTCCTTTCATTCTGCTCTTTGAGTCTTAAGAACAAAAAAAAATGACTCGTCCTTTTAACACTTACCAAATATGTAAAGGCACAACCTCCGTCCAAATCCATAAGATTCCCCGAAAAGTGTCTCTGTCCTCCTATAAATCTTGATTCGGGAATTCCGCATGCCTGGGATTTCCCGAAACCCTGACCACGACAGCCAATCCTGGCTTCCTGCAGCATGATGTCATCTTCATTTCTTGCTCATTGTGACTGTTAGGAGGCCGTGATTGGCTGCAGTTTGGAGTCTTAAGGGGAAAGGCTTCACCAAGGACCTTGAAGGTGGAGCAGATTATTGGGTCCGCCTCCAGTCCATATGAGAAACCCCCTTTAAACCAAAAAAACCAAAAAAAGAATTGTAAAATGTGAACTACCATATCATCCTGCGGGGACCGCGTTGGTAAACGTGACCTTTGCTGTTTTGGATACCGCATACCGATCACCGTTTGTCACTGGATTTTTTATGTCAGTTCTCCACCAGTTTGATTGGTGGTAGTCACCGTAGGTGCCATATTTCAACCGTTGCTTATAATTAAGGGATTTTCTCTGGCCACCTACTCAGGGCCCCACACACACCAACTGATTTTAACCTCAACCACCTTATAACATATTAGTACTGCTGTAACAATGTAGACGACTATAAGACAACCCCCATTCGGAGCCTGTGTTTCACATCATGGATGGACTTTCCCTTACTTTTTGGTGCACAACGAGTGGCTTCAGTAGTTTTAGCACTGGAAGCCTTTAGTACGTTGTGCTCGTGGTTAGTACTCACCTTGGCACATGTGTGCTCATGGTTTAGCACTAGAAGCCTTGCACACAGTGGCTTCAGTAGTTAGCACACAAGCCTTGCCAGCACGGTGGCTCAGTGTTACACTACAAGTCGTTGCCAACACGTTGCTCAGTCATGGTTATCACTACACGACGCTTGCAGCACTGTGGCCTCAGTAGTTAGCACTACACGCCTTGCAGCACGTGTGGCTACAGGTGTTAGCACAATACATTCCTTTCCATCACATGTAGTAGTGCACACCTCAGCCTGTGGTCTAGGTTACACTTACAGCCTTGCAGCACACCGGTGGCTCGTGGTTGCCCTACAGCCTTGCAGCCCACGTGTGGCTCAGTGGTTAGCACTACAGCCTGCAGCACGGTGCTCAGTGTTAGCCTACAAAGCCCTTGCGCACGGTGGGCTCAGTGGTTGCCACTACAGCCTTGCAGACGCAGTGTTAGCACTTACGTGGCACTGGCTCAGTAGTTTGCACTACAACACCTTGCACGAGACGGGGCTCAGTGGTTTCAGCACGACACAGCCTTCCGCAACGGTGGCTCAGGGTTTATGCACTAATACAAGCCTTGCAGCATGGTGGCTCAGTGGTTTAGCACTAATCGCCTGGCAGCACGGTGGCTCAGTGTTAGCACTACACCTTTGCACACAGTGCTCAGCGTAGTTAGCACTACAAGCGCTTGCAAGGCAACGGTGGCTCAGTGGTTAGCACGTACAGCCTTGCAACACGGTGGTCAGGGGTTCGCACTACAGCCGTTGCAGCCGGTGGCTAAGTGGTAGCCTACAGCCTTGCAGCACACGGTGGCTCAGTTGGTTAGCACTACAGTCTTTTGCACACGCGTGAATCAGTGGTTACTGCACTACAAATCCTTGCAGCGCGGGGGACCCTGGGTTCAGTTCCCTCCCACCAGGTCAACATCTGTAAAAGAGTTTTATGTTTTTTTTCCTCCGTTTTGCATATAGTTTCCTCCTCCGGATCCTCCTCGGTTTCCCCGTCCCCCCTCCTCCCACAACTCCAAAACATAACTGGTAGGGCGATAGAATTGTGAGCCCCATTGGGCACAGGGAATCGGATTTGGCAATGTCTGTGTGCACGCTGCGGTATCTGTGTGCGCTAATAATACAAAGATTTTTTATTACCAATTTTTTTTTACTGAGCCTTTTTTTTACTTTTACAAGGAACTTTCGCCTCCTTTCACCAGAAAGGCTTTTATAGAACTTAATGAACTATTGTGAACATTTATTTTAAAAGCAAAAAAAGCCAAAAAAATAGAAAATCCACGCACTTTCATATCTAACATCTCCGATTTCGTAATAAGACTCTACATTTGGAGATGAAAGCATTGGAGGACCGCCAGCTCTCGTCTTCGTTCGAAATGTGTGTTTCGTGTGAAAACGTCCCGTTCAATTAATAATGCGCATTTGCAGGAAGACGTTTGCCTCTATCCAAAAAGGTGTTTTTCTTACGAGGGAATATATGGAGGAGAGATGCGAATTACTTTCTCCCTGGGGCAACCCCTTAGTGTCCTGTAGTAATTGTCCCTGGGTTAATGGATTGGGACAGCCCTTGGTGTAACAACAGCCATATCCGAGGATCAAATGGAGGTAACCGTGTTCAAATCAATTCACGGTTCTTTATTTAACCAAGTAGCAGGCAACGGGCCAGAAACTGTCACAGATCAGATTCTGCCTACTGAGTGGTCAGCGGAGAGGGGTCTCAGAATAGGGGCCCATCCTGGTAGTAGATGCATGCTGGGAGAATGGAGATGGAGCTCTGGTCCAAACTTCTGTGGAAGCTGCATGCTCCTGGATTAGAGTCCCTGTATGACTTTGAGAACGATGGGGGGGGATTTATCGAGCTGGTGCGCCAAATTCTGGCATCCTAGCTCTGAAATAGACACAGTTTCCTGGTCTACAAATTTCCCGCAGTTGTGGCCAGCGCTCAGTTGGCCTTTACACGGGCGTTCCGGCCCTATGCCTGTTACCTATCCCATGGCCCCTTTTCTATGGCAGATCGGGCATGGCCCTAGAATTGCCCCAAGGAGCGGAGTTTGGTACCATGTCACCTGTGTTGATACAATCCCGCCTATCTAATCTGGGAATTTTTTCCTTTAAATCTCCGGGATTCTTATAGCTCCTCACTTCTGCTCCGAGCACCGCTACCCCGCGGATCATTCCCCCCGGATTCATCTCTTATATATCCGTTCCCGTGTTGCACGTGCTTGTGAATTGAGAATCCAGTCATTTTTTAGGTCTGACATGATATCGTCCATATCGGCCTTGCCTCCCCCCGGCACAGGAGTAATACCATCTAATATCGGAATAACCCAATCGTATAGATTCCTTTTCGAATGAACAATTTTCCGAGATATTTCCGTAATAAGCATGATTCTTACGGTGAATTATTATTGGAGGAGACAGATTCACCTTTCGCGTGACACATCCTCAGTGCTAGGAAGGGTTTAAAATTTTTGGGAGTTATAGAGTTGGGTCTACTCGGGGATCACCTGCCGTGGAGGCGAGTTGAGCCTTTCCGCCTCAGGGTGACGTCACTTCAAAAACTGGGGAGAGTAGCAACACTGAGACCTTGAACCTAGCCAACACTAACATCTCATAATTCGCAAGGATTTAAACAACACGGGATGGACACCCGCTTGATGAAAATTTTTGACAATTTGGATTCGTTGAGGTGGCGTTCTTCTTGGTACAAACAGTTCGGGAATTTCAACGAGAGAGTGTATTCTTCGTCTCCCCTGCGGTGGCGCTTGTAGGTATATGAAGCACTTGTGTATCACAGTGTGGAATTCGATCCCTTAGGATCTACGTGTAGGAATGAAGCCTCTGATTCCGTCGTGACTTACCCGTGTGCGGGCATTTTGATTCACAAACCCAAGCTTATCCGTTCAACACGTCGGCGAAGTTCCTGGACCCTTCTGCAGAGCATCACTTCTACAAATGGCTCCCCTGCTTTTAAAGAAACCACCATATAAATGATATATGGCCGGTCCCCAGGCTCGACCCTCCTAACGTTTAGGGGTTTAATAGTCCATCAGGTCGTCGCTGCAGACTCAATCCAGCTGCTATGGCCTCTGCACACTGCTCGGCCCATCGTCCCTTTAAATTGACTAACACCCGAGCTCCCTTCATTATTCCGACAAAGGTGGGGGAAAAAAAGCAATCAAATGGGACATGGGTTTTTACAGCGCCATAAGCGATACAACGCATCACAATACCATGCGTTTTACCCATTCGACTCTTATCTGGGAAACCATGGACTTCATTAAAACCAGCGAAATTGTTTTTTCCATAAAGACTTCCCGCTGCGGAATTATTGCAGCGGAATATTCTTCTCCCGAGACGCCGCGGCTCCCCGCAATTCTATTTTTATATCAGGTTTTTTTTTTAACAAAGCTGCGTCCGGCGTTGTATTTCAGATAAGGCTGCAGTCCCATGTAAATTACCTTAAAGCTCAATATATTTAATAAGAAAAAAACAAAAATTCAAAAGTTTTTTGTTTGGATTTTTTGAAAATATCTCCCCCAATTTGCTTTTCTTTTGTAAAATTCTCTGTAGAATAACATTCAATGGTTTCAGAACATATTAAAGGGATTTGCGAATATAGTTACCCCTCCGTTGAGCTTACTGGTCGAAATTGTTGATCGTCCCCCGTGGGTGTGGACTCGCATTGGCTTGTGGTGATGATGGCCCATCATATTAATTGCTGCAGAAGACATGCTGGACCAATCCCTGGCCTGAGAAGGGGACAGCTGAACCGTGATTGGCCCCTTGAATAAGGGTCATGGTGATTCACACAGGTGTCACGCTCCTTGTAGATCCCAGTCATGTGATGTCACCAAACCTGCGCACGCGCTCGTTATACTCCCTGGTCCGTGTGATGTCACACCTGTCGCATTGTCTCGTTATCAACGCTCCCTGTTCCCACGTTATTCACACACGTTGGCTGGCTGGTTATATTATCCCTGTTCTGTGATGTCATACAAGGTGCATGGCTCGTTATATCCCTGCTCTTGTGATGTCACACACGATCACGGCGCCGTTATTGTCATGCCAACATGTGTCGGGTTAGTCTGATTGTGTCACACACGGTGGCCAGGTCTTATTATCCTCGGTCATGTTATTCCCATGTGCACGCTCCTTATCCCCGTTCCTGAGTAATTTGAGCGTCCCATGTGCTACTCTTCCTTCTAGTTCCTTTTCCTTTGCGAATGTCGTACAGGTGCCAACGCTCGTTTTATATTCCCTGGTCATGTATGTCGTACAGGTCAGGCACGCTCGTTATATATTCCCGTCATGTATGTTACACACAGGTGCCCGGCTCTTTATATCTTTCCGAAGGCACAAAGTCCGGCTGTATAACCTGTCATGTGTGTTCACAGTGAACCTGTTATGACCTGGTCTTTGATGCACCGTGCATGCTCCTTTATCCCTGTGTTATGTCACGCAGTTCCGCACTGACCACTTCGTTATTAATCCCTGGTTCCTGGTTGGCTGTTATCCACAGTTCAACGGCTCGTTATATTCCCCCGGTCATGTGAGTCCACATGCTGGCGCATGCTCGTTATAAACCCCGGTCATGTATTCACACAGTCATGGCCGCTTTATATCCTCAGGTCATGTGATGTCCACACAGGTGCAACGCTGTTCATTTATATCCCCGGTCATAGTGATGGTCACACTGCGCATGGCGTCGTTATATCCGCGGTCATGTTGATGTCACCAGTGATGCCGGCTCCGTTATAAACCCTCATTATCCCACTGGCAGTCGTTAATCCGTAGTGATGTCACACAACAGGTGCAAGCGGCTTGTTTATATCGGTCAATGTGAGGTCACACTAGGTGCCGGCTCGTTATATCCCAGGTCTATGTAATGTCCCACACCAGGTGCATGTGCTCGTTATCATCAACCTGGCATGTGTTGATCACACGGTGCCAACGCTCGTATATCCCAGGTCATATTGATGTCACACTGGCGACGGCCTTTTACCCCGTTGTGATCACCAGGCTTAGGTCTCATAATCCCTGGTCATGTGATTCACACATGTGCAGGTTATCCGAGGAGTGCCCAGCATCAGTCGTATTAATCCCATGGGTCCATGTGATGTACACAGGTGCACGGCTCGTTCATCCCTGCATGATGTCAACCGCCGCTGATCTGTCATGATGCACGTGCACCGTACTGTCGACACACAGGCGCAACGGCTCCGTTATATCCCAGGTCTGTGATGTCACCCGGCGTGCACGGCTCTTGTTATAATCCCTGCATTGATGTCACCAGGTGCCGCTGCTCGTCTAATCCCGAGGTCACTGGATGTCACACGTGTCTTGCAGCCTCGTTATAATCCCAGGTCATGTTGATGGTCACACGGTGCACGGCTCGTTATAAGAATAACCCTAGGCATGTGATTGTTTCACCCACGTCAAGCACGGCTCGTTATATACCCGGTCTATGTGATTTCACACATGCTGCATACGGCTCGTTATAAATCCCATCAGTGTTCCAAAGTCCCTGTTAGATCTGGCTGGAAAAAAAATGTCACACAGTGCAACGGCCTCGTTATAATCCCAGGTCATGTGATTTCACAACATGGGCACGGCTCGTTATATCCCAGGTCATGTGGATGTACACAGGTGGCAACGGCTTGTTTAATTCCCTGGTCATGCTGTTCACCCAGGTGGCACAAGCTCGTAAATCCCATGGTCATGTAATGTCACACTTTTGCACGGCTTCGTTATATACCTAGGTCATGTGATGTCACACAGGTGACGGCCTACCAGTCTGCCCATGTTGCACGCTGTTATCTCACAGGTCATTTATGTCACCTGCCACGGCTCTTATTCCGCAGGTCATGTGATGCTACACAGGAGCAACGGCTTGTTCAAATCCCTGGTCATGTGATGTCACACAGTGCCACGGCTCGTTATTTCCCAGGTCAGTGATGTGATGTCACACACCTGTTTGCAAACGCTCGTTATACCCAGGTCATTTGATGTCACAACAGCTGCTCGGCTCGTTATATCCCGAGTTCAGTGAATGTCACAACCAGTTGCAAACGGCTCGTTATAATCCCTGGTCCATGTGATGTCACACAGGTGCACGTGCTCGTTATAACCCTAGTCTCCTGGATGTCACACAGGTGCACGCTCTTATATATCCCTGTCATGTGATGTCCCTGGGCACGGGCTCGTTAAATCCATTCAAACACAGTGCCCGCTGTTTATCCCTGTCGTGATGTCACAACAGTGGCGGTGTATAAATCCAGCTGACCGCGGTTGCAGTCTCTTTATAAATCCCCGTAATGGATTCACCGCTGACTCGAATCCCAGGTCTGATCACAGGTGCCCCCTTACTCCGTATGGATCAAACGTTTACCTGTTATTCGTATTTGGTCCCAGCAGTCAGCTCTTATATTGGCAACACCCAGCCCTCTTATAAATCTCCTGGGAGTCACCGTGCTCTTTTCATATAGATGTCACAAGTAGGCTTCGCACGCTTGATACACCCCTTCCCTGTTTCAACCAGCTGGCTTAAAAGCGGGGAGGGGTCTGCCATATGCCGCCCGCTATTGTAGCTCCGGCTCAAGGTTACCCGCAGCACTCCGGCGCAGGAATGCTTCAGTAAATATCCATTCATATCCCGTTTTGTCATCCGGAGGGTTGCCATGGCGCCGCTCCGCTACGTTACAACTCTCACGTCTTTAATATTGAATAAACAGACGGGGGATTTCATGTAGTACACGGCAACCCGAGCGCCTAATAGCCTGTCACTATCTATATGGAAATATTACATACACTATATTACACTCCCCTCCCACAATGCACTGCGGCAGCGCTATCCATTAACTCTCAGTAGAAGTCATTGCCGATTCTCCACATTCATTATTACCCTTTACTACACATTGCACCGCTCCGGTTCTATCTATCTATCTACTATCTACTCATATCTATCTAGCTATCTATCGATCTATCTCATATCTACTGATCTATCATCTATCTATCTCATATTATCTATCTATCTATCTACTATTATCTATCTATCTCCCATCTATCTATCTATCTATCCAAATCTATCTTTCTATCTAGCTATCTATCATCTATCTCCCCATCTATCTATCTTACTATCTCCATATCTTCTATCTATCTATCTCATAGTCTACTCTCTATCTCTATTATACTCCTACTCTAATTCTCCCATCTACTACTATCTATCTATCTCATCTATCTATCTATCTATCTATCTCATATCTATCTATCTCATATCTAGTCTTATCTCCCATCTATCCTATCTATCTATCTATCTATATCATATCTATCTCATATCTATCTATTATCTATTTTCTTCTATCTCCTAGTCTATCTATCGCAAGTCTGTCTCATTCTATCTATCTGTCTCATATCTATCTATCTATCTATCTCTCATATCTATATATCTAAACTCCTATCTATCTATCTCAATATCTACTATCTATCTATCTATCAACATCTAATTCTATTTCTATTATGCCATTAGGTCTTATCTTCTATACATATCTATCTGTCCTCTCTTATCTATATCTATCTATCTATCTATCGATCTATCTATCTCATAGTAAGGTCATCTTACCTTAAAGATTTTGTTTTCATGTCCCTATCAAGTCCGTCATTCTTAGCTGCAATACCCACCAAACCCTTATACTGAGGAGGTCTGTTCCTATAAAATAATCCCAATACATCCCCTTTATGTGACTCCCTTTACGTATATCCATCCAAGTATGTATAGCCGGCGCCTTATCACTTGTGAATATTATAATGTGAGTACATGATGTATCAATATCACTGTGTTTACACGACTTCTCGGCGCTTAATAGCGGATAACACGGAGAACCTTGACTGCGGCTTTCAAGATTCCTTCCCCCTTCGAGGGAGCGAAAGTATATGAGATCAATACAGTCAGGCGTTGTAATTCTGCATTTAAAATCCCCGCGCATGGTTTTATTAAGCATGAGTTGTAGTCATAGAGGACCATTTTATTAGTCCCCCCGCTCGTAGACAACCTTTCACACAGTATTGTTTGTTCTGTCTTCTTTTTGCCTCTCAATTTAGCTCATGTTTAAAGGTTCTTCTCTCGTTCCCCATTTCATCGAGTGTGCATACGGAAAAATTACCAATGAGAAGGTTCAAAGAAAGACAACTGTGGCTTCTGTCTTACAGATATGGATTAAGCAGATCAGGGCAGGGCCATTTTGGAATTTCTAAAGTCCCTGAAAAACCATCACACCAAATGTTGCCATAATGTATGGTCCTTGGGTACTATTGTTCCCCTGCACCAACTTCCTACACAGTCGTTATAGGCAGTACTGTCTCTCCCTACTCTTCTGTACAGAAACCCCTTGAGAAATGTTTCCTCATTACAAATTGTTGGTCAGTATGGGCTGTTTTCCTTGTAGACTTGAGGTGTTCTTTCCTATCGGTTATCAGCATGCTATGTTTTCTCCTCTCCTCTGTAGGCCCTCACTGCGGCACTTGGAGACATGCTTCATAACTTGTCATGGATTTATTTATGGTCTGTTTTTCTGTTCTGTGTTTTCCTGTAGACTTCACTGAAAACCCATGAGAAATCCCCTCAACTCAACAGTCTGTGTGCTATGTGTGCTAACCCTTGGATAATGTTCGTCTCAAAGACTGTATTGGTCCATTTATGGTCATGTTTCTCTGTCGATCTCAAGGCAACCATTAAGTTGTCCCCTCATTACCACTGTAGTTACTCTGATGTCAGTGTTTTCCTTTGTATAGACCTCCTCTGTAACCCCTTGGATATATGCCCCTACACTGTATGTCATTTGATGATCTGTTTCCTGTAGACCTCACGGTAAGCCCCTGAGATCACCTCATACACTGTTGGTCATTTCATGATCCGTGTTTCCTGTGACCTCACGGGTACCCCATTGATGTCAAAGTTCTTGTAGACCTCACTGGTAATTCCCTTGGATATGGCCACCCTAACACGGTATGGTCATTTGATGATCCAGTGTTTCTTGTAGACCTCACTGGTAACCCCTTGAGATATGCCTCATAACACTGCATGGTCATTTGATGGTCATCGTTTCCTGTAGACCTCACTGGTAACCATTGATGGTCAAAGTTTCTTGTAGACCTCACTGGTAATCCTTTGAGATAAGCCTCATAACACTGTTGGTCATTTGTGGTCAGTGTTTCTTGTTAGACCTCACTGGTAACCCCTTGAGATATGCCTCATAACCACTGCATGGCATTTGATGGTCATCGGTTTCCTGTAGACCTCACTGTAACCATTGATGTGCAAAGTTTCTTGTAGACCTCACTGGTAATCCTTTGAGATAAGCCTCATACACTGTATGGTCATTTGATGTCAGTGTTTTCTGTAGACCTCACTGTGTAACGCCCTTGATAATATATGCCTCATAACACTGCATGGTCATTTGATGTTATCGTTTCCTGAGACCTCACTTTTAACCTTGAAATGGTCGCAGTTTCTGTGTAGACCTCACTGGTACTCCTTTGAGTAATACGCCTCATAACACTGTATGGTCATTTGAGGTCATTGTTTTTCTTGTAGACCTCACTGGTAACGCCCTTGAATATGCCGTCATGACACTGCATGTCTTTGATGGTCATCTTTTCCTTAGACCTCACGGGAACCATTGATGGTCGAAGTTTCTTGTAGACCTACTTGTAATCTTTGAGATAAGCCCCCATAACACTGTATGGTCATTTGATGGTCCAAGTGTTTCTTGTAGACCTCACTGGTAACCCCTTGAGATTGCCTCATACACTGCATGGTCTTTATGGTCATCGTTCTGTAGACCTCACTGTGTAACCATTTTATGGTCAAAGTTTTTCTGTTAGACCTCACTGTAACCTTTTGAGATAAGCCTCCTACACTTATGGTCATTTGTATGGTCATTGTTTCTGTAGACCGCACTGGTAACCCCTTGATATATGCCTCATAACACTGCATGGGTCATTTTGATGGGTCATCGTTCCTGTAGACCTCACTGGTAACCATTGATGGTCAAAGTTTTCTTGTAACCTCACTGTTAACCATTGAGATAGCCTCCCACCACTGTATGGTCATTAGATGGTTTCAGTGTTTTCCATTAGACCAACCGCACTGGTAACCATTTGATGTATGCCCTCCTAACCCTGTAGGGTCATCTTTTGTTGTTAACAAACCATTTTCCGTTAGGTTTCTGCTGCCCCCTTGCGTTTGCCTCAAACCACTAAATAGTCATTGTATCATCATATGGCATGTTTCCCCATACTCTATCTGTAGGCTCATTTGACCTCTTTAAGGGCACGGCTCATACACATAATTATATGGTCAGTACTCTTTGTAGGCCACAGACTCCTCATGAGGCAGCGCTGTATAACTGTTTGGGGTCATTGTATGGTTGTATGGTGGTGTTTTTCCTGTTTTTTTCTATAGGTCTCCTGAACCCCTTCTGGTATTCCTTATAGAACACTGTAACTGGCCATATTTTTTCCATACTTTTTCTGTAGGCTTCTCGGGCACCCCTGGAGATATGCCTCATACAATTATATGGACATGGTAAATGGTCAGTGTTGGCTGCCATATTTTCTAATACTTTTCTGTAGGCTTCCTCAAGCAACCCCTGGAGATAGGCCTCATAACATTATTGGACATGTAATGGTCCATAACGACATTTTGTCCATACTTCTCTGTAGGCTTCTCGGGCACCCCTGGAGATAGCCTCATAGCATTATATGGACATGTATGGTTAGTACGGCCATATTTTTCCATCCCCTTTCTTTAGGCTTCCAGCAAACCCCTGGAGATATGCCTCAAGCATTATAAATGGACATGGTATGGGTTTCAGTATGGCCTGTGTTTCTAATACCTTTCTGTAGGCTTCTTTGGCAACCCCTGCAGATGCCTCCTAACACTGAGTTTCCTTATGAGAATGATCGACAACAAATCAAGAGTCCCTCCAGAGTCCCTCTACTACTTCCTAGATACGGATTTACTACGCATGGGGTTTACGAGGCAACTCGTTGTCCAAAAACCCCATTCTTATAAACACTCATACTCATCTCTCGGCTCCTCATCATTGTGGGCATTGCAGAAGGTTCTCCCTATCGGTTTTTCCTCCTCCACTGGAACATCCCGTTATGTTTGGCGTCTGTATACCCAGCATGACTCTGGTATTTTTGAAAAAAAAAAAAAACGTCACTTTGGACCAAATTATGTCAGAATGTCATGGTTTCCATTTGTGTGTGTCCTGTGGCTGAACATTCCTGCGCCCCGTAAAATGGCGGATAAAAAACATTCATGTAACTGGAGTCTGCCTAAATCCCTCACATTATTACCCTTTCCACCTCTACGATACAAGAAAAAAAAATAATCTATTTCCTTTTATCCATGAATTTTTCCATGGCATCTCAATACCACCCCGACAATCCTCGAACTCCTGACTGAGGTAGCAATCGGTTTTTAGATGCTTAAAGAGAAGGGATTTAAAGGGGTCGACGCTATTAAAAACTCATTATCGGAACTCCATTCAGAGTCCCAGAAAAGAAAAAAACAACTATTACCCAGTGTGCACCGCGCTACAAAGAGCGATTTGCCTCTGGGGACCAAGTGTAATACTTCATTTAACCTGTGGGGGAGCTGCAGACATGCTTGCTAGTAGCTTTTCCTCATAACCCGCCCTGACTTTACATACCACTATGAACGTGGTTTGATTTTCACACTGATTTTGGATATAGGGCAGCCATGTTTTTCCAATCTGGAGAATTCCATTTAATAACTTTTTTATTTGTAGGGGGTTTTTTTTTGCCAATTCACTTTAGTCAATTTTTTATCTCTTGTCTTTCGTTCCGCAAACGTTGGGCACATAACTGCATGCCAATTACAGTCCCTCAGGTCACAGCTCCTTAACACAGATTGGCAGGACTGGACCAGCAGTCGACTCTCAGGTACGTACATGTCAGCTTCTTGTCTAGTGTGGGGGGGTCTACAAGAGTATCGTAGGGTGGGATTGTCACCATTGCTAAAAGAGTACCTACCTGCTCCAGCTCTCTGTCCCACTGCGCAGCCTCAGTCATCTTTGGGAGGGAAGTGTTTGCACTCTGTGATCACTTGGCCAATCAGTACCACATTTGTCACATGACCAGAAAGGGGGTTGTACTACTTTCATGAACAGGAAGCAGAAGTTTCTTCTCCATTGAAGGGGGAAAAAACTGGAAAACCGCTTTACCCAATGTTTTGGTTTTCCCAAGAGTGTCCTTTTAACTGTACGTATAAGACTGTCACCTACTTAAGAACACCCGACGGACAAACTGACCCCTAGTTAACAAATGGACTCATCTGGATGTTGGTAATTTACTGTACTTTTAGTCTGGCTACAATATCGCTTTACAGTTATCACAGGTGTCTACAATTAAGGCTTTTAATTGGTTCATCCGGTTTCTTATGACAATCCACATTTTTAAAATCCATCGTCACAGAGACAAAAAAAATTTTGGCTCATGCGACAAAGTTAATATACCGTTTCCGACTTAACATACAATTTCAACTTAGACAACCTACAGAAGCCTCTTGTACGGACCCGGGGACTTGCCTGTATATTTAAATTTTTGGATATTTAAATGTGGTTGTCTGGGAGTGTCTGCTTTGGCCAATCATGTAGGCCAGGGGTCACATGACCAGAAAGGGGTTGTACTTCAGGAACAGGAAGCAGAAGTTCTTCTCCATGAAAGGGGGAGAATTTGGAACCCCGTTTAAAGAATGTATTGGTTTTCCAATTGTCCTTTTAACATATATACGGTATATATTTTTTAATTTGTGGGAAAATTTGGAAAATAAGGTGGTTAAAGGTGATTTTTCCAGCTAAGAAAATTATTATGACACTTCGGTGCAGTAGTGCCGTGCCCCCCTTCAGGTGTATCGGAGGGTGGGATTGGCACCCTTTCTAAAAAAAAGTATTTACCCTGCTCGGCTCACTGTCCCCACGGCACAGCCCCATTTTTCTTTGTGGTGGGACGTGTCCCCAGTTGATCGCTGGGGCCCAATCAGTAGCCATAGGGGGGCACTGACACAAAATTGGGTTGTACTCTAGAACGTAACACCAGAGAAGGGGAAAATTCTGTTAACAAAGTAGTTTTTCCCAACATATAGGCATATATATTTTTTTTTAAATTAGGAGATTATTATTTAGGAGGCTTCAAGGTTAATTTCCCCTTTAAGAACCATTGAAATTACTCATACAGAAGGGGCATGAATTATCCAGGACACTGTCCTCATTGGCTGAATTTTCTAATCCCTGATGAATTTTTTCAGGTTTTAAAAAAATTAACTAAAAGCTTTTTTCCCCAATTTAAATAACATCCGCCGCCGATTATGTGCACGCGGGTTCACTCTCGTGCACAGAGGTGAGCCGACCCCCTGTATAATTCTAGTGTATCCCCTGAGAATGTAAATGACTGGTATAGACAATTATTAACTTTCGGCTCCTCATTGAGCAGTCACCACACTTATTCTAGGACTAGAGCCGCGAGCGCTATAATGACATCCTGCCCTGCCGACAGCGCCAATGTTCTCCAACAAGACCGAACCTTATCGAGAATTACAACTTCAACCGATGCAGCAATACTATCGGCTGCGGCGGGGAACCCCCATATTAGCCATTCGCGTTTTAATCACCGTGCCTTGTAATTAGTATTACAGAATTAAAATGTATACATTCTCCATTTTTTCGAACTTTGCACGATAGTCTTCTTATTCCTGCCTAAAGGGTTTTCCTGAGCTCTTGTACCATGATGACCTATTCTTTAACTTGTGTTTCAGGCTCTTATAGAACTAATGAACTATCCCCTTTAATTGGGTTTCGTGCTCTTATAATATCTAATGAACTCTCCCTTTAAATTGGTTTTCAGGGCTCTTATAAGACTAATGAACTTCCCCCTTTAAATTAGGTTTCAGGGCTCTTAAGACTAATGCACCTATCCCTTTAAATTGGGTTTCAAGGCTCTTATAAGACTAATTTAGCTTCCCTTTAAAGTCGGTTCAGGTCTTAAAGAACAATTACCTGATATCCCTTTAAATTTGGTTCAGGGCTCTTATAACTAAGGACTATCCCTTGAATAGGTTTAGGCTCTAATAAACTAATGGGAACTAGCCCTTTAAAATGGGTATTAAATGTTTGTTATTTATAAAAGATATGATAACATTCTTCTTGTAGCCTTTCCCAGTGCAATGGATGCGGGTCCTCACACTGCTGTGCTCTCATCTCTTCTCTTATATCTTGTGCTCTTGAACTCCTCCTCCACAACCTTCCTCCATGCTCTGAGTGATTGCTGTGTGTCCATATCAATGAGAGCTGGATATAGCTTTTACATAGAACATAAGAGAGAAACTGTGGAGTAGATCACAGAACACGAGCACAGCAGTGTGAGGATAACGCCCCCTCCCCCTTGAAAAAAATTGACACTCCTGACACTGATGTCTCAAATTTATGGCATTTTCTTGTTAAATTCTACCACTTAATGAATGGGAAAACCCTGTAAAAAGGGATGGGTCATTAGAATAAGAGCCCATGAAATCCCTTTTAGAGTGGACTAAGATATAGACTGAACATAAGACCTACACTTTTTATGACAAGTACCACTTTAAGAAAACAGTTTCTTGGCAACCTTGTCGGTGAATTCCTGTAAGGGATGGTTCATTTTCATTGTTGGTGGGGGTCCCCCCGGCCACCCATCAACTAACCCATTAACTCAAAGTATTACTGTGGTTCCACAATATAAATTTTCTTTAATTTTACTTCTACAAACCTTAAATCAAATTCTTTCTGTTGGCTGTAAGCAACTGGCTGAGTCAGAAGTAACGAACATGTCTTCAAATCTCAAACTGATGTTGAGAGTTGTTCAAAGTTGACATCCCCTTTAATCGAGCTCTAATTTGTGTATATTAAAACATCCTCATGTTAAAAGTTCATTCATACAATGTCCCAAACATCTCCCGTCCTCCTAAACCTTAACGCAAAGCTCTTCCTGGGTTTAGCACCGCTACAGCAGGAGCTTTGGTCATCTCCTCCCCCGTTAGATAAGCCACATCCCCTAGCCATCTGTAGACAACTGGAAAGTTACTGCTTCCTGTAAGATTTTGGTACTACATTGCAGACTGAATAAATACGCAGGTACTATTTTTCTTTGTATCATTATCGCTCAGCGTAACGCCTCTAAAATATCTGGTTATTACTCTTACGTGTTGTTTTTTTTTTCTCATAAAACCCCGGTGCCCTAATAAAAAGCGGTCGTTAGTCTAGAAATTATTACGTACGGCAGCGTTAAAGGGAGTTTATGTTTTTTATTATATGCGAGTTTTCCGCTACTTAGTGTTTATCACACCTCGGTGTGTACGTATTGAGCAGCTGTTCATCCGCGTGTTATTGTCTCTAGCTCGATATTTTAATGTTTTTTTTTTGTTTTTTTTCTCTAAATTATAGCTTTATACCAAGCACATTCCTGTTCCTCGAGCAATAATTAATCTAGGTTGGAGGGTGCGGGTTTTAACGAGCCGTGCACCTGTGTGACATCACATGACCAGGCAACAGTGTTTTTCCACTGGAAGTAGAGAGTGAAGCCTCCTATAAAATGACAGCAAGCAGAGATCTAGAAAACCGTGAGGAATTGATACAGAGAGTACATCGGACCTTTCATTACGCAAACAATGTCAAATATTTGCTGAAAGCGGACGACCCCTTTAAGCTTGGACCCGTGAGCAGAAAATATTGGCTTCCGCTCAAAAGAAACAAAAAGAAACATTCGTGAGGGTGTATTTTGGGGGCCAAAATGAGACAAATCTGGGCCTAGGAGAAGCAATAGTTAAAAAAGTTTTTTTTTTTTTTGAAAATACATTTTTCTATGTGTACAGTATTTTATGCTATTTTTACTGAGTTTGCTCAAAATCAAATGCACCAAACATGTCCACCCCTTTAAATACTCCCGTATTACACCTAATAAATGGGTAAAAATTGATCATGAGCCCTTTAAAATTTACCATATCACACCAAATAAATGGGTACAAAAGGAATCAGTGGACCCTTTAACTCCTACCTTATTACATCTAATAAATGGGTCAAAACTATGAGGACAATCCCTTTAATTACTACCGTATTACACAGAACAAATACGTTAAAAAATTTTCATGAGCGCCTTCACTATTACCATATTACACCTAATAGATGCATACAAAAAGGATCCATGGGCCTTTAATTACTACCATAGAACATCTAATAAATGGGTAAGAAAGGATAACGATCCCTTTACCTATTACCATATTACACCTAATTATTGGGTAAAATAGAATTGTAAACCTTTTAACTACTACCATATTACACCTAATAAGTGAGACTTAAAGGGGCTGTCCTCATTTAGCAAATAATTGGTATGTTTTGTGTAAGGAAAAGTGATGACATTTTCCAATAAACTTTCTGTATCAATTCCTCACGGTTTTCTAGATCTCTGCTTGCTGTCATGCTCCTGTCCATGGGGTGCGATGGACAAGCAGGCGCACGATCCGTTAGTATCACAGGGAGTAACCAGTGCTGTGTGATACCTGCGTGTCCATCACACACCATGGACAGGTTTCTATCCACTGGAAGTAAACATCAGAGCATGACAGCAAGCAGAGATCTAGAAAACCGTGAGGAATTGATACAGAAAGTATATATTGGAAATTTGCATCACTTTTCCTTACACAAAACATATCAATAATTTGCTAAAGGGTGGACAACCCCTTTAAGTCTCACTTATTAGGTGTAATATGGTAGTAGTTAAAAGGTTTACAATCCTAATTTACCCAATAATTAGGTGTAATATGGTAATAGGTAAATTTGCTAAAAGTGGACAACCCCTTTAACAACTTTTCATATATTTTTAAAAAATGCCATTTAAGCCCCGCCCCACATAACCTACCTCAACCGTCGTAAGCGCCCACTTAGGTGGAGTTTACATAGTGAATTTCTAGGTTTTTCCCGGAATATTTAGGGGCTTACTCTTCCCCTATGGCAGGGGTGAATCTAAAGCTATAGAATAGCACCCTCCTCCGACCAATCTAGTAGTACCAGGGCATTTTTTTGGTAGGTGGGTTCACACCCATGCCGACATTGGGTGTCCGGTCCTGCATCATAGCAGGTGACTGCGCCCCGGATGCTGCTCCCCCCATCTTGCTTCAGTTGGTGCTGCCTGAGGCAAGAGGCTCAACCTGCCTCATGACTGGTGCCCCCCTGCCTTAAGGCTTCTGACGTCAGGCCCCTTTTGGTTACTGCATAACACAGCTTGACTTAAAGGAAATCCACCACCAGGATGAAGGATTGTAAACCAAGTACACTGATATACTGGTGTGCGGCCCCTCTGGCAGGATATGTTCTTCTTTTATCTTCTAATGCCCTGGTTTTCATGAAAAAAAGGCTAAAAAAATATGCAAATGAGCCTAAGGGGCTCCAGGCTTTATTAACATCTATGGAGGCGGGAGCCCCTCAGGCTCTTTTGCATAATTTTAAAAGCCTGGGCATAAGAAGATAAAAGAAGAACATATCCTGCCAGAGGGGGCACACACCAGTATATCAGTGTACTTGGTTTATGGTCCTTCATCCTGGTGGTGGATTTCCTTTAAACTTGGGTTATTTTAATGAGGCTGACTTGCAATACCAGGCACTGCCTGTGGGAGAGAGTGGCGCTATTTCTAGAAAGGTAAAAGCTCTATTTTTCTTATCCCATCCAACCCCTTTAAGAAACGCCTGCGCTGTAAGGAGTAAGTGACTTATACATTACCCGGCAAGGGGTGATGAGTGTGCGAAATCTGTGCATATTATATTTCATTGGTCTAAAGAGGTCGTATCCAGAGGTAAGTGGCATCAGCAGTAATACTAGCGCAGAACACAGACATAATCAGAAATAATGAAGTAGGTCATAACCGACTAAGCATCGTTATAGCGAGTGCCGGGGAGCGGAGAGGATTACAGTCACATCATCTATTGTTCTCTGTTATCAGCCACCCTTCAGGGATGAAGGGGACAACCCTGGTTACTTCAGCACTGGGACATCAGAGCAGAATATAAAGTATCCATTAAGTATCCCATCAAAGAATTCTATTTAGAACCATATGGCGGTATTATATGGGAACTGTATTGCGGTATTACATGGGCACTTTTTTTTTTAAATGAATTGCAACTCAGATGTATCTGATGTGGATACTATATGACAGTGGTGAGTACTACCTGTGTATCTATTGCATATTATGTAGACACTATATGGCGGTATTATTTAGGAACTGTATTGCGAGATATGCCCCCTAAACGTTATGGTTTGATGATCCATGTTTCTTGTAGACCTCACTGGTAACCCCTTGAGATATGCCTCATAACACTGCATGGTCATTTGATGGTCATCGTTTCCTGTAGACCTCACTGGTAACCATTGATGGTCAAAGTTTCTTGAAGACCTCACTGGTAATCCTTTGAGATAAGCCTCATAACACTGTATGGTCATTTGATGGTCAGTGTTTCTTGTAGACCTCACTGGTAACCCCTTGAGATATGCCTCATAAACTGCATGGTCATTTGATGGTCATCGTTTCCTGTAGACCTCACTGGTAACCATTGATGGTCAAAGTTTCTTGTAGACCTCACTGGGTAATCCTTGAGAATAAGCCTCATAACACTGTATGGTCATTTGATGGTCAGTGTTCTTGTAGACCTCACTGGTAACCCCTTGAGTAATGCCTCATACACTGCATGGTCATTTGATAGTCTATCGTTTCCTGTAGACCTCATGTTACACCTTGATGGTCGACAGTTTCTTGTAGACCTCACTGGTAATCCTTTGAGTAATAGCCTCATAAACACTGTATGGTCATTGTGGTCAGTTGTTTTGTACTTGTAGACCTCATCTGGTAACGCCCTTGAATATGCCTCATACCACTGCCATGTCATTTGATGGATCATCGTTTTCCTGTAGACCTCACGGGAACCATTGATGGTCGAAGTTTTTGTAGACCTCACTGTGTAATCCTTTGAGATAAAGCCCATAACACTGTATGGTCATTGATGGGTCAGTGTTTTTGTAGACCTCACTGGTAACCCTTGAGATTGCCTCATAACACTGCATGGTCATTTGAGGTATCGTGTTCTGTAGACCTCACTGGTAACCATATGGTCAAAGTTTCTTGTTAGACCTCACTGTACCTTTGAGATTAGCCTCTACAATGTATGGTCATTTGTATGGTGGCAGTGTTTTGAGACCCACTGGTAACCCCTTCGAGATATACTGCCTCATAACAGCGCATGCGGTCATTTTGATGGGTCATCGTTTCCTGTAGACATCATGAGATAGATAGATAGATAGATAGATAGATATGAGATAGATAGATATGAGATAGATAGATATGAGATAGATAGATAGATAGATAGATATGAGATAGATAGATATGAGATAGATAGATAGGAGATAGATAGATAGATAGATATGAGATAGATAGATGATAGATAGGAGATAGATAGATATGAGATAGATAGATAGATAGATATCAGTTACAAAGTTATATAGATAGAAGGTAAGATACACATGAGAAGATGTATAATAGACAGAACACTTTGCTCCTGTATTTCGGGCTCTTGTATATATCAGTGACTACACTACGGCCTCTAGCGGTGACTCACAATGTGATGGAAATGTTTCCCGCACTGTGGTGATATAAACCTTATATCAGGACACACAGAGGATCCGCTCTGATATCAGCGGGACGCACTCAGCTCTGCTACATCCACACACCTCATGCACTGTGATTCTCTGCCTTCCATCATTTTATTAGGATATTACAAGTCAATAAACCCCCCAAAACATCCAAAACTTTTGCCACGCCCCTGAAGATAATGGATCCCCTTCCACCTATGGTAGTGGCGATCAGGGGGGACCAGAACTTTTTGGACCATCCCATTACTGAAGAACTACCGTCATCTCGAGACAAAATGACAATTTCCAAAAAAATTTCTAAAAATGAGATGGATAATTAGGACTTACCTGGGCATGGGGCATCTCTGAAACCCTCCTGGCGGCCATGTTTATGGTGCCCCCCACCAATTTGCTGGTGGTCTGTAGGTTAATGGGGGCGGTCTGCGGGGGTTGGGCGCTGTTGGCCGCCGCCGGTGCTGAGGCCGTAGCTGTTTTCTGGCCGTTGAGGTGTGCGGTCACCATCGTGACGGGTGCTTTGGCCTGGACGACTGAGATGGCGATGCCCCCCTGACTGTTTGGTGCCTTGATGAGCGGGATGGGCTTGGCACTTTCCACAGGACAGCTCCGCACCGCCAGCTTCTGCCAAGCAAAAAAAAAAAAAACAAGAAGGTGGGTGAGAAGAAGCGAAGCACAAAATTCAGCGCCCTCCTACACGTCTGCACGCACCTCCCCCCGGCACCACCTACCGGTGCAGGCACGGGCACAGCAGGGGCGTTACACAGCACATATCACAGGGCACCATCTGCCTCTGCATTAGGCTCCGAGCAGAAGACGAGGGATCGGGGGAAGTCATCCCTCCTGATGAAACAACTCCAACCGGGCTCCGAGTCTGATCCTCCGCCAGGAATATCACCGCGCTTATCCCTAACCACCAGGGTCTCCGCTCCAGCACGACTCCAGCTGAGCCGAGCTCATCCATCTCCCTCCATCACAGGGACAAGAAGCAGCCATAGCATGTGATCCCCAGCGCAGGACAAGTCATTATCAAAGGGAAATCCGGGATTTTTGTAACTTTTTTCGAGGGAAAATAATCTGTATTATTCTACGATGCTTTTTACTATATTGTTAGGTTTTCATTTTGTCGTCTATTATTACGTTTTTTTTAAATCTATTACTTTGTATAACATTCCCATTATTACATGTCGTTGTTTGTACTTTACAATTACTTAATCTATGATGGTTTTTTTTTTTTTTTTACAATATTGTTAGGTTTTTATTTAGTTGCCTATTATTACGTTTTTTTAATCCATTACTTTGTATAATGTTCCCATTGTTACATGTTGTTGTTTTTGTTCTTTTGCTTTAATTTTACTACTTTTATATCATTATAAAAGTCTCACGCTTGAGGGTCTGTCTACTGTTTTTTCTATCTTTTTACAATTCATGGATTTCATTCGAGTTGGTGAAATGTATTTCTACATTAAGTCAGATTATATATATATTTATGTAAATTAGATTTTTTTGTCAATATCAGGCCCTTGATGGGTTCTGAATGTGTACAATATAAAACTAGATTATTAATTATTATTATCTTTTTCATTATTAATATTATTATTCATATTATTACTATTATTAATTTAAACCATTTTTATTGTACTTTTAGAATTTTTTATTGCTATGATATTATTTTTTTAATATTGTCAGCATAATCATTATTATTACTTATATAATGTTGTTAATTATTAGTATCATTTTTCTATTATTATCTTATTTTTTACTATTATTTTTAATAATTTTATTACTTTTATTACTGCTTTTTTACTACAAAAATTTTAAAGTACAGTATATTTTTTAAGTTATTTTACATATTGGGTATTATTATTTATTTTTATTATTATTTGTATTATTGTTATTAATATTCAAAATGGTGACAATTATTATTATTATTGCCATTATTACTATTTTATTATTACAATTTTTTTTAATTATTTTTATTTTTTCTTGTTAATTACTCTATTTTTTTGTTTTCAGTGTATTTTACTATTAAAAATAAAACATCAACATATATTAATATTGTTATCCATATCATTAGTTTATTATTTTTTCATTATTTCAATACTATTATAATTTCAATTTTCCTTTTTAATATATATATAATTTTTTTTTATTACAGGCAGTCCCCTACTTAAGGACACCCGACTTACTATAGTCCCAGGCTGCAATGATCAGCTGTAAAGTGTCTGAAATGAAGTTTTATTGATAATCCTAAAAATTTTGAAACCCCAATTGTCACTGGGGCAAAAATTTTTTGTCTGGATCAACAATTATAAAATATACAGTTTTGACTTACGGTACATACAAATTCAACTTAAGAACAAACCTACAGAACCTATCTTGTACGTAACCCGGGGACTGTCTGTAGTAGGATTTAATTTTTTTATAATTTTTGGATTTTTTTTATATTATATTTTTTTTTTACATTATTTTTTATATTATATTATTTTTCTATATTTTTATATCAGCATTATTACTAACATAATATTATTGCTTATATTATTTTTAATTATTATGATCATGCATTTTTTTTCTACATTTTACCGAGACTTAAAAATACTTAAATAAACTAAAAGAACGGGAAAAAAAAAAGACTCCTTCTGTACACGCATGGTTAACCTCGATAAAAGTTGTTAAATAATTCATAGAAATTAGCCTGGAAGTTTACATAACGTACACACGAGTCTATGATCTTATTCCAGCATTACAAGGCAGGGGGTGTTTTTGTCGTATTTTTCCGTGTAGGAGATGTATCTTTTTATCATTACCCAGCGTAGGGCGCGTTTTACACGACAGCAGGAGAGCGGCACGCCCGATTACACACTGGCCGGACACAATCTTTCCAGGCTCTGACTTGTAATTCAGGAATTTGTCAGAAATTACTGTGCCTATTTAAACCTAGCCAAAAAAATTTTTTTTTTTTGCATATATTAACCATACTTACCATTAAATATTAAATAATATATTAAATTAACATACATTTTTTTAGTTTTTTAAAAAAAATATATATTTTGTCATATTTTTGGCTCACTTCCTACTTGATATTTTTAGATTGTATTACTTCATCCGATTTCCGTTCTGATTTCCCATTACTTTGCACTGGATGGTCCTCCAGAAGTGACTCCGCCTCCATCACTATGTTACATCATTATGTAATGGTAATCGTAGTCAACAGGGGAGGGAGGGGTTCAATACCAAAACTGAACCTGCAAAGAAAATTGCAGCCCTTGAGTGTTGTGTAGAGATAAGCGGACCCAAAATTTAGGTTCAGGTACCAGGACATATTGCCAAATTGGTGGCTGTGCAGCCAATGAGGCAAATTGACGCCCCTACCTACCAGTCATTGCTGTTATTGGCCAAGGGTGTCGCCACTGTCCAATCACAGCCATGGCTAGTAGGTAGGGGCGTTACTTTGCCGGATTGGCTGCACAACTACCAATCCAGCACTATGTCCGGGTCGCATGGATTGCACCCGAACACTTGACCCAAACCTAAAAAGCAATCTCAAGTGTTGAGACTATCATAATCCTAACTGTCTGGAGGCCCTAGTGTGCTTATTCCAACTTAGAGGAATATTTTTATATTTTGATAAAATTAGCCCCCCCCCCCCCATCGAGACCCTCATACAGTACCTTAAGGGGAATGTCCTAACCTACAGTACCGATCCTCAGACCTAATATTTGACTCTATGCTTTTCAATATCATAGGTAGCATTCCAGGATAGTGTACATAGAAATTAAAGGGGTTGTCTAGGATTAGGTAAATAAAGATGCTCTCTACGTAACAGTGCCACACCTGTCCATAAATGGTATTGCAACTAATCTCCAGTGGATAGTTCAGTAGTATAAAATTGAAAACCCCTTTAAGATAAACATTGCTTTGCATTAACTGCTTAGGAGCATGTGCCTGGGTAAATAATATCAAAAACTGATACTGATACCCCCAGGGGTCAACTTACATTCTCTGCTGCCAGAGGTGAACTATAAAATGTAATATATCATGTTATTTTTTTTTAGTAAGTTGGTTCCCCATGCAGTCTCATACCCATGCTTACATCAGGTGTGAGGAGACACGTTGGTCAGACTTTGTCTCTGATGCTGCCCCCACCTTCCTTCAGTTGGTGCTGCCTGAGGTGAAAGGCTCAACTGGCCTCATGGCTGGTGCACCCTTGGATACCCCTTTAACTAGGAAATTTCATCTGGCTAACTTTGACCCATTTTGCAGAGAGTTTTTCTTCCCGATACTACGCACATGTATACTTAGAATTCGACTTCTGGTGGCGGCCTACCTAGCCTGGGAATCGGGCTTTTCGAAAACTTCTTTCTTATATGCATGGTTGACTTGGATGGGCTATCTAGAAACTCCCTAAAACCAGTCATACTTTGACTGATCAAGAATGGTAGGATCCGCTGTCTAAAATGTAACGGGGGAGATTTATCATCGAGTTTCTGAGGTAAAACTGTTCTAGTTGCCCATGGAAACCAATCAGAGCTCAGCTTTCATTTTATAAACAGCTGTTGGGAAATGAAAGCTGAGCTCTGATTGGTTGCCATACTGTAGGTAACAACAGTTTTACCTCAGAAACTTGATGTTTCTCACTAGTTTCAGCCAAAAAAACCTTCAAAAACACTCTTGATATAAACAATATTATCCTTCCGGCTCTAGTGCGCCCGTAGCTCATCTACAATCGAGGGGTTTTATCTAGATATAAATTGCCACTTGAGATGCAGATGTAAGCCTTGACACAACCCTTTGCTTGTGGGAGCATGTAATTAAGAGAACAAAAAAAAAACAATCAAACACAAAGCGCATAACACACTGTAACGCAATCCTCCTGTAAACCATCACCACCAGTTAACTGTTTGGAGTGTACCGGTAAATTGCCTTAATAAAGCGGATCCTTCAATCGCGAGTAATAACCCCACGAGGAAACATAAAGGACACAATTAAGACCTTATTCGAGGTTTTTTTTTTTTTAAATTACAGAAATAATGTAAAAATGGTAAAATTAAAATTTTTGTCATTTTTGGTAGTACTCCATATAAAAATATAATAATGTTGGAATCGCAGCTCAGAGCAGTTGCCAGTTCCCATCTGTCACACGGCACTAAGGGGCGCTCTTGTCTGGGCAGCCAAAAAAATTTCAACCTTTCCAAATTCCGGAATACATCGATGGAAAATCCAGATGTCAGATGAGCAATTGTTTTACATTGTGATTAATTGTTTATGACATTCTAACAGCCTAAGCATCAGACAGGGGGTGAGCGGAACTTTTTTATTTTTTTTCCCAAAAAGAGGGTCCCTCAATATCCCAAAATAAGAACAAGTTAACAGTAATAAAATTGCTGGCACAATTTGGTGGAGAATGCGGGCACAATATGAGATCTTGGAATGGAAAAAAGGACGGCAGGAGAAAAAACTAAATAAAACTTTGATTGGCGTCATGATGTTGGTATGTTCTGAGGATCACAAGATGTCCTCGTTCTGTTCCTTGTCTATAGGTGTAGAAGATTAAAATATGGACAATTTAGGTGGCCGTCTTGGGGCCATTTCTGGGGGACCATTGGCCACTTAAACCAACCATCAAGTTTTATACTATTCTGCAGTATGTCCTGGTTCTGTTCCTTTTATACTAGAGACGTAAGAGGACCTTTGAACTGGACCCACCCCCCGTCCTCTCTGTAAAGTAAGCTTGGCTTGGGTACCATATGTAGGCAATCAAACTGAGCGGGGAGACCACAAATTTGAAATGGTACAGGATCCATTAAAGTCTTAAGCTGATAATTGAGGAAAATTGTCTTGTCCTTTGGACATAGTCGCAGAGTTGGATTGATTTTCTGAAATTAGTGCGAGGTACAAATTGCAAATTTGGTGGAGAATGCGGGCAAACTATAAGCTTTTGGAACGTAGGAAAGGGAGCTAGGAGGCACCACAAAATAATACGTCTGACACGTGTTATGGTGTTGGTAAGATTATTGTAGGGAAACATCATCCAGGTCAATTCTTAGGCTTTCAAGATATCCAGTTTGGAACTAGGCCTAGGCCTACAGTTGGACATATTCTTTAATCATTATTGACCACAGTCCAACTCAATTCTGCTATTTATGTCTAGGAGAGAAGGTCTGGATGTAACAGTGGCTACATCTGAACACAAAAACCTGCAAATCAATACTGTCCTCTTTTTTATCGAGTGGGCTTCATTACGGAGCCGCACAACACCGGCCGCTGCTATTGTTTTCACAAGATGTCAATGATTATAGAAAACAGTGGTCTGACGCAGGTGACAAAAGACCCTCCACTCTCTAATCTGTCTGATTTCTATCTCCCTGAGATGCTCCTCACGTCAGCGCCATGCGGCTTTTATTCTGATGAGTTTGAGCTTCTGATACCAAACCTTTCATGTTAACTCTACAGTCATTATGGAAACAGTAATCCTCAAAAGCTAGGTCAAGGGGTTCTCAGATAGCCAAACCTTTCTCTACTGTGTTATGATGGGGGGCAAGTCCAAAATCTTTTTGGAGAAGACTCAATCATGGCTCTAAAGTACTTTCGAAACTTCTTCATGCACTGGTTCTGGTCAGCTACGATTGTGGAAGGTCAAGAGAAGGGCTAGGTGGTCCTAAAATGAGGGCATGATATGATCCGGCAACATTTTGTCTTGAGGTGGGTCTGTACCAGGGCCCCAAACTATAATGTATTTAGTACTGGTCTTATAGTATGAGAAAGTTACACCTTATGGGCCACCTAGAACTTCTGGACCTGGATGTGACTCTACCTTTTGCCTCCCTCAAGTTACCTGAGTTACTCTGATTACTCAATACATACCTAAGGAAGTTTCTATACTAGAATACACTATTCTTTACAATCTTATAGGGAACCTGTCACCAGGAGACCCATTTTTAGCACTCCCCCGGTCCCCACAGAGCATAGTACATACACTGCCAAAGTGTTTTTGTATAAAAAATAGGTTTTACAGAAAAAAAGATTTGTTATATTGTACCTTTCATTAGCATCTGCTGTGTGACTAGGCACCCGTCCCCTGGGAGTGGCTAGAAAGGAGCATTTCCCCCCCCCCCCACCCTTGGTAAACTGCTCCTCCATGTGTCCTTTTCAAATATATGAATAACTCCCCTCACTCGGGATTGGCTGTAGAGGAGTAGGGGGTGTGGCTAAGCCAAGTGATGAGTGTTTTCATATATTTGAAAAGGACACATGGTGGAGGGGTTTACCAAGAGTGGTGGGGAAACTGCTCCTTTCCAGCCCCTCCCAATTGGCAACTGCCTAGTCACACAGCAGATGCTAATGAAAGGTACAATATAACGTATCTTTTTTTCTGTAAAACCAATTTTTTTATACAAAAACACTTTGGCAGTACATGTACTATGCTCTGTAGGGACTGGGGGAGTGCTAAAAATGGGTCTCCTGGTGACAGGTTCCCTTTAAGGTCCAGAAATCTATGAAGGTCTGAGATCTTGGATCATCACTGGTGAGATCTTCAAAGTAGGTCAACAGATGTCTCCCGAGGTATCATTTATTACGAAGTTACGGGAAGAAAGATGTGAGAACTGTGTAAGGAAATAGATATGGAATGATCATCTAAGGTCGGTGGTAAGGAAGAAGGTCCCATACGACCGGGTCACAATGTCTGAGACTTGATAGATGTCTGACACAGTTGAAGTCACGGTGAGAGCCTCTTAGCTGAGTGAGCCTCCGGGGTCTTCATTCCATACAGTAATAATTAGAAACCTCGGTAAAGTATTTACTCCTTCAGACCAGGAACGATCCTCTGCAAGATGCCTTCAAGAAAAATAGTGCTCTTCAAGGCAGTTTTATGTAACACTTAGAATGAATGGAAACATATCCTATGTTACTATAGATCTCCCCGGAGAGAACACAGAATCAATTCATTCCGGCAGTGGAAGTGTAAGACACATCTCAGAAAATATTCTACCAGGATGAGCCTGCTCTGCTATATTTAGCTGGAGATAGCGAAACGTTACCATAGTTTTTTTTGTATTTTTTTTCTTTCGATTGTTTTGCTACGATTTCAAAGGAGAAACCTAAACTATACGGGCGTGTAGGACTTGGTAATAGACATCCAAATTTAGCAAAAATTGAGAAACCAGGACTTTGTGCTTATCTATCGTACACATAAGCGCACCCTTTTTTGCAAAGTACTTGAGCCAACTACAATAAGATCCAAAAAGGTCCAAACCTATACACCAACTCAAGCTAAAACTACTTTTTGAGGCCACATCTTCCAAAGATTTTTCACAATTTTTTAGGTTTTGTCAGAACCTTCTGAATGGATTCTGGTTGCAGACTTCTGAGCTTGTTAATGACACCCAGAGCTTCTCCGCTGGAGCTGTGATTGACAGCTGCCTTGCAGAGTTGATTGTCCTAGATGAGCTGGGTGTGTGTTCTGTGGAAAGCTGGATTGTTTCACCTTCTAAACTGGGGGGTTTTCAGGTGTGGGTTGAGTTATGAGGTAGTTAGCTGCAAGGGGCGGTGTTCAGGAATTACTTAAATATCCAATTCTCAGTTCACTCAGTGCTGGTTATACTTTTTCCTGTGATTTGTAGTACTACTGTCTGCTTGTGTTTCAATGGACCTGTTCTCTGAAACCTATAACCCCAAGCTTGATGTGGCACCCCCAAATCTGTACCTGAGACTATATCCTGCCTGATCCAGAAACTTGAGCCCTAACCTGATCCCGAACCGGTACCCGAGTCTGTATCCTGTCTGATCTAGAAACAAGAGCCGACCTGATCTAGAAACAAGAGCCAACCTAATCCCAAACTCCAAATTGGTACCTGAGGTTGGATCCTACCTGATCCATAAATTAGTCCCGGCCTGATCCTGAACCCCAAACTTGTACCTGAGACTGCATCCTGCCTGATCCAGAAATTTGAGCCGCAGCCTGATCCAAAATCTGCACCTGAGCCTAGATTATGCCTGATCTAGAAACTTGAGCACCAATCTGATCCACAACCCCGTACCCCAACTTGATCCAGAACCCTGAACCCGTACCTGAGCCTAAATATAGTCTGAATTTGGATCCTGTATTAATTATGGAAGAACTAGTCATTGAGAATCAGCCTCTACCTTGATCTAAGGACTGGTCAGGATTCTTCAAATTTTTGGAATTTTTAAATTGAACCCACCACTATGTTCCCAATTAGATTTGGTCATGTAACCTCCCCCCTCATGGCCCGATAACTGGACCAAGCTCCAGGGAACAACCTCAAGCTGAACATAGTTCAGGTCACATTGTCCATAGAGTTTACTAGGTAACCTGACCTAAATCATCATGGCCAACAGCTATTGAGGCAGGATTGGGGCTCATTTACTAAGGGTCCGAATGGCGCACTTTCGTCGGGTTTCAAGGCGATTTCCGATTTGCGCCGAATTGGCGCACGCGATCGGATTTTGGCGCATTGGCGCCGGCTTTCACGCGACAGAAATAGGGGGGTGTGGCCGTCGACAACCCGACGGATTCGGAAAAAACGCGGAATTTAAAAAAGAATTTGTGTTGCTAGATCAGCACTTACATGCACCGGGAAGAGGATGGTGAACTCCGGCGGACCTTCGCGGCACCTGGTGGATATCGGGCACACGGACTTTAGTGAATCTCGGCAGACCCGAATCAGTGGCGGACAAAGCGCCGCTGGATCACGACTGGACCGGGTAAGTAAATGAGCCCCATTGTGTCTTGGACAACCGTGCCATGAGCTAAAATGAGAACTTTAAAAAAGTCAATGATGGATCATTTGGATTCCAAAGGAGACATCTAAACTACAAGAATATCTTGTTGCAGAATGGGCCGAATATCCAAATTTGCTAACAATTGAATGCACATTTCTTGGAACTTGAAGTTCTTAGAAGGTTCTCACTCACATCGATTAATCACACAACCTTTCCTTCTCCGTCCTAGTACTGACCTCAGTGCCAACAAGATCAACAAGGTCCAATACAATCTCAAGTTGAAGGTACCACGGATGTTTTTCACATTCATAAAGATTTTTCTATAGATAATCCAACCCAAAACTAAGGTGGACATGCATCAGAAAGATGTTTTGACTTGGACATTACCATACCTGAAGATGTTCCACCTACAGAACCAAACAACGACCAAGTATATGGACAGGTGTTTGCCATTGGTCAGCTTTTTTTTCTATGGTTGGTGGAAAATGGTCTAAATTTGTCTTCTGGTTCTCCAAAATCTATAGTGCAGCCACTTTAGGACCATTACAAACCATGCCGAGCAGTGTCCAAACCACTTTTGAAGCTCTACAGGTCTAGTGAATCAGACAAAAGGGGTTGAAGTCGAAGCAGAGTTGTCTCTTGCCTTAGGCAGCATCTCACAACCTCCAGACCTTCAACTACCCCCGACAGGTCATGGATTTAGGATTCGAATACAGTTGTATTATATATATATATTTAAAAGTCATCGATGTGAGAACATTGTTGGTCCAAAAACCAGGACCTGTTGAGAACAACTTTAGAAGACCTCATATGTTCTACCGAATGTCTTCTGTAGGGTCTGGTGAAGCATAGATGGACCTTCTAAGATCTACCTTCTTGGGTCCATAAACCCAAACTACAACCCGATCCCATCAAAACCACACAACGTCTCCCAAAAAACACCAGATCTGTCACGATCAATAGCTAAACAAAGCAATTCTGAGGGAAGCAATTTACATAAAGGAACATTGAGCATCAACTCCAGCCCCAGGGGAGGAGGACAAGATGGAGAAGCAGAAGATCTAGAGACGATACATGGGGGGAGGGAGAAGCGGCTCAAAGGAACAACTAAAATAATGGACTAATGAACTATTTTCTACTATTTCACAAGATCTCTGGAACATTTCTAAATCAAACAACCTGTCCAAACTTCTCACAGCTGAGGGTCTGTTACAATTTATTACAACATATATATAAGCTGCAGGCAGAATCACAGACAAACTAATCTCTGCTACGTCTAAATGTCCTCATTACCTTATACATCAGTATTTATCAGAAGTTTGGAGCAGGATAGTCCGGAAAACTTACTGTAGAGGGTGGATTGTCTGCGGAGTTAGATAATTGGGAGCCCAGGTCCATCTGCCACAATGTTTGCTGGGCCCCTCCTTAAGACCATTTGTATTAGCAGCCAGCTGTTCCCTTTACGACCCCCCCCCCCCCCCTCCAATGAGGATTTGAAGTGGGACGGATGAAAAGAGATAGGGGACAGGACACAACATAAAATAAACCACCACCACCTTTCCCTCTCTATCGTTTCCATCCAGATGTTTGCTGCGCCTAATATATCATCAACTTGCAATAGTTTTCATTTAGGCCCAAAACGGGCGCAAAACCTCCATGTCCACACGAAGGTGGCGTTTCTGAGAAGAAAGCACTGAGTCCCCTGTTGCTAGAAGAGCTCATTTCTAGCAGCATAGCTAGCCACAACCTGGAACATCTTAAATCACATCATCCTACATTAGATACACTGCAGACCTAAACATATAATAGATCATGAGATACACTGCAGCCACTGGACCATTAGATACTTTGATACAACACTGCAGAACACTAGAACATATAATAGAATACATATATACACTCAGACACTGGAACTATAATAGACCATTGATACACTGCAGACAAACTGGAACATCTAAAGATACATTAGATACACTGCCGACACTAGAACCTATAATAGATACATGAGATCTCTGCAGAACAGGGAACTCTAATCGTACACTTAGATACACTTCGGACACTAGAAATATAATAGATACCTATTAGAGACTCTGGCAGACACTGGAACATATAATAGATCTACATTAGATACATTACAGACCTGAAAAGAAATATAAAGATACTTAGATATCACATCCTACACTAGACCATATAGAATTAGATAATTACATACACTGCAGACACTAGAACATAGAAAGACATGAGTACAACTGCAGACCCTAGAACATATAATAGATACATTATATACCGCAGACACTAGAACAATATAATGATACCTTAGATCCTCTGCAACACGAGAACATATAATAGATACATTAGATTACTCTGCAAAACTGGAACATATAATAGATACATAGATCCTTACAGACACTAACTTATAATAGATACCTTAGATGACACACTGCAGCCACTAGAACATCTCATAGATACTTACATACCACAACTGCAGACACGAAACATATAATAGATACATTAGATACCTGCAGACACGACACTGGAACATATCATAGATAGCATTAGATACATTACGACACTATAACATTAATAGATACATTAAGATCCACTGCAGACACTGAGAAACCTCTAATAGATACATTACGAGCGAGCAGCAGCGCAGGAGCGAGCGCATCTGAGATGAGGAGCAGAGCGCTAGCGAGGAGCGGAGCGAGTGAGCGCCGATCGAGCGAGCTAGCCGGAGAGCTAGCGCAGAGGCGGAGCGAGCGGAAGCTGAGAGTCAGAAGATACGATCGAGCTAGGCGAGCGAAGGAGGACAGAGAGCGTATCTAGAGAGCGAGCGCCGAGCTAGCGAGCTAGTCTGATAGCTATCTAATATGCATGCGAGCTATCGAGCTATGAGCGCATGAGCTATCTATGATAGCTCATATCTAGCTAGCTCAGAGCGAGCGAGCTATCTCAGAGCGTATCGCATATCGATCTACTGCGCATATTAGAAGTATCTTAGAAGCTTAGCGCTATCACCTATATCTAGTCGATATTCGAGTCAATATCTAGCTATTCATATCTATTATATCATATCTTACTATTATCTTATCACATATATCTATAGTCTATCTATTCCTATCTACAGCAGCGATTCATATCTATTCTATTATTCATATCTATCTATCTCGATCTATCTATACTATCTATCTCATTCTATCTATCTAAATCATATCTACATCATCTCTACTATCCTCGGTAGCCGTGGCTAATGGGTGAGGTGTCTGTCACATAGACAGTGTTAGACTTGTGGAGCAGCTGTACTTTGGTTTCTCTAGATGATTCATACATAAAATTCTGCCAACATTAACAATTTCCCGGAGGCTTTTAAGTCACACTGCTAATATGTAACCCCGCATGATAGCACCCAAATAACAGGGCTATAATATGTCCATATAATAGAGGGGGCATTTATCACGGCCTGTATACCTGAAACAAGGCAAACAAGCAGAGATCTACTCTGCCTTAACCGGGCGCGGAGCTGGGAATTGCGACTAAAAAAGCTACAACATCACCATATAACATAATATTTGCATGTAGTGTTGAAAAACTTCTATATAATGGCCTTATAAAAGTGCCAACCTGCCCCTAGTGCACTGAGCAGCAGACCCCACCTCTAGTGCACTGAGCAGTGGACCCCACCTCTAGTGCACTGAGCAGCAGACCCCACCTCTAGTGCACTGAGCAGTGGACCCCGCCCCTATTGCACTGAGCAGTGGAACCCGCCCTTAGTGCACTGAGCAGTGAAACCCACCCCTATTGCACTGAGCAGCAGACCCCACCTCTAGTGCACTAGAGAGCGGACCCCATCAAAGTGCACTGAGCAGCGGACCCCACCCCTAGTGCACTCAGCAGTGAAACCCACCCCTAGTGCACTGAGCAGTGGAACCCACCAATAGTGCACTGAGCAGCGGACCCCACCCCTAGTGCACTGAGCAGTGGAACCCACCAATAGTGCACTGAGCAGCTCCTGGTGCATAAAAATCTCTGTGCCAGGAATTGCGACTATGTCAAGGCTTACACACAGGCATTTAGCGGGACCACAGTATTTCATCAACTGCAACTCGTTTGTTTGTTGTAAATTTTTTTTTTTACTTCTTCGTTGCTGGCATAGAAAGCTATATTGCATGGGTAGCAACAAAAAAAATAGAGTTCAACTAAAAATGAAGATTAAAAATTTTACACAAGCCAAAACTCTGAAAAGAAAAGAAAAGGCGCACGATTAATACGAATCTTCCACATTTAAAATACTTGAGAATTATCTCTAAAGTTTGGGCATGTATCAAGACTGCTGTATCTTTGTATATTTATATTATCTACACTGAACTTTTTGGTCATAGTTATTCAGTAGACTCAAAAGCTCTCTAGTGGTGGTTTCGATCTTAATCTATCCATCTACTATCAATCTACATCTAATATCTAGCGAGCTATCATCTATCGAGCTACAGACTACTACTTATCGAGCTACGATCTATCGAGCTATCTATCTATCTCATTATTGTATCTATCTCATATCTATCTCATATCTATCTACTAATCTCCTATCTATCTATCTCTATCTAATCTCATGGGCCAAATGTATCACTCGTTTTTCTGTTGTTTTTGCGCTTTTCATTCAGGCGCACCGTTTTTGCGCCATTTTTGGATTAAACGCCAAACAGCCGCGCAGCAGAAATCAACCACCTTTCCTCATCTATCTTACCAATCCAGATGTTTTGCTGCGCCTAATGATATCATCACTTGCAATGTTTTCATTTAGGCGCCAAAACGGGCGACAAAACACATTCACCCGAAGGTGGCGTTATCTGAGAAGAAAGCACTGAGCCCTGTGCAGAAGAGCTCATTTCTAGCAGCAAGCTCAGCCAGACACTGGAACATATAATAGATCCATCTATTAGATAAGTTACAGACAGGAGCTTGCAGACTCTATTTACAGTTCATCACTCTTCTATACAAAATATGCAAAACCCTGAGCTCAAAGCAAGAGAGAAGAGAGACGTTTGCAGGAAATTGAGATACTACAGACAAGGTCCCCCATGTAATGCTGGACACGTGTCTGAGGGGGGATTATTGTGCAGAATTACAAGGGGGGCAGCAGGAGAACCAGCACTGGGGGCTCCCCTCCAGGAGAAGCCCCTGATGAGGAGTGTCAACTGGGGCTGGGTGTCTCCAAACCTGGGTGTGCTGAGGAGGTACGGGTGCAGGTGTCCACACACCTGGTTGCTGCCTGAGGAGGTAACTGGGTGGTCTGGTGTCACACACATGGGTGACTGCTGTGAGTGTATTATCTACATCTGGTGCGGGAAGAACGAGAGGAGCTTGTAGCAGGATCAACTGAATGCCCGATCTAACATTGCGCTAAACTGCACACGAAATAAACGGTGAAAGTGAAAGGAGATAAAAGAGGCAGAAAGATGAACGTATACCAGAGGGGGGAGCTGGGGTAATTGGCAAAACAGGGCGCCGAATCTAGGCGCAAACACACACGGTAGGGCACAAACAGTGAGAAATGTGGGCCCCAGAGCGACGATCGAGCTCAATGACCAGTATCGATACACAATGCGATCTACATGATATGATCGAGCGAGGATGATACGAGCATGCAGAGCAGAGCGAGCGCAGGCAGAGTATCGAGCAGCAGAGCGACGAGCGCAAGAGCGAGCAGCGAGCGAGCGAGCAGCGCAGCGAGATGACGAGCAGCAAGCAGCTATCGAGCACACGATCTAGTACAGAGCGAGCGAGCAGCAGCGCGAGCGAGGAGAGCGAGCGCAGAAGCGTCAGTCGTCAGAGCGAGCGTAGCATCTCAATCTAGCCATTCGAGTCGACGATATATAAGAGATCGATCCTAGTCTATTATCAATATCAGAGCTTACGTCAATATGATCGATCTATCAGCTTATCTAGTCGCTCTATCTACTATCTAGTCCGATCTATCGTATTATGTATCTAGATCAATATCCTATCCTATCTATCTATCTATATCTATATATTATATCCAAGAATTAGGGCAGCACTCCAGTTGTAACGTGCAAAAAGTGGTTTACTTGATTCCCTGCTTTTGAAGGTACAGCAACGTTTCGAACTGCGTTAGGTCGAAACAGTTTGCTGTTAACCTAAAAAGCTGTGAATAAAGTTAAAGCACATTTTTGCAACGTGTAAACTGGAGGTGAGCCTAATTCTTGGAGATATAATGTGGAGATCCGGGGCCCGATCCTAGTGTGCCTGCACCCCTTCACTGTTTTTTATGCCTTGTGGCGTTTCGATTTTCTGAAAGATCTATCTATCTCTCATCGATCTATCTATCTATGTCTAATCTATCATCTATCTATCATATTCAATGAGCTAATATCTCTACAATCTCAATTTATAGATACTAAATTATATGGAATTAATATGATAAGATCATCTCACCACTATTTGATCTTTAGAACTTTCCCTGAGTCTGTATGAGGGGAGTCTAAGCAGATCCGATAGGTGTCTTGCTCCTCACTCCTGTGGGTCCTGGGACTTGGTTGTTACCTTAATGGACTTTGTGTTAGTAGATGGATGCAGAGGATATTGTCGGGGGGGGGGGGGGTGAAATTGCTGCTGCGCGGCTAGTTTGGCGTTTAATCGCAAAAATGGCGCAAAAAAACGGTGCGCCTGAATGAAAAGGCGCAAAAACAACAGAAAAAACGAGTGATACATGTGGCCCATGAGATAGATAGAGATAGATAGATAGATAGATAGATAGATATGAGATAGATAGATAGATAGATAGATAGATAGATAGATAGATAGATAGATAGATAGATAGATAGATGGATGGATGGATGGATGGATGGATAGATAGATAGATAGATAGATATGAGATAGATAGATATGAGATAGATAGATAGATAGATAGATAGATAGATAGATATGAGATAGATAGATAGATATGAGATAGATAGATAGATAGATATGAGATAGATAGATAGATAGATAGATATGAGATAGATATGAGATAGATAGATAGGAGATAGATTAAAGATAGAAAGCCACCACTAGAGGGAGCTTTTGAGTCTACTGAATACTATAGACCAAAAAGTTCAGTGTAGATAAATAAATAAATAGACAGAAGATACAGCAGTCTTGATACATGCCCCTATAACTTTAGAGATAATTCTCAGAGATATTTATATAATGTGGAAGATTCGTATTAATCGTGCGCCTTTTTCTTTTCTTTTTCAGAGTTTTGGGCTTGTGTAAAATTTTTAATCTTCATTTTTAGTTGATACTCTTATTTTTTTTGTGCTACCCATGCAATAATAGCTTTCTATGCCAGCAATGAAGTAAAAAAAAAAAATTACAACAAAAACAAACGAGTTGCAGTTGATGAAATAGCTGTGGTCCCGATAAATGCCTGTGTGTAAGCCTTGACATAGTCGCAATTCCTGGCACAGAGATTTTTATGCACAGGAGCTGCTCAGTGCACTAGGGGTGGGGTCCGCTGCTCAGTGCACTATTGGTGGGTTCCACTGCGGCTCTCGTATCCATGGTTATGGATGTCACACAGGGGCACAGCTCGTTAATCCCTGATCATGTGATGTCACACAGGGCAGGCTCGTCATATCACCTGGTTATGTGATGTCACACAGGGGCACGGTCGTTATATCCTGGTCATGTGATGTCACACAGGTGCACGGCTCATTTATCCCAGGTCATATGATGTCACACAGTGCACTGCTGTGTTATCCCCGATCATGTGTGTCACAAGGTGCATGGCCGTTAGTATCCTGCGTCTGTGATGTCACACAGGTGCACTGCTCGTTATATCCCTATCATGTGATGTCACACAGGTGCATGGCTCGTATATCCCTGGTCATGTATGCCACAGGTGACGGCTGTTATATCCCTGGTAACTGTGATGTCACACAGGTGCACGGCTCATATATCCCCGGTCATGTTGCTGCACACAGGTGCACGGCTCGTTATATACCCGTCATGTGATGCACAAGGTGACTGCTCGTTATTACCCTAGTCATGTGATGTCACAACAGGTGCATGGCTCATGATATGTTCTGGTTCATGTGATGTCACACAGGCGCACGGCTCGGTATATCCTGGTCAGAGCTGTCACCAGGTGCAGCTGTTTATCCCTGGTCGTGAGGTTCCATAGTCATGTCTCGTTATATTCCTGGTCATGTGATGTTACACAGGTGCACGGCTCTATAATCCAGGTCAATGTGATGTCACACAGGCGCAAGGCTCATTATATCCCGGTCATGTGATGTCACACGGTGCACTGCTCGTTATATCCCTGAATGTTGATGTCACACAGGTGCACGGCTCATTATATCCCGGGTCATGTGATGTTCACATGGTGCCAAGCTCATTATATCCCGGTCATGTGATGACACACAGGTGCACGGCTCGTTATCCGGTCATGTGAGACACACCAGGGCATGGCTCGTTATCCTGTCAATGTGATGACACACAGGTGCACTGCTCATTATATCCCTAGTCATGTGATGTCACACAGGTGCACGGCTCATTATATGTCTGGTCACGTGATGTCACACAGGCGCACGGCTCCTATTCAGAGCTGTATGATAAACGATCTGTGCACCTGTGTGACCCACATGACCAGGGATAAAAGAAGCCGTGCACCTGTGTGACATCACATGGCCAGGTATATAACGAGACATGACACTGTGTTACATCACATGCTCAGGACTGTTACTAAACAGCCTTGTTCCTGAGCAGGACAGCAAGCAGAGATCTAGAAAACTCTGAGGAATAGAAACAGAGAGTGTATTGCAAAAAAGCGTAGTAATTTTTATTACCCAAACAATATCAATTATTTAATGAAACTGGACAGAACCAGTAAGTACAACGTCAGGACAGGCCGGGGGGATTAGTTTAGCAAACACGAATAAAATCAAAAAGTTTTTATTTAAAAAAAACTATTCTATGGTTTGTTTTTTTAAACTTGAAGTTTGCCTCGTCATAGTTTTACTATATTATCCTCTTCCAGCTGCACATAAACACGATCACGTGACCAATCCAGGGGAGGAGGACTGTATTTTATCAATGGCAGTGGCAAGATGGTGGGGGCCCAGGGGCGTGCGCCCCAGGAAGCCCACCTATAATCCGTCCCTGGGCAGGTCACGATAACTTGTAGAGGAGTAATCGAATCTCCCGACTAACCGACTCACCCGGGAATCGGCTAAACGACTTCCCGCAAGTTGTCCCTCATCCAAATTTAGCAGCCAAGTATTTTTTTTTGGGGGGGGGGAGGAGTAAGTGAACCCTCTCTGTATGGAAGTTTATTTGTTCTACAAAAAGAAGATCCCAAAATTCCGCCTTTAGTGTCTGGCAGCTTTGTGGAAACTGTCCTTTAATGAACTTCTGTAACAGCTTGTAGCTTAGCAACTCGTATTATTACATAGTGGATCGGGACGAACCGCTCACAGATGGAGTTACACATAGTCATCTATTCACCCAAAAAAATCCCCCCCCTCCCCCCTTACTCCCCTACACATTGTCTTGTAGTGTCAAATGAGGCTGTCCCATCCTAGGGCGTCCCAGGTAATGTCCACAAAACAATGGCATCTCAGAGGGAAGATAAAGGGAAGGGCACACCAGACTAGAGACCGAGAAGGGCAGCGGGATAAGTAAGAAAGTTGGAAGAGTGTATAGCACAAGAGAGCAAAACGGAAAAGAGTAGGCCGGGAGAGAGGAAAGGGGACCTCGGAGAGTGCCACGAGAGGGAAGCGCAGGAGGCACGGGAGGGGCGGAGGGACGGAACTCTATGGTAAATAGTAGCACGAGCTGCAAAAGCGCCTCGAGGGTGGGACGCAGGGGCAGGAAAGCCGAAGGAAAAGGGGAGCGGAGCGGAGAGCGCGAAGAGGGGGGCGGGCGGGGAGGGAGGAGCGGAAGCGAGCCAGGCGAAGAGGGTAGAGCGAGCCAAGAGGATAGAGCGAGCGAGAGCAGAGCGAGCGCAGAGCGAGCGAGCAGCGAACGATGGCGAGCGCAGAGGCTAGCGAGCGCGATCGAGCGAGCGAGCAGGAGCGAGGCCGAGCGAAGACGAGAGAGCGCAGAGGAGCAGGTCAAGAGAAGAGGAGCGACGAGCGAGCGCAGAGCGAGCGCATGAGAGAGACGAGCGCAGCGCGAGCGAGCCAGAGCGAGCGAGGGCAGAGGAGCGCAGGCGCAAGCGATGCGAGCTCGGAAGCCGAGCGAGAGAGCTGCGAGGAGCGAAGAGCGCAGAGCGGCGATATCGAGCGAGCAGCGAGCGAGCGAGCGAGAGCGAGGAGAGCAGAGGCGCGCGAGGCGCAGAGCGAGCGAGAGACGAGAGAGCGAGCGAGCGAGCTGAGAGAGCGGAGGAGCGAGCGCATGAGGAGCGAGCGAGCGAGCGCAGACGACGAGAGCAAGCGAGCGAGGCGAGAGAGCGAAGCGAGGCAGTAGCGAGCGAGCGAGCGGAGCAGCTGAGCGAGCGAGCGCAGAGCGGAGCGAGCGAGCGAGCGAGCGAGCGAGCCAAGCGAGCGGCGCAGAGCGAGCGAAGCGAGCTGAGCGAGGAGGCGCAGAGCGACGGCGAGGCGAGCGATGCGAGCGAGGCGTAGGCGAAGCGAGAGGCAGGCGACGAGCGCAGAGCGAGCGGAGCGAGCGAGCGAGCGAGCGAGCGAGCCAGAGCGATCGCAGAGCGAGCGAGCGCAGAGCGAGCGAGCGAGACGAGCGAGAGACGAGCGAGCGAGCGAGCGAGAGAGCGAGCGGTAGGCAGAGCGAGAGAGAGCAGAGCGAGCGAGTGAGCGCCAAGCTAGCGATGCGAGCGAGCGCGAGACGCAAGCGAGCGGCAGAGGAAGCGAGCGCAGAGCGGAGGCACGGAGTCGAGCAGCGCCGAGAGAGCGAGCCGAGCGAGCTGAGCGAGCGAGCGAGCGAGGCGAGAGACGCAGAGCGAGCGAGCGAGCGCAGAGAGCGCGAGCAGCGAGCGAGCGAGCGAGGCAGAGGAGCGAGCCAGCGAGCTAGCGGCCGAGCGGAGGAGCAGTAGCGAGCGAGCGAGCAGCATAGCGAGCGAGAGCAGAGCGACGATCGAGGAGCGAGCGAGAGAGCGAGCGCGAGCGAGCGAGCGCAGAGGCGAGAGCCGAGCGAGCGCGAGAGCAGCGGCGAGCGAGAGAATGATACGAGAGAGGAGGGGAGCGCAGATGAGCGAGCGCAGAGCAGCGCAGAGCGAGGGCGAGCGAGGACGAGCGCAGAGCGAGCTGAGCGAGGAGCGGCAGAGCGAGCTAGCGAGCGAGCGCAAGCGAGCGCAGAGCTGAGGACGCAGAGCGAGCGAGGCAGAGCGAGCGAGCGGCGACGAGAGAGCGAGTGCGACGAGCGAGCGAGCGAGCGAGCGAGCAGAGAGCGCAGAGCGAGCGTACAGCGCAGAGGAGAGAGCGAGCGAGGCGAGCGCATAGCGAGCGAGGGCAGAGCGAGCAGAGCGAGAGAGAAGGAGCTTATGCGAGCGGCGCGAGCGAGCGGAGCGAGCGGGAGCGAGCGAGCGAGAGAGTTCGAGCGAGCAGAGAGCAGAGCGAGTGCGAGCGAAGCGAGGCTGCCGAGGAGCGAGCGCGAGCGGAGCGAGCGAGAGAGCAGAGAGCGAGCGAGCGAAGAGCGAGCATGTCGACGCGAATGAGAGAGCGAGCGCAAGGATCGTAGCGATCGAGCCAGATGCGAGCGAGCGAGGGCCGAGCGAGCGGAGCGCAGAGGCGAGCGCTAGAGCGGGAGGAGTCGGCAGAGCAGCGAGCGAGAGAGCGCGACGTATGAGAGCGAGGCCAGCGAGAGAGCGCAGAGGAGCGAGCGGCCAGAGAGCGTAGTCGAGCGAGGAGCGGAGCATGCGAGAGAGCGCAGAGCGAGCGAGAGAAGAGAGCAGCGGCAAGCGAGAGCCAAGCGAGCGAGCTGCAGGAGCAGCGGCGAGCGAGCGATGCGAGAGAGAGCGAGAGAGAGCGAGCGAGCGAGCGGATCGAGGAGCGAAGAGGCGAGCAGCTAGATGAGCGAGCGAGCGGCTATCAATAGCGAGCGTAGCGCATTGGCAGGCACAGAGCGAGTAAGCGAGATGTCTAGAGACAAGCGAGCGAAGAGGAGCGAGCGAGCGAGCGAGCCAGTCCAGCCAGCCATCCAGCCAGCGAGCGAGCGAGCGAGGGATCGAGCGAGCGAGAAGCGAGCCTATCGGAAGCGGTAGCGACCGATCGCAGATCGAGCGAGCGAGCTATCGATCTAGTCGCAGATCTAGCAGCCGCGAGGAGCGAGTCGTGGGAGGCGCAGAGCGAGCGCAGAGCGGTAGCCAGCGAGGAGCTGCAGAGCGAGCGAGCGCAGAGGTGAGCGATCGATGCGAGCGAAGCGATGGAGCGGAGACGCATATCGAGCGAGCGCAGCGCGATCGATCTATCGATTCTAGAGATGTCAGAGAGAGCAGCTCCTATGACGATCGAGCTATTCTAGCGATAGAGCGATGCGCAGGCTAGCGATCGCAGATCGAGGCGCAAGTCGATGCTAGCGAGCGAGGCGAGCGAGTAGTCGAGCATATCTATCGCATATCGAGATATCGAGGCAGATCTCGCATATCGTATAATCTATCTCAGATCTATCTCAGATCATCAATATCGGCATATATTCATATCACCTCATATTCGTATTTATCGATCTATATATCTATCTATTTTCTATCTATCTCATATCTACCTCATATCTATTTATCTATCTATCTATCTATCTCATATCTATCTATCTATCTATATATCTATCTATCTCATATCTATCTATCTACAAAAAGGAAAGTTCAGAGCAGCACTCCAATAAGCTGAGTGCACATCCATAAATCCCCTGGCTAGAGGATATTAAAACATACTATCAGGAACAGGCAGCACTCCAAAATAGTGAAAAAAATCAGGGTGTCTTTATTCCATATGGCCTGAAAGATTATTTTCCCTTATCTTTTTGCGCCTGCTGTGAGTCTATTATTTGCACCATGACAGAATCCTCTATGTAGTCCCAGGGGTTGGGCTTTGGTTTGGATGCATTTCCAAAGCTGTACAGGAGCATAAAGGTGGGGGCTGAGAGCTGAGGAGTCTGCAGACAGACAAGTCACATGTTGTTTTGGAAATGCCTCCAAACCAAAGCCAACCCCTGGGATACACAGAGGATTCTGTCAGGATGTGCAAGGGGTAAGTTATAAATACAAATTATATTGGGATATAAATGCTTAGAGAAGGCAGAAAAGGCAGAGTGACTGCAGGTGTAATAAGCTTCTGAAATGCTCTTCAGTGAAATGTCTCCCTGGTGAACGGTTCCTGTTGAAAATGGTGTTAGGACTGTAGTAAACTTTACTGTCTGGACTCAGAACTATGTACGCATAGAATATGCCTCTAAACATACTCATTCCATGGGGACAGATGTAGCAGGTTGAGTTGTCCATGTACATGGAGCTTGTCAATCCAATAGTTGGCTATCTGCTAAGGTACTGATGTACAGTAGATTGTGGGAGGGAGCGCGGGTGTCTACTCCGCACCAGGAGAAGGGCAGGGGTGGGCCAGACCGAGCTAGGAGAGGGGAAGAGGCGAGAGATAACTGACGAGAGAGAGATAGTGAGAGAGAGAGAGAGAGGAGAGATTGAGATGGAAGCAGAGCGAGCGAGCGAGCGAGCGCAGAGCAGCGCGCGCGGCATGAGCTAGAGATGGAGTCAGAGGAGAGCGAGCGAGGCGAGCGCAGAGCTGAGCGAGCTACACCCACACCCGTAGCGAGCGAAAGCGGCAGCGCAGAGCGAGCGAGCGAGCGAGCTAGAGAAGCGAGCGCATAGCGGAGCTAGCGCAGAAGCGAGCGAGCATCGAGCGCAGAGCGAGCGGAGCGAGAGCAGAGCTGGGAGAGCGAGGAGAGAGCGAGCGCAGAGCGAGCGAGCGAGGAGAGAGAGGCGAGCCGAGAGTCAGAGCGAGCGAGCGAGCTGAGCGCAGAGCGAGCGAGGGAAGAGCGAGAAGCGAGGAGCGCCGCAGAGCGAGCGAGAGAGCGAGCGAGCGCAGAGCGAGGACAGAGCGAGCGAGAGCGAGCGAGCCAGAGCGAGCGCAGAGCGGCGAGCCGCAAGCGAGCGAGCGAGGAGCGCAGAGCGACTAGCGCAGGCGAGGAGCGAGCGAGAGAGAGCATGAGCGTTCGGGATCGAGCGAGCGAGCTAGCGAGCCAGAGCAGCAGCGCAGAGCGAGGAGGCTAGCGAGCGAGACGAAGAGGAGCGATCAGTGAGCAGAAGCGAGCGAGCGAGAGAGGAGCGAGAGCAGAAGCTAGCGAGCGAGCGCAGAGCGATGCAGCGAGCCGAGCGACGAGCGAGGAGCGCAGAGAGAGCGAGCGAGCTACGCAGAGCAGCGGGAGTCGAGCGAGCGAGAGAGTAGTGAGCCATAGCGATCGAGGCAGAGAGGAGCGTAGCTCTCTAGCGAGCGCTGCGAGGCGAGCTGCAGAGGAGCGAGCGAAGAGGGATCGAGGCTAGCGAGCTAGACGCAGAGCGAGCGTCTAGCGCAGAGCGAGCGAGCTTCGCAGCTATCGATTCAGATCTTCATCTATCTCATCGATCTATGAGTCTTCGATCTATCTATCGTCGAGTCTATCGATCTGAGCTAGCTATCTCATAGTCTATCTCATTCGATCTCATCTATTGTTTATCTATCTATCTATCTCGCATCTATCTATCTACTATCGATCTATCTCATTTCTGCTATCTATCTCTCTATCTATCTATCTACTCATATCTCTCATACAATCTCTATCTATCTATCCTCGGTAGCAGTGACTATGGGGGTGAGGTGTCTGTCACATAAGACAGTGTTTAGAATGTGGAGCAGCTGTACTTTGGGTTTCTCTAGATGCTTCATACATAAAATTCTGCCAACATTAACAATTTCCCGGAGGCTTTTAAGTCACACTGCTAATATGTAACCCCGCATGATAGCACCCAAATAACAGGGCTATAATATGTCCATATAATAGAGGGGGCATTTATCACGGCCTGTATACCTGAAACAAGGCAAACAAGCAGAGATCTACTCTGCCTTAACCGGGCGCGGAGCTGGGAATTGCGACTAAAAAAGCTACAACATCACCATATAACATAATATTTGCATGTAGTGTTGAAAAACTTCTATATAATGGCCTTATAAAAGTGCCAACCTGCCCCTAGTGCACTGAGCAGCAGACCCCACCTCTAGTGCACTGAGCAGTGGACCCCACCTCTAGTGCACTGAGCAGCAGACCCCACCTCTAGTGCACTGAGCAGTGGACCCCGCCCCTAGTGCACTGAAAGATGTGAACCCCCCTTAGTCAACTGATCAGGACCACCCTATTGCCTGAGCACGCAGACCCCCTCTATGCACTTAGCAGTGGAACCCACCGCCCCTATGTCACTGAGCAGTGGACCCCGCCCCTTAGTGCACTGAGTCAGGTGAACCCACCAATAGTGCACTGAGCCAGCGGGCCCCACCCCTAGGGCACTGAGCAATGGAACACCCACAATAGTGCACTGAGCAGCGGACCCCACCCTAATGCAATGCACGGAGCAGTGGAAACCTCACCAAGATGTGAAACCTGAGCAGCGGACCCCAACACTAGATGCACTCGACAGGAAACCCATCGCTAGGCATAGCAGTGGACACCCACCAATAGTGCACTGGCCGCGGACCCACCCTAGTGCATGAGCAGCTCCTGTGCATAAAAAATCTCTGTGCCAGGAAGTTGCGAATATGGTCAAGGCTTAACACACAGTCATTGATCGGGACCACAAGCTATTCATCACTGCAACTCGTTTGTTTTTGTTGTAATTTTGTTTTTTATTACTTCATTGCTGCATGAAAGCTATTAATTGATGGTAGCACAAAAAAAATAGAGTATACACTAAAAATGAAGATTAAAATTTTACAACAAGCCCAAAACTCTGAAAAGAAAAAGAAAAAAGGCCACGATATAATACGATCTTTCCACATTACATAAATATCTCTGAGATTATCTCTAAGGTTATAGGGCATGTATCAAGACTTGCGTTGCATCTTCTGTCTGCTATTTATTCAGATTTATGCTACACTGAATTGGTGAGTATGATCGTAGACTCAAAAGCCTCCCTATGGTCGGCTTTTCGTCTATTTCTACTCAGCTCATTCTGGCCTATCTATTGCTACGGCATCGTCGATATGCGGCGTCACGCAGATGACTCGCCAAGTCGGCAGCTACGAGTGGCAAGCGATCTTGCGTCGAGGGATCGAGTGACTGCTAGTATCTATATGCTATCATATCTATCCTACTCATAGTCTATCGTCTATCTCATATCTATCATCTATCTACTAGTCTATTATCATCTCAGTCGTAGCTATATCATTCATATCTAACTCTATCTATCTCCTATTATCTCGATCTTCACTATCTCTATCATCTACTATCTATTCATATCTATCTATCTCTCTATCTATCTATCTTCTATCTATCTATCTAACTATTCCATATTATCTATCTTCTTTCTATCCCTATTTCTTATATTAGTCATCTATCTTCTAGATTCCATCTACTATCTCTATGCTCGGCACATGTATCCCTCGTTTTTTCTGTTGTTTTTTTTTGGCCTTTTCATGTCAGGCGCACCGTTTTTTTGCGCAATTTTTGCGATTAAACTCCAAAACTAGCCGACGCAGCTAAAATAACACCACCACCTTTCCACACTCTATCGTTTCATTCCCGAGTGTTTTGCTGCGCCTAATGATAGTTCATCATACTTGCAAACGTTTTCATTTAGGCGCACAAAAGGGCGCAAAAACACTCGTCACAGCCGAAGGGGCGTTATCTGAGAAGAAAGCACTGAGCCCCTTTGTAGAAGAGCTCATTTCTAGCAGCATAGCTAGCCAACAACTGGACATTTAAATCAATCATCAAAGAGATTACACTGCAGACCTAGAACATATAATAGATCATGAGATACACTGCAGACCACTGGAACATAATAGATACTTTGATACAACACTGCAGAACACTAGAACATCTAAGAGATACATATAGAACTGACACTGGACTATAAAGACCATGAACACTGGACAATGAACATAAGATACATTAGATACACTGCAGACACTGGAAACCTATAAAGATACATGGATACCACTCTGCGCAGAACAAGGACAGATACTCTAGAACTATATAGATACACTTAGATACACTGCGCGCACTAGAACATATAATAGATACCTATTAGAGACTCTGCAGACACTGGAAACATATAATAGTTAATTAGATACATTACAGACCTGAAAAAAATATAAAGGATACATTAGATATCACTGCCGTACACTAGACATTAAATAGAAATACATACACTGCAGACACTAGAAACAATATAAGACATGAGTACAACTGAGCAGAACCTAAAGAACATAACGCCAGACGAATATAATAGATACATTAGATACTCTGCAGACACTAGAACATATAATGATACCTTAGTACTCTGCAACACTGAGAACATATAATAAGATACATTAGATACATTCAGAAACTGAAACATATAATGATACATAGATCCTACAGACACTGAAATTATAATAGATACTAATACTTACACTGCAGCACTGAACATATATAGATACTACATACCACTGCAGACACGAACATATAATAGATAAATTAGAACACTGACACGACACTGGAACATATAATAGATACATTAGATAATCCACTTAACTATAGACAAAGACACTAGCAGACATAGCCTAATAGATACATTACGTAATGTATCTATTAGAGGTTTCTCAGTGTCTGCAGTGGATCTTAATGTATCTATTAATGTTATAGTGTCGTAATGTATCTAATGCTATCTATGATATGTTCCAGTGTCGTGTCTGCAGGTATCTAATGTATCTATTATATGTTTCGTGTCTGCAGTTGTGGTATGTAAGTATCTATGAGATGTTCTAGTGGCTGCAGTGTGTCATCTAAGGTATCTATTATAAGTTAGTGTCTGTAAGGATCTATGTATCTATTATATGTTCCAGTTTTGCAGAGTAATCTAATGTATCTATTATATGTTCTCGTGTTGCAGAGGATCTAAGGTATCATTATATTGTTCTAGTGTCTGCGGTATATAATGTATCTATTATATGTTCTAGGGTCTGCAGTTGTACTCATGTCTTTCTATGTTCTAGTGTCTGCAGTGTATGTAATTATCTAATTCTATATGGTCTAGTGTAGGATGTGATATCTAAGTATCTTTATATTTCTTTTCAGGTCTGTAATGTATCTAATGTAGATCTATTATATGTTCCAGTGTCTGCCAGAGTCTCTAATAGGTATCTATTATATTTCTAGTGTCCGAAGTGTATCTAAGTGTACGATTAGAGTTCCCTGTTCTGCAGAGATCTCATGTATCTATTATAGGTTCTAGTGTCGGCAGTGTATCTAATGTATCTTTAGATGTTCCAGTTTGTCTGCAGTGTATCAATGGTCTATTATAGTTCCAGTGTCTGAGTGTATATATGTATTCTATTATATGTTCTAGTGTTCTGCAGTGTTGTATCAAAGTATCTAATGGTCCAGTGGCTGCAGTGTATCTCATGATCTATTATATGTTTAGGTCTGCAGTGTATCTAATGTAGGATGATGTGATTTAAGATGTTCCAGGTTGTGGCTAGCTATGCTGCTAGAAATGAGCTCTTCTACAAAGGGGATCAGTGATTTCTTCTCAGAAACGCCCCTTCGGGCCTGTGGACTGGAGTGTTTTTGGCGCCCGTTTTGGAGGCCTAAATGAAAACGTTTGCAAGTTGATGAATATATTAGGCGCAGCAAAACACTCTGGAATGAAACGATAGAGGAGGGAAAGGTGGTGGTGGTTTATTTTAGCTGCGCGGCTAGTTTGGAGTTTAATCGCAAAAATGCGCAAAAAAACGGTGCGCCTGAATGAAAAGGCGCAAAAAAAAAAACAACAGAAAAAACGAGGGATACATGTGCCAGGAGCTAGATAGAGATAGGATAGATAGGAGATAGCTAGATAGATAGATATAGACATAGATAGATAGATAGATAGATAGATAGATAGAGAGAGAGTAGATAGGATAATGAGAAGATAGATAGATATGAGAATAGTTAGATAGATAGAGATAGAAGATAGATAGATAGAGAAGATAGATAGATATGAGATAGATAGATAGATAGATAGGAGATAGTGATAGATCGATAGATAGATAGGAGATAGATAGAGGTTAGGAGATAGATAGTAGATGATAGCTAAGATATGAGATAGATAGATATGAGATAGATAGTAATAGATAGATAGATATGAGATAGAAGATAGATATGAGAGAGATAGATAGATAATATGAATAGATAGATAGAGAGATTAGCTATGAGATAGGATATGAGATAGATAGATGAGGAGTATAGATTAAGATCGAAAAGCCAGCCATGAGGGAGCTTTTGAGTCTACTGAATAATATAGACAACAATTCAGTGTAGGCTAAATAAATAAATAGACAGAAGATGCAAGCAGTCTTGATACATGACCCTATAACTTTAGAGATAATCTTCAGAGATATTTATTAATGTGGGAAAGGATTCGTATTAATCGTGAGCCTTTTTCTTTCTTTTCAGAGTTTTGGGCTTGTTGTAAAATTTTAATCTTCATTTTAGTTGATACTCTTATTTTTTTGTTGCTACCATGCAATTAATAGCTTTCTATGCCAGCAATGAAGTAATAAAAAACAAAAATTACAACAAAAACAAACGAGTTGCAGTGATGAAATAGCTGTGGTCCCGATTAATGACTGTGTGTTAAGCCCTTGACCATAGTCGCAACTCTCCTGGCACAGAGATTTTTTTAATGCACAGGAGCTGCTCAGCTGACTAGGGGTGGGTCCGCCTGCTCAGTGCACTATTGGTGGGTTACACTGCTCAGTGCACTAGCGAGTGGGTTTCCTGCGAGTGCCACTAGGTGGTGGGGTCCGCTGCTCAGGCACTATTTGGTGAGGTTCCACTGCTCCGTGCATTGCATTAGGGTTGGGGTCCGCTGCTCAGTGCACTATTGGTGGGTGGGTTCCACTGCTCAGTGCACTAGGGTGGGGCCCGCTGATCAGTGCACATATTGGTGGGTTCAACTGACTCCAGTGCACTAAGGCGGGGTCCACTGCTCAGTGATAGGGGCGGGGGTTTCCACTGCTTAAGTGCACTAGAGGGGGGGTCTGCGTGCTCAGCGCAATAGGGGTGGGTTTCATGATCAGTTGCACTAAGGGGGGTCTCACTGCTTCAGTGCACATAGGGGCGGGGCCAATGCTCAGTGCAATAGAGGTGGGTCTGCTGCTCAGTGCATAGAGGTGGGGGTCCACTGCTCAGGGCACTAGAGGTGGGGTCTGCTGGCAGTGCACTAGGGCAGGTTGTGCCACTTTTATAAGGCATATTATATAGAAGTTTTCAACACTACATGCAAAATTATGTATTATGGTGTGTGTAGCTTTTTTAGTCGCATAGTCCCAGCTCCGCGCCAGGTTTTACGGACAGAGGTAGATTCTGCTTGGTTTGCTTGTTCAGGTATACAGGCCGTGATAAATGCCCCCCTCTATTATATGGACATATTAAGCCCATGTTATTTGGGGTGTGCATATGCGGGGTTACATATTAGACAGTGTGACTTAAAAGCTCCGGGAATTGTTAATGTTGGCAGAATTTTATGTATGAATCATCTAGAGAAACCAAAGTACAGCTGCTCCACAAGTCTAACACTGTCTATGTGACAGACACCTCACCCACATAGCACTGCTACCGAGGATAGATAGATAGAGAGATAGAGAGATATGAGATAGATAGATAGATAGAGAGATAGATAGATAGATAGATAGATAGATAGATAGATAGATAGATAGAGAGATAGATAGATAGATAGATAGATAGATAGATAGATAGATAGAGATAGATAGATATGAGATAGATAGATAGATAGATATGAGATAGATAGATAGATAGATAGATAGATAGATAGATAGATAGGAGATAGATAGATAGATATGAGATAGATAGTAGAGAGATAGATAGATATGAGATAGATAGATAGATAGAGATAGGCATGTAGATAGATAGATATGAGGATAGATAGATATGAGATAGATAGAAGAGGATAGATAGATAGATAGATAGATATGAGATAGATAGAGATGAGATTAGATATGAGAAGGATAGATAGATAGAGGAGATATGAGAGAGATTAGAGAGATAGATATAGATAGATAGATGAGATAGATATGAGATAGATAGATAGATATGAGTAGATTAGATAGATATTGAGATTAGATAGATAGATAGGATAGATAGATATGAGATAGATAGATAGATATGAGATAGATAGATGAGCAGATAGACTATGAGATGATAGGATATGAATAGATAGATAGATAGATAGATAGATAGATATGAGATAGAGAGATAGATAGAGGAAAGATATGAGATAGATAGCACTATGAGATTAGATAGATTAGATAGATAGAGATAGATAGAGATGAGATGATATGAGGGATAGATAGATAGATAGATTAGATATGAGATAGTAGCATATGAGATAGAAGATAGATAGATAGCTATGAGATAAGAAGACAGATGATAGATATGAGATAGATAGATATGAGATAGATAGGAGAGATTAGATATTAGAAGAAGATAGATATGAGATAGATAGATAGATATGAGATAGATAGATAGATAGATAGATAGATCTGAGATAGATGATAGATATGAGTATAGTAGAGAATAGATTGAGGGGATGAAGATAGTTCGATAGATATGAGATAGATAGATAGAAGATAGATAGATAGATATGAGATAGATAGATAAGAGATAGATAGATAGCTATGAGATAGCTAGATAGAGATAGGATGATGTATGATTTTTGTATATGTATATGAGACTAGATAGATATGAGATAGATAGATAGATTATGAGATTAAGATAGATAGATAGATATGATATATATATATATATATATAGATATATATAATATATATATATATAGATAAATGTTTAGAATGAAATATAATAGCTATTGTCTGGAACAACCTGCCATCCTGGTGCGGAGTAGACACACAGCGCTCCCACCACATCTACTGTACATCAGATGTAGCAGAGCCAACTATTGATTACAAAGCTCATGTAATGGACAAACTCAACACTGCTACATCTGTCCCATGGAATAGTAGTGTTTAGAGCGGCATAATCATGCTACATCGCTGAGCATTATACAGTAAAGTCCTAAGTCGTCTAACACTCATTTTAAGGGAACCTGCACAAGGGAGCTCATTGCACTGAAGACAGAGTGCCAGAAGCTTATTACACCTGTCAGTGCACATCTGCCTTTCTGCTTCTCTAAGCATTTATACACAATATAATTGTGTATTGAACTTACTTGCACCATGACGAACCTCTGTGTAGTCCCGGGGTTGGGGCTTTGGTTTGGAATTGCATTTCCAAACAACATGTGACTTGTTTGTTCTGCAGACACCTCAGCTATCAGCCAAAACCTTTATGCTCCTGTACAGCTTTGGTGAAAATGCATCCAACCAAAGCCCAACCCCTGGACTACATAGAGGATTCTGTCATGGTGCAAATAATAGACTCACAGCAGGCGCAAAAAGATAAGGGAAAATAATCTTTCAGGCCATATGGAATAAAGACACCCTGATTTTTCACTATTTTTGGAGTTGCGCCTTTCTGATCGATGTTTTAATATCCTCTAGCCAGGGGGGGGATTTTGGATGTGCACCAGAGTATTGGAGTGCTGCTCTGAACTTCCTTTTTGTAGATAAGATAGATATGAGATAGCATAGATATATAGATAGAATAGATAGATTGAGATAGATAGATAGGATAGATAAAAAGATTATGAGGAGATATGAGATAGATAGATAGAATTAGATAGATAGATAGAAGATAAATAGATATGAGGTAGATATGAGATAGATAGATAGATTATATGATAGATCTGGAGAAGATATGAGATAGATAGATAGATATGAGATAGATAGAGCATAGATAGATAGATATGAGTAGATAGACTAGAGAGAAGATAGATAGATAGATAGATAGATAGAGTAGAATATGAGATTAGATAGATATGAGATAGATATATTAGATATGAGATAGATAAGATAGGATAGGAGATTAGATATATATGAACTAGATAGATAGTAGTAGATAGATAGAAGAGGATAGAGTAGATATGAGATAGATATAGATAGATAGATAGTAGAAGATAGATATGAGATAGATGATATGAAGAAGATAGATAGATAGAGATGAGATAGAAGGAGATAGATTAGATAGATCGAGATAAGATAGATATAGATAGATTAAGAGATAGATAGAGAGATATGAGATAGATAGATAGTCTAGATAGATAGATAGATAGAGAGATCGCTAGATAGATAGATGATAGATGGATGGAGGGATGGATGGAGGATAGATAGATAGATAGTAGATAGAGATAGAAGATATGAGATAGATAGATAGATATGGATAGATATGGATAGATAGATATGGATAGATAGATAGATAGATAGATAGATAGATAGATATTAGATAGATAGATAGATAGATAGATAGATATGATATAGATATGAGATAGATAGATAGATAGATAGATAGATATGAGATAGATAGATATGATATAGATATGAGATAGATAGATATGAGATAGATAGATATGAGATATATAGATAGATAGATAGATAGATAGATAGATATATAGGAGATAGATAGATATGAGATAGATAGATAGGAAATAGATAGATAGATATGAGATAGATAGATAGATAGATGAGAATGCGATTAGATAATAGTAGGAGAGAGATATGAGATAGATAGATAGGAAATAGATAGATTAGATATGAGATAGATAGATAGATAGATATGAGATAGATAAGATATGCGATCAGTAGATAGATATTAGACTAGATGATAGGAGATAGAGAGCTAGATAGATAGATATGAGATAGGATAGGCAGGATAGATATGAGATAGATAGATAGAGATAGAGATAGATAGATAGATAGATAGATAGATAGATAGATAGATAGATATGAGCTAGATAGATAGATAGACTGAGATAGATACGGATAGATAGATTATGAGATAGTAGGATATGAGATAGATAGATAGATAGATAGATATGAGAAGCTAGATAGATATGAGATATATAGATTAGGTAGATGAGAGATAGATAGATAGATAAGATCTATAGGAGTAGAGAGATATGAGATAGATAGAATATGAGATAGCTAGATATTGAGATAGTATGAGATAGATAGATAGATAGTATATGAGAAGCTAGATAGATAGATATGAGATAGATATATAGATATGAGATAGATATGAGATAGATATGAGATAGATAGATATGAGAGAGAGAGATAGATATAGATAGATAGATAGTAGATATGAGAGAGAAGGAGATTAGATATGGATAGATAGATATGAGATAGAAGAGAAGTAGATAGATAGATAGATAGATTGAGATAGATAGATAGATAGATAGATAGATAGTACTAGATAGATATATAGGAGATAGATAGATAGAGATAGATAGATATGAGATAGATATGATCGATAGATAGATAGATAGAGATGAGATAGATAGATAGATATGAGCTATATAGATAGATAGATAGATAGATAGCTAATAGATAGATATATCGGAGATAGATAGATATGAGATAGATAGATATGAAGATAGATAGATAGAGAGAGGATATGAGATAGATAGATAGATAGATAGATAGATATGAGAAGGATAGATAGAATGCGATATATAGATATGAGATAGATAAGATAGTAGATAGATAGATAGATAGGAGATAGAATAGATATGAGATAGATAGATATTGAGATAGATAGTATGGAGATGATATGAGATAGTCGATAGATAGAAGATAATAGATAATATGATAGAGATCGATATGAGATAGAAGATAGATAGAGAGATAGATAGATAGTAGATATGAGATAGATAGAAGATAGATAGATAGATAATATGAGATAGATAGATATGAGCTGATAGATCGATAGATAGATAGATAGATATGAGATAGTAGGACTAGATAGATAGATAGATAGATGAGATATGAGATAGATAGATAGATCGATAGATAGATGAGATAGATAGATATGAGATAGATAGATAGATCGATATGAGATAGATAGATAGATAGATAGATAGAGAGATTTAAAAAAGGATCACTATAGGAGATAGATAGATCTATGAGATAGATAGATATGAGAGATAGATAGGAGAAGATAGATAGATAGATAGATAGATAGTAGATAGATATGAGATAGATGATAGATATGCGATAATAGGATAGATATATAGGAGATAGATCGAATGAGATAGATAATAGATATGAGATAGATAAAAAAAAAAACAGGGACTAAAATGGGGGAAGATAGCTAGATATGAGATAGATAGATATGAGATAGATATGAGATAGATAGATAGATAGATAGATATGAGATAGATAGATATGAGATATATAGATATGAGATAGATAGATAGATAGATAGATAGATAGATATGAGATAGATAGATATGAGATAGATAGATAGATAGATAGATAGATAGATATGAGATAGATATGAGATAGATAGATAGATAGATCTTGGATAGATATAACATCTATAGATGATAGATTAAAGATAAATACATAACAGAAAGAAACCCTAATATACAGATCTCCAGATCCTCTACATTTACATTCGGATTTCCTGCCCCTGCAGTCACCACTAGAGGGAGCTTTTGAGCCTAGTGAATACTATTTACCATATAGTTCAGTCCATAAGCAGCATACAGTGTACTCCTGAGCTCCCTCTAGTGGCACTATAAATGTCAAACATTTTAATATATCAAGGCAGAATATTTGAAGTTTGATCTATTGTGATATATTTCAAAGTTATCTTTAACGAGCCTGGGTCCTAGTCCTGGTGTGGACATTCCCTTTAAGCTTCCCCTATGATATGCATTGGTTGTGTGGACCAGGTACCTGGAGCCCTTAGGATTGGACAGCCTCATTTGACACATACAAGACAATAGTGTAGGGGGATGTAAGGGGGGAGGGGGGGGATTTTTTTGGGTGAATAGATGACTATGTGTAAAACTCCCATTCTGTGAGCGTTCGCCGATCCACTATGTTAATATCGAGGTGCTAAGCTACAAGCTGTTACAGAAGTTCATTAAAGGACAGTTTCCACAAAGCTGCCAGACACTAAAGGCGGAATTTTGGGATCTTCTTTTTGTAGAACAAATAAACTTCCATACAGAGAGGGTTCACTTACTCCTCCCCCCCAAAAAAAAAGATTGGCTGCTAAAATTGGATGAGGGACACTTTGCGGGAAGCGTTTAGCCTGATTCCGGGTGCGGTCGGGTAGAAAAAACTCGGGAGATCGATTACTCCTCTACAAGTTATCGTGACTGCCAGCGACGGATTATTAGGTGGGCTGCCTGGGGCGCACGTCCCTGGGCCACCCACCATCTTGCCATGCATTGATTTAAAATACAGTTCCGCCACTGGATTGGTCACGGTGTGATAGTGTTTATGTGCAGCGGAAGAGGATAATATAGTAAAACTATGACGAGGGCAAACTTCAAGTTTAACAAAAACAAACCATAGAATAGTTTTTTTAAATAAAACTTTTTTGATTTATCGTTGTGTGCTAAACTAAATGCCCCCAGGCTTGTCGGACGTGTGTACTATGTTCTTCCAGTTTCATTAAATAATTGATATGTTGGTAATAAAAAAATTACTACGCTTTTTTGCAATTACACCTCTGTTTCTATTCTCGAGTTTTCTAGATCTCTGCTGCTTCTGTCAGGAACTAACTGTTTAGTAACAGTCTATGAAGCATGTGATGTTAAAACGTGATGTCTCTATATACCTGGCAATGTGATGTCACACAGGTGCACCGGCTTTGTTATCCCTGGTCATTGGTGGTCACCAGGTGCCCAGTGTTATATCATGAAGCTCTGAAAGAGCAGTCGCGCCCTGTGTGAAATCAGTGACCAGACCTAAATTGAGCCGTGAACCTGTGTGAATCACCTGACTAGGGATAGTAATGAGCAGGCACCGTGTGTCATAATGGACCAGGGATAGAACGAGCTCATGCACTGTGTTGTCAATCACATATGACCGGGGGGATATAACGAGCCGTGCACTGTGGGTCATCACTATGAAGGGATATAATGAGCTATGCCATGTGACATAACATGACCAGGGATATAATGAGCCGGCACTGTGCTGACTCACATGATCAGGGATAGAACGAGCAGTGCACCTGTGGAACCCATCACATGACAGGGGGATATATGAGCCGTCGCTGGGTCGGATGACATCACATGACCTGGAATAAGAGCCGTTGCCACCTGTGGAACATCACATGACCAAGGATATAACGGAAGACATGCAACCTATGTGACATACCATGACAGGGATATAACGAGCCGTGCACCTGTATGTGACAGTCATGACCAGGGATTATAACGAGGCCGTGCGCCTGTGGGGACATAAATGACCAGACATTAAGGAGCCATGCACCTGGTGTGACATCACATGACTAGGTATAACGAGCAGGGCACCTGTTTGTAAATCACAGAGGGATATAACGCAAGCCGGCGCCACATGGTTGTGTATCACATGACCGGGGGATTATAATTGAGCCGTGCACCTGTGTGACATCAACATGACCAGGGATATACGAGCCGTGTGCACCTGGTGAAATTTCACATGACAGGGATTATAACGAAGCCATGGACAACTTGTGTGACATCAATATGATCAGGGATTAAAGAGCAGTGCCCTGTGTGACATCAATGACCAGGGATTATAAGGAGCCATGCACCTGTGTGGAAATACATGATCGGGGATTATAACGAGCAGTTGCACTGTTGTGACATCAATGACCTGGGAATAATGAGCCGTGCACCTGGGGGACATCACATGACCCGCGGATAGAACGAGCCGTTGCCCCGTGTGACATCACATAACCCAGGGATTATGACGAGCCGTGCCCGGTTGTGACATCACATGATCAGGTATATACGAGCCGTGCCCCCTGTTGTGACTCACATAACCAGGGATATGACGAGCCAGTCTGCACCTGGTGTGACATCACATGGACCAGGGCAACAGTGTTTTTCCACTGGACGTAGAGACCTCAACCTCCTCCCTCCTCCCCCTCCTTTCCGCTCCAACAGTGTTTTTCCACTGGAAGATAGAGAGTTGATGCCTCCTATGTAAAATGACAGCAAGCACGAGATGCTAGAAAACCGTGAGGAATGATACAGAGAGTACATCGGACCTTTCATACGCAAACAATGTCAAAGATTCTGAAAAGCGGACGACCCTGTAAAGATTGGACCCGTGAGACAGAAAATATTGGCTTCCGCTCAAAAGAAACAAAAAGAAACATTCGTGAGGGTGTATTGGGTGCCAAAATGAGACAAATCTGGGCCTAGGAGAAGACAAATAGTTAAAAAAGTTTTTTTTTTTTTGAAAATACATTTTTTCTGTGTACAGTATTTATGCTATTTTTACTGATGTTTGCTCAAAATCAAAGCACCAAAAACATGCACCCCTTTAAATACTCCCGTATTACACCTAATAAATGGGTATAAAAATTGATCATGGCCTTAAATTTACCAGATCACACCAAAAAATGGGTACAAAAGGACATCAGTGGACATTTACTCCGACCTTATTACATCTATAAATGGTGTTTCAAAACTATGAGGACAATCCTTTAATACTACCGTAAAACAGCAAAAATCCGTTAAAAAAATTTCATGAGCGCCTTCCACTTTTTACCATATTACACCTAATAGGGCATAACAAAAAGTCCATGGCCTTAATACTACCTAGAACATCTAATAAATGGGAAGGAAAGGAAACGATCTTTACCTATACCAATTACACTAATTATTGGGAAAATAGAATTGTAAATCTTTAACTAATACCATATTACACATAATAAGTGAGATTAAAGGCGCTTTGTCTATTAGTCAAAATTAATTGGTATGTTTTGTGTAGGAAAGTGATGACATTTTCAATAAACTTTTCTTATCAATTCTCCGGTTTCTAGATCTCTGCTTGCTGTCATGCTCCATGTCCATGGGGTGCGAGGACAGCAGGGCCACGATCCGTTAGTATCACAGGAGACAGTGCTGTGTGATACCTGCGTGTCCAATCACCACAACAGGACAGGGTTTTATCCACTGGAAGTAAACATCAGAGCATGACAGCAAGCAGAGATCTAGAAAAACGTGAGAGGATTGATAACCAGAATAGTATATATTGGAAAATTTGCATCACTTTTCCTCTACACAAAAAAAAAAAAAAACAATATCAATAATTGCTAACGGGTGGACAACCCCTTAAGTCCACTATAGTGTCAGAATGGGTAGTAGTAAAAGAGTTACCAATCCTAATTTACCCATAATTAGGTTGTTAATATGGTAATAGGAATTTGCTAACGTGGGACAAACCCCTTTAAAACTTTTCATATTGTTATATTTTTAAAAAAAGCCATTTAAGCCCGCACACATAACCTACCTCACCGTCTGGATAACAAAAAAGGCGGCCCACTCTGAGGTGGAGTTTACATAGGAATTTCTAGGTTTTTTTCCCGGAATATTTAGGGGCCTTACTCTTCCCCTCTGTAAGGGGTGGAATCGTAAAGCTATAGAAATAGCAACCTCTCCGACCAATCTAGTAGTACCAGGCATTTTTTTGGTAGGTGGGCTTCCACCATGCCGACATGGGTGTCCGGTCCTTGGCATATAAGCAGGTGACCTGCGCCCCGGATGCTGTTCCCCCCATCGGCTCAGTGGGTGCTGCTGATGCAAAGAGGCTCAAACTGACTATGATGGTGCCCCCTGCCTTAAGGCTCTGAGTTCAGGCCCGTAGGTTGGTACTGCATAACACAGCTTGACTTAAAGGAATCCCCACCAGGAGAGGATTGTAAAACCAAGTTACACTGATATACTGGTGTGGGCCCCTATGGCTAGGATTATGTCTTCTTTTCTCTTCTAATGCCCTGTTCATGAAAAAAAAGGCTAAAAACATATGCCATGAGGTCTAAGGGGCTCCATGGCTTATTAAATGCTATGGAGGCGGAAGCCCTCAGGCTCTTTTGCATAATTATATTTAAAAGCCTGGGCATAAGAAGATAAAAGAAGAAAATATCCGCCAGAGGGGGCACACACCAGTATCTCAGTGTGGTTGTACTGCGTTTAGGTCCTTCATCTGGTGGTGGATTTCCTTTTTTAAACTTGGTTATTTTAATGAGGCTGACTTGCAATACCAGGCAGCCTGTGGGAGGCGTGGCGCTATTTTAGAAAGGTAAACAAGCTCATTTTTTATCCCACCAACCCCTTAAGGAAAGACTGCGCTGTAAGGAGAGTAAGTGACTTATACTACCCGGCAAGCGGGTGATGCGTGTGCGAAATCTGTGCATATTATATTTCATGTGTCTAAGAGGTCGGATCCTGAGGTAGGTAAGTGGCATCAGCAGTAATACTAGCGCAGAACACAGACATATTCAGAATAAATGAAGAGATGGATCATAACCGATAAGCATCGTTAGAGCGAGTGCCGGGGGTGACGCGTGAGAGATGAGGGAGGATTACAGTCACAGCATTTCTATTGTTTCTGTTCATCAGCCCACCCTTCAGGGTGAAGGGACAACCCTGGTTACTCAGCATGGACATAAGAGCAGAAATATTAAAGATCCATTAAGTATCCTCAAAGCATTCTATTAGAACATATGGCGGTATTCGTATGGGAACTTGTATTGCCGGTGATTACATGGGCACTTTTTTTTTTAAATGGAATTGCAACTCGCTGTATCTGATTGGAGATATATGACAGTGGTGAGTATACGGGTTCTAGTTGCATATTAGTAGACACGATATGGCGGGGTTATTATTTAGGACCTGTAGATGCGGTATATTACACAGACAAATTCTTTTTTTTTTTTAATCAATTCAACGTTGGATGACTTATGCCAGTTAGTATATTAACTCACTGTGTAACTACTAAATATTATGTAGACTATATGGCGGTATTATTTAGAACGTATGCGGTATTACACAGGCACTTTTTTTTTTGTATCAAGTCATAGTGGATACTTATGGCCAGTAGTATATACCTCTCTGTGTAACTACTAAAATATATCTAGACACTATATGGCGGTTAGATTTAGGAAAATGTATTTCGTATTACACAGGCACTGTTTTTTTAATCAATGTCAGACAGGATACTTTATGCCAGTGTATATACTTCTGTGTAACTACTAAATATTATCTAGACACTCTATGGCGGCATTATTTAGGGAAACTCTATGGCAGATATACACAGGCCACTTTTGTTACTTCAGTGTATACATGGTACTTATGCCGCAGTATATACTCTCTGGTAACGCACACTGAATATTATCTAGACACTATGATGGCGGTATATTTAGGAACGTATTGCGGTGGATTAACACAGGCACTTTTTTTTTTTACTCAATGTCATACGTGGATACTTTATGCCAGTCGATATACTCTCTGTGTAACTACTAAATATTATGTAGACACTATATGGCGGTTATATATTATAGGAACTGGTATGCGGTATTCCACCAGACTTTTTTAAACTCCAATGTTCATACGTGGAACTTATGCCAGTAGTATATACTCTCTGTGAGTCTACTGAATATTATCTAGACACTATATGGCGGCATTATTTTGAAATTAGAGTGCGGCATTATAGTTTATGACAGTATTATAAATGAATTGCAGTATTATTGGCTGGAATATTGTGCACTTTCTGTGTGCTACTAAAATATTCTCTGTGCGCTGTGTGAGAATAATGATTTTGGAATGAATTACAGTATTGTATATGTAACAACATGGCAGTGATTATTATTGCAATGGTACTACATCTTATTTGGGCCCATATTGTTGGAGTATGATAATTGTACTAGATGGAGTAGTATGTCCGCTCTGATGCTACTACATATTATTGAGCCTGAGTATTTGGTGTTGAGTGCATTATGATATGGGTGAACCATTATGGCAGGATTATGTCTCTCTGTATGGAACTACTATTCTCTTGCAATAATCATAGTGGGAGTTGCAGTATTGAAGATGTATATATGGCAGTATTGTGGACTTAGTGTATGGCTACTACATATTGTCTGGACCCTATATTGTGGCATTGAGTTTCAGTATGATTTGTGTGTACCAATGGGCAGTATTATGGCTTCGGACATGGCTATACATGGTGATCGGGGGGGACTATACTGCTGGATTGAGTTTGAAGATAATATGGTACCATATGGGCAGTATGTGTATTCGTTAATATGGCTACTACATGTGTTCGGGCCTTATACGGGTGTGCATTTGTTTGTCAGTAGATGTGGAACCATATGGCAGTATTATGTGCTTCACAGTGGCCACTAACATATTATCCATCCTATAAGGTGTTGTGCGTGCACTTTAAGATGTGAACCAGCTGGCCGTATTATGAAGAGTATGTGGCTACATCTATTATCGGGGCCTTTATACTGTTGCAGTGAGTTAAAAGTTTGCTTTGCGTACCAATGGCGGTATTATGTTACTTAAGTATTGTTTTTTTTTTTTTTTTTTTTTTTTTTTTTTTTGTTCTGGCTCAACATATTATCTGGGCATTATAAAAACAAACACTTTTTTTGTGCAGTTGAGTTGAAGTATGCTTTGCGTACCATATGGCGGTATTATGTACTTAGTATATGGCTACTACATATTATCTGGGCCTTATACTGTGGGGTTCAGATGCAGTATGCTTTGTGTACCATATGGCGGTATTATGTAATTTCTATATGGCTACTACATATTATCTGGGCCTTATACTGTGCAGTTGAGTTGAAGTATGCTTTGCGTACCATATGGCGTATTATTATGGACTTAGTTATATGGCTATACATATTATCTGGGCTTATACTGTGGGCTGTGAGTGCAGTTGGATGTGTACCAAGGGCGGTATGATGTCCTCCATTCTATTCTGAAAGACCTCAATTTAACCATTTTGTGCCCCGTGTTTTTAATAGCTGTATTTTGTACCGTGCTATCTCCTGCACAGACGATGCGTGACGGTAACGCTTGTACTGCGCTGATTGAACTCCTGCGGTTAGGACGCGAGTAAAGATCCCCAAAACTCAGGTCACGTCATAAAGTATCCCTCCAGGGAAGCCCCCGTCTAAAGGGTCCAGAGTCCCCAGCGGCAGGTGCCGCTTCATGGCCTATACCCAGCTACCTCCCTCGGAACACCTTCCTAGTACAACACTATGAACATGCCCCTGGAAGGAGCGGCGAGTCATGCCTGAAAGGGACTCCAGGACTTAGTATTTTCGAAAGGGAACCCTAAGAAATTCTAAGAATCCCTTAATTCTGGAAACATGGAAGGTGATGGTTTGCCTTGAGGAGAGCAGAGGCAAGTCTTACAAGCAATGCTTTCTGGGAAGAATATGCAAATTAGCTCACCTCCAGATTAAGAAACACTTTGAGAGTAAGCCGGTTTTCTTCTGTCTGTGGAGGAAAGAGAATTTCCCTCAAAGGATCAAACATTCTAAACAACAGGACATGGAATCTATAAACTCCCAAATCCACGTCATGTCTATCCACATCCGATATTGCGGAATATGTGAAACGGCAGCGTCGATCTAGCAATGGCGGATCATGTAAATTATGAAGTAGATGTGTGTGGTCTTACAAGGTGAATAAATAGATGTCTACAGAGGAGGGAGGAGAAACGCAGGTAACATAATGCGATACAGTGCACAACAAGCAGGAACCAAGGGTTAAAACATGATACTTTTGAGCAAAAAGCACTGTGGATTATCCTGTACTGTGACAATCACTGTGTGTATATCCCTGTACTGTGACATCGCTGTGTGTAGATCCATGTACTGTGACATCACTGGGTATTATATCCTGTACTGTGACATCACTGTGTATTATCCCTGTACTGTGACATCACTGTGTGTTAATCCCTGTACATGTGACTCACTGTGGTATTATCTCCTGTACGTGACTTGGATCATCTGTATTCTATTACCCTGTACTGTGACTCACTGTGTGTATTATCCTGTACTGTGGACATCACTGTGCTGTATTATCCCTGTACTGTGACATCACTGGTGTATATCCCTGTACTGTGACATCACTGTGTGATTTATCTCTGTACTGTGACATCACTGTGTGTATTATCCCGTACCGTGACATCACGTGTGTATATCCTGTACTGTGACATCACTGTGGTATTCATCCTGTACTGTGACATCATGTGTGTATTATCTGTACTGTGACATCACTGTGTGTATTATCTCTGTACTGTGACATCACTGTGTATATTATCCCTGTACTGTGACTACTGTGTGTATTATCCCTGTACTGTGACATCACTGTTGTATTTATCTCTGTACTGTGACATCACTGTGGGTATTATCCCTGTACTGTGACATCACTGTGTGTATATTCGTACTGGCATCAGCGTGTGTACTGTATCATCCTGTGACTGTGACATCACGTGTGATTATCCCTGTACTGTGAATCACTGTGTGTATTATCCGCTGTACTGACATCACTGTGTTATTCTCCCTGTACGGTAACCATCACTGTGTGGGTATTATCTCTGTACTTGTATTCCACGTGTGTGTTATCCATGTATGGGACATCACTGTTGGATTATCATTACGCGACATCAAGGTGTGGATTATCCCTGTACGTGACAATCAGGTGTGTAGTATCCCTGTACTGTGACATCACTGTGTGTATTATTCCTTACTGTGACCCACTGTGTGTATTATCTCTGTACTGTGCATCACTGTGTTGTAAACCCTGGGACTGGGACATCACTGTGTGTAGTATCCCTGTACTGTGACATAACTGTGTGTATTATATCGTACTGTGAACATCACTGTGTGTATATCCCTGTACTGTGACATCCATGTGTGTATTATCCCTGTACTGTGGCATCACTGTGTGTAGTTCCCTGTACTGTGACATCCTGCGTGTATTATCCACTGTACTGTGACATCCACGTGTGTATTACCTGTAGGGTTTATCCCTGTACGTGACATCACTGTGTTTGTTGTATATCCTGTACTGGACATCACAGGGTATTATTGCGTACTGTGACATACACTGTGTGGATTAGCTGGTACTTTGACACACTGGGTCTCCGTGCCTTCACAGCTCTTTTCTCATCCTCAGCTGTGTGGGGCTATTACTTTCCCATCCTGGTACCAGTGATGAGTCTTTCTGCACATGAGATCATGTCGCCCCTTGCGTGCCGCGCTCAAATAGGAAGTGATTAAGACACAGGAGTGAATCAGCGCCATGCCTCAATGTGATTACCGCCGCACTATACACAGGGGGGTAGTTATGAGGGGACAGAGGTAGAGGTCATACCCAGGCCCGAGTGCTTGTACAGTAACATATAGATGGACTTTGGAGCACAGTGCTGGACGGGAACCCAAGAAAGAGGAGACCACAGAACAGATTAATCAATGTGGCTACTAAGACTTTGGGAGCTACTGTGGGGAGCCAATCAAAGTTTAGTTGGATCAGAGATCCGAGATTGCTTCCACTTAGGTTTCATGTCATGTAACAGAAGTGCAAGAAGCAGTTGTGGGGTGGTAAGTACCAGAGCAGTAGGTTAGCGGAAATTACTATGCTGTAATTGGGTTATCTGCACCAACCCGAGAGTCCTCATTGTGGTCTTCACACTATAAAGGGTGCCTCACATTGCATGTTTTGGGGAGCATCTCCCGAAGATAAACTTGCCAGTGGTGGGGACCCTAAAACTGATTTTATTTCAGAACCAAGACCTTCAAAAAGATCCTTTCGCATGGAATCGGACTGCTTGTGCCCACCACAAAGTGTGCCAACCATCCCAATTTAAAATTAGGGTAAAAACAAGAGTCCAGATCCCAAAAACAATGGGCACAATTGGGGGGTGGTTTATGGGACAATAATAAAATAACAGTAAAATTACTGGTAAGATCTGTAGAATATCAGGCAACTCTAGCCCCTAAAATAATTCCATTTACCCTTGTAATCTTGAAATTGGGTTGTCTTCTGCTGGACCTCAAAGTCCAAAGTCTTTGATAGAACATTAGCCTACAAGAGCAACCTTGGTTCACTGATATGTCAAGATATGCTCTGGTTCTCTGGTGGGTTAGAACATCCTCTTCTTCTACTGTGGGTTAGAACATCCCCTGGTTCTCTCATGGGCTAGCACATCCTCTGGTTCTCTGGTGCGGCTAGCACATCCTCTGGTTCTCTGGTGGGTTAGCACATCCTCTGGTTCTCTCATGGGCTAGCACATCCTACTGGTGTCTTTGGTGAACCTGTTCTAGCTGGCTTGGTCTTGCTGATAGCACTCCTGGTTCCTGGGGCTATCACATCCTCTGGTTCTCGGGTGGGTTTCTGTAGCAACATCTCTGGTTCTCTGGGGGGCTAGCACATCCTGGTTCTAGGGGGGTTAGGGAACAATCCTGGTTCTTGGTGGGCTAGACTACTCTTTAGCGCGTAGACACCTTGGTTCTCTGGTGGCTTAGAAACCTCCTTGGTTCTCTGGTGGACGCTAGCACATCCTATTCTCTTGGACTACAAATCTCTGGGTTGGGGTTAGCAAATCTATGGTGCTATGGGTGGACCTTAACACATCCTCTGGTTTCTGGAGGGGGCTATACAGCTCTGGTTCTCTGGTGGGCTAGCACATCCTCTGGTTCTCTGGTGGGCTAGCACGATCTGGTTCCTCTGGTGGACCTCACAATCGTTCTATGGGTAACTCTGGTTCTCGTGCGACCTAATATGTCTGGTGGCAGCACAACCTCTGGTTCTCTGGGGGTAGGCCTACATCATCCTGGATTATTCGGGTGACGCTGCACATCCTATTGTTCCTGTGGGTAGGCATAATCACTTGTCTTGCGGTGGAACTAAACTGGGTCATCCTCTGGTGGTCATTGAGACTCTTGTTTGTGACAAACATCCTGCTGGTTCTATGGTGGAGCCCACATCCTCTGGTGTCCTGGTGGTGTAGCACATCCTGTTTCTGGTGGGTATCCGTTCTTGGTGGGACTACCAATCCTGGTTCTCTGGTGGGCTTTTGCAACATCTCTGGTTCTCTAGTGGGCTAGCACATCCTCGGTACTGGTGTGACTCTTGGTTTGGGCTTGCACATCTCATGGTTATCTGGTGGGGCTACACAATCCTATGGTTCTTGGTGGGTGGGCTAGCAATTCGTCTCTGGTATCATGTTCTGGTGGGCTAGCACATCCTCTGGTTCTCTGGTGGGCTAGCACATCCTCTGGTTCTCTGGTGGGTGCACATCCTCTGGTTCTCTGGTGGGTTAGCACATCCTCTGGTTCTCTGGTGGGCTAGCACCTCCTCTGGTTCTCTGGTGGACCTACACATCCTCTGGTTCTCTGGTGGGTTAGCATATCCTATGGGTTCTATGTGTGGAGTACAATCCTATGGTTTATGGTGGGCTAGCCACATACTCTGGTTTCTGGTGGTGAACACATTCCTCTGGTTCTCTGGTGCTTTTTGTCTTTGGATGCATTCCTGGGTTCTCGGGGGCACGCATAACATCTCTTGCTGGGTGACAGCATCCTTTTCGGTGGACAATTCTCTGGTAGGTGGGCAGCACATCCTTGGTTCTGGTGGGTGGTCAGCCCATCTCTCGGTGGTGTTCCTCTGGGGCGGGTCTGAATCATCTCTGGGTTCTCTGGTTGGACCTACCAAATCTTGGTTCTTCTGGGGGGTGAGCACATTCCTTGTTCTATTGGTGGACCTACACATCTCTGGTGCTCAGGTGGGCTACGCACGATCCTGCTGTTCTGTGGGTTAGCCACTCTGCTTCTTCGGGGAAGGACCGCACATCCTCCATGGTGGGTTAGCATGTTAAGATATCCTCTGTTCTCTGGGGACCTACCACAGTGATGTCACAGTACAGGGATAATACACACAGTGATGTCACAGTACAGAGATAATACACACAGTGATGTCACAGTACAGGAATAATACACACAGTGATGTCACAGTACAGGATAATACTCACAGTGATGTCACAGTACAGGGATAATACACACAGTGATGTCACAGGACAGGGATAGTACACACAGTGATGTCACAGTACAGGGATAATACACACAGTGATGTCACAGTACATGGAATAAGTTGAAGAAATTTTTGGGTTTTTTGTTCCCTTCCAACACCGAGGGCAAAAGCGAACACAACCAGTTCCTATCAAAAGGCTAACTCGCCCAATTACATAACAATGGTAACTGACCAAACCCCAAACAAAAAATTGTAAAGTTTTGGAATTTTGAGAAGAAATCTGAATTTTATTTATGTTGCAATAAACACGGGCTGTGCTTAATAAATGTCTGGACGAATACAGGGGTAAGTGTGTGGTTGATGCTGTCCTCACATACTGAACACATTTTGGGTAGAAAAAAAAATTTTTGGAAAAACTTTAGTTCAAAAAGGACACAATCTAGTGTTTCGATGCAACTCTGTGCACTTTCAGAATCTTACCTGTGGGTGGTATGAGAAAGTACGAGAATATTTTGTCTAGGAGTGTAGTACATATTTTTGGGTATAATGAAATAACTGTTCTGGAAACATTAGTGATATAATATATTTCTTTGCATATTTTGAAAGTCGAATATGATCAGAGGCGTTAATTTTTTTTGTTTGTGGTTAAAATGTTGCCAGAAAAAAAAAAATCGGTGACAATTTATTGTTGTCAATGACTGACAGAGGGTAGAAATGAAGGGTGCAAGTTGTAAATTCATATCCGACGATGGTGGAGAACGTCAAATTCACATTCTCGATGTCCATTCAATTACAGCTGACAACTAAGTATTTCTTCTCTCTTACAACACATATGCTGCTTGGCTAAGCATGGATGTGTGGCAAGGCCACCCATGGGTGGTCCATGAATCATGGTTCACGCACTGACCCGATTTTATAGACAGTACGAGGATGGTACTTACAGCATATTATCAAGATGAGTCCCATCCTCCTCACTGTGGGTTGGTCGGGCCAGCCACATGAACCATGATTCAGGACCAGCCATGGTGTGTGCTTCTAGCCTTATATGAGAATATCCAAAACATGCATTTTTCCCCCATCCATCTTATGTCCTATTTTCATAACTTTGGATTATTGTCCAGTTTACTCAAAATCATCAACTTACCTATACTCTATGACCCCCTTAATGTCATGGTGGGGAAGAGGGTCTCTTGTTTTTATATCCCACATTTACACCTTTACAGACGGGTGCCAATAACTGTGATATATATTAATATATAGGATTTATATTCTTAAAGGGAACTGTCATCAGCAATTGGCTCAATGTAAATTCAAAAATTGCATTTTTCTAATTGCAAAATTTGAATCCATTGGCAATTTGTAGAGCTTGACATTCGAATTTAATTTATGAAGTATAGACTACTCTGCTGGAGAATAATACATTTACCTCCTAGTGATGTCTTTTATGGTTCTTGTATGTTTGAAGATGTAATTGTAATAGGGCCTAGGAATAAAATAAGTTTAACAATTAACTTCAAAGTCATCATGTATTTTCTACAATACAGAAAGTATTAACCAACATTAGAAAAAAAAAAAAAAAAAACTTTCAGCACTGGGTTTAATTAATAGGCTTAATTATGACAGCCAGCTCATGATCCGTAAATTAAATCGTAATAATGTTGTGCTCGCGTAGGATTTATCTATAGTGCAATGGCATGATCATATAATTAATAGACACAGTGACAATTGCTCTTGAGCTGTCCAATAGTTAGACCGATCCCGTTTGTAGAATTGTTTTGCAGTAAATATGCTTCCGGTTTTAGATGGTCGTCGTAGCTCCAAAATTATGTGGGACAGTGTGATGGGATAGAGTTGATTACTGCAGAAGGAAAAATATACATCGTGGCTGTAGGATTGGCTTGTGTCAATATTAATAATTGAGACCAATGCGCTGATTCCAAGAAAGAAATCTTACTAGAGCAGGGGAAAGAAAAACTGAAAATAAATGAACCAAAAAACATATCAGGGAATGTAAAAAAAATATATATGTCTACTAAAAGAAAGCTAAACTAAATGTGCTTTATAGGGGAACTGTGAACATTATGGTTATTCTTCAATTTCCTGCTAAACTCAACTTCCTGGGTGTCTCTTGACAAAACAGGAAGTACAGGGAGAAGTATTAAGCCATCATTGGCGATGGGCCCTAGCTAACTAGTGGCTGCCTGGAGGAGCGGTAGTGTCAGATGAAAAGTAACTGGGGGAGTGCAGAGAGGTGGTCAACATTAAAGCCCTTTTAGACATCCATTAGTACCATATTTTTTGGACTATAAGGCGCACCAGATAAGGCACACCATCAATAAATGCCGCTTAAACGTCTAGGTCATATATAAGGTGCACTGGATTATAAGGCGCACCTGATTATAAGGATGAATGACCAGCACAGGTGGCAGCCTGTGCACAGTTCAAGGCAGTCTGTTGTCCATAAGTATGGTTATATATAAGGCGCACTGGATACAAGGCGCACCTTTGATTCTGAGAAATCAAAGATTTTTTGTGCACATTATAGTCCAAAACAATACAGTAGTACTCACTGAACCATGGAATTTTTCCAATATCTTGGAATCTATAGAATCCTACATTTAAACACATTGATGAATAAACTGACTAAAGATAAGAATAATTTACAAGAACCCAGGACAAAAAGATCAGAACAATATTCAAAGTATCATAGAGGAAAAATCAAAGAAGAACTAGAAACATCCAGAAAATAAGAGAATAGCCCTGAAGGTCCACCAGAAGATCTACATTAAGGAAGATCATGGGATTGATTTTATGACTTCTGTTGTGGTCTTTGGATCGGCACCCTTGACTTTGAAATGAACAAGAACTTGACACCACAGAAACATTTCAGACTTTTTGTTATACATCGTCTCTTTCTACCACAAAATTGTTGAACTTTTCTTTGACCTGACCAAGGGGATGAACAAAACTCATCTACTTTTCCCACAAAAGATAAATAGCCAATGGCAATGTTTTCTCCTACATTTTTTTTTCAAGGACCATAAATGTAGCAATATTGTGACAATATGGTTCTCCACTAGCATGTTGATACCGGTCATACAATGATAGAAGAAGGGCCTGATTTAACTAGACACGACGTATTGACCTTTGAGGAGGATGGGGTTGTCTCTGTTACTGACCCTGTAGTTAAGCATTGTTTATAACAAAATAGCAACACAATAAAAACCCAGATAAAACAATGCAAAAGCAAGTAAGTACAATGGATTAACGCATCCTATCAACATGTTAATCCTAGTCTACACCCTACTCAAGAAATCCTGCAGAGATTATGGCTTAACCTTTCTTGCCTATGTGAACTAATCAGGGACTTGGAGAATTGCCCAAACATATTGACATTATGAACATAAGGGCCATTAAATTTACAATACCGGCTATCCACAGTGAAGGGCATCTGGTACAGCTTAAAGAATATATGTACCCTGACAGTGATACAAAATGTGCTCCTACTCATGAAAAAATGTGCATGGCTGGGGCCTCAAAGTTCACAAATCGGCAAAACCATCTATGATTTTTTCGCAGATGACCTGTTGTTCTCCTGTTTTAGTAAATATCTGAAATACTGTATGGTTTCTTAGAATTTTTCATTGTGCAGTTCCTCGATTAGCCCAATAAATACAGCTAGATGTACAATATTACTACTGTTAATATACCCATTGCATAAGATTTGAATGTTACATGAGATTATTTGGTCAAAACCTGGACAATCGCTCACTACCCAATGGGATGGGCACATTAGTTACACTTAGTTTCCCATCTAATTGCTATCATGCCACATCGCATATATAACTGCTTATAAAATTCATTCTCCTATAAAGTAATGCTGGAATTAATTATAGTGAATACAGCACCCCCAATTATTCTATGTACTGCCCCATCTGAACTGATTACATACAGTACCCCCCAACTATTGTTAAGGTTTGTTCATATAACAGAGTGCAAAATGCATTAACACTGCATATACTGTATATACTCTATGTAGCCTTCGCACATGCCCCCAGTAGATGGGTAACCTCCGCATACACCCCCCAGTAGATATGTAGCCCTGTACACTCCCCCACCCCCGTAGATGAGTAGTATCCCGCACTCTCCTCCACCAAAAAGATATGTACCAGCACACTATGCCCCCCAGTAGATAAGTAGCCAGCATACTCTGCCTCCCTAGTAAGAGGTAGCCGGGACCACCCCCCCCCCCCCAGTAAATAGGTAACCAGCACAATCCTCCCAGTAGATAGGAAGCCAGAACACACTGACCAGCACAGAAAAAAAATCATTATCCCCTTCCGGCGTCCCACGCAGGTTTCTTTTCCCCAGGATTCCCACAATGGGGCAGTCACGCACACACTATGATACTATGACGCTGCCTGCTGTGGAATCCTGGATGAGAAGAGGAGCTTGGGAGTGCCAGGCAGAAGGTGAGTAATGATTTCCGTTCTTATCACCCACCCCACCCTGCTTGGATGCAAACAGTACGGATGATGACCGAGAGTTGGACCGAATTTACACACAGATGGTGGCTGTGTGTAAGGGGGGTGTCTTATTCCCCTACAAGATGTCAAGGGAAACTAAAATGGGCAAACAATGAGAAACACTTTCAAAATTGACTGAGCATTCAAGTGTGTGTGGGGTTGGTTGGATATTAGTTGAAAACAGCTGGGATGACAGTTATTGTTTGTTGATGCAATAATTAATAAAATAACTACTAAAAAAGACCTACAAAAGTGGATATATCTTGTAGATCTTGTGATGTTGTAGACACCTCTCTTGATCCTGTGGAAATCCATGGGTTTGGATTACATTGATGAATGTTTGTGATCCAATTTTCTCACCCAATTTCATAACGTACCTCTACAAACTTCTGAATAATGGGGTTCTTAATCTCTGAATTCCGATATGAGGTCTTCAGTATTAGATAATTAATTTTGGAAACATCTTATTATGAGAGAACATCCATTAACATATCAGATTTATAAAAGAAGTGCTAGCGCTATCGTAGATAGGATCCACAGAGTTAGGTCTGTCTACACCCGTGTAATATCGAGGAAAATGTCTCTCGAATTCTAACATATACATTGTTCGAGAAGACATGATTGTTTTGGATAAAAAAAACGAGGGCATCCACAAGATATAATATACATTTCAATACACTGAGGTAATGCTGTTGTTCTTCTACTCACTAGGGGAGGGAAAATAAAACATTCATTTTCGACTTGTACATCCAAAACCACGCTGACAGCAGCCACAAACCAAACCGGGGCTGCTCTGCCTTCATGGTCCACTGAGCTGTGGAAATGTATCCAAGTCGCTGGCTCTGCTGGAGGATGGTGTTTTGCCTTTGTGCAAATGTTGCACCTGCACATTATCTTGGAGGAAGTCCTACAGATCAAGTGTTTTTGGCCTGTGCTAGTCATCTGTGTCTGTCTCACAGCCGCTCTTATTCATAACGCAGACCCTTTTCGAGTTAATTAAGAAACCATCGAAAAAAAAAATTTTCAGTCGTAAGCAAGAATATTCTCCATGGGAAGCCTTCTCACATTGAAAGGCGGGCTACAAGAAACACATTGGTGGCATGGACCGAGAGGGCAAAGAAAGGCGTTATGTGTTAACACAGAATGGGGCTGCAGGATCAGTATATTATCCTTCTTCTGTATGTGCTAGGAAACATGACAATGCTACATGGAAGACCACCATGATATGTGGAAGTCTCATGTTTTTTTAAGAGTTTTTTTTTAGGAATTATGTATTGATATGAGACTCTGGATATGTTATTGGTCAGTCACCAGTCAGATCCATTTAGGAAAAGATATCTTGAAAACGAAGAATGAAATTGTAACTGTGATGTCTCAAAATGTCGCATGATCATGATCATGTGTCATGATCATAATTTAGTGACTTAGAAATATCCCAGATATCTCCCATTTTTTATACGTTTGATCACTGTAATATAACCCAAAATGGGGGATCCCCTCTATTAACTCTCAGTTGTATAGGTCAACAAATTCTTTACAGAGCCTGTCCCAGTACGGTAAGTACCCCTATCCACAGTATAGGTACAAGTAGTGATGGTAAGGGTACAACTGCTGGGAACGGGAATTCCAGCTCTCCCAAAAACATGGATCCTATTCTCACTGAATGGTGGAGCAGCATGTTACTGTGACAAACCCCACTAAAGCACATATATATGCTATGGTACACGGGTCCAGTGGTCGGCATTGGGTTACCAATTCTCTTTTGATGGTTCTGGATATGGTTTTCATTTTAAGGAAGGACACCACCCGGTTGTAATTAGTATATGAATTTTAAAGGGTTTCCCCCCCAAACAATAAACACAATTTTTAATTAGAGAATGAAGGGGGTTCAAATAAAGTGGCATCCTCAATTGCCATATCCAAACCATTATGTTCATTCGAGAACACAAGGAACCCTAATCTCCTGAGCAGTAGTGGGTGCAATGGTTGGACCCCATAAGTAGACCACTATCCAATGGAAAGGAGATATCTGGAACCCCCGTAAAGGGATTGTCTAGGAATGAAAATGTTTTTATACACAACTGTAAAAATAACAAAGAACCTATACTTACCTCCCCAAGTGCTCCCGTTCTTCCGTGGTGCTGCCTGTCACTGCCAGACTTCTTTTTTTTTACAGAGCCCAACACTCCCAACACTGGGAGCACTGGGATCTGTAAAAAAACAGAAGCCTGACAGCACTTGGTGGGGCAGGAGCACCGGGGAGGTAAGTATGGGCCCTCCAGTAAGTATAAAACATTTTTATTCCTGGACAACCCATTAATGGTACAGCATACTGATGTGATATTAAAGGTTGGAGAATAGTGGCCCATTCTGGATTTTTGTAGAACTTTCAGCTTGGAATGTGCCTATAGAACACACAAGACGCTTGTAGATCCCACAATGCAATATTTCTGATCAATGCAAATTGCTTCAGTGCGTTCAAACTCCGAACACGCAGCTGCTTCAGACTATAATAAAGATGGAAACCTTTTCAGAGAATATAAAACTGCTGAGAAATTTCTGATTTTTGCTAGTTTACAATTCAGGACAAAGCCATATAATGAGGTTTCTGTAAAATAGTTGTCAATTAAGAAAAATAATTCTCTATATTAGGAGGTTTTTTTGAGGTAATGAACAAAAATATCACTAAAGTGAAAGCGGAATCTATTCTCGATGGATAACAAAAGCCTAGAAGAGTGTACGGTATATACTACACGTGGAGGCCGGGAATCAGTCAGGGGTTCTGACCATGTAAATGATACGATAGTGTAGGCCTTGTGTATCCTATATGTTAGTGTATATGTTCAGTAGGGAAACTGGATTTATATTCAAAGATTGTAGTCTGCTCAAAGCTCTGGAGGCGTGTGACTACACTGCTGGCTCTTAGTTATCAGCATCTAAGGGTTCATCACCTCTCCTTATCCCAATGATGTTGGGACTATGGAGCAGCTCAATACAATAGCAGAGAGCACGCAGTGTGAGAAGTGTTTGGAGAAGCCACCAATTCTGAAAAAATGAGCACAGTCCTGCTGCTACTAACAATACACCCAGGTATTGTACACAGCTCTCTATTAAAAAAGACTAACACTGCCTGCAGCTTTGTATGGTCAAAACTGCTGACATATTCCCGTAAATAGTTAACTTATAGGTTATTCGGACAATAAGAACTTGATGAGGGTACCTCAAAACATGTAAAGGGTTCCTGTGTTAAATGATTACAACAAAGATGATCATCTCACCCCAAGTTAACCGTCCCAGGTAAATGTGGAACCACGTGGTGGTGTGGATTCAAAGTGTCTACCACTGTAGATAAACCATTTTTAACAAGAGGAGTACAAAACCCTCTACAAGATGAAGCTGTCCTCCTAATCCCCCAGAGATGGACATAGAGACTACCCCGTGAATTGGACGAATATGTACCGGAGTACGACTCCTTCCTGAACATAAAGGCTCATATTACAGAAGGAAAAAAGCCGTACTATAGGCCACATTCTTAATAAGCATAACAAGGCACCAAGACGGTCCAGTCAATAATCCACAATGTGAGAGATCAGGGCTGACGGGAGCATGTCTGTGTGCAGCCTTGTTCCGCTCTCTCCTTTGTTGTGGGCCATTGTTGCCTGATTAAGCCTCTGGTTGCCACTTATGCTTCCAGCGCTGCTTGTGTCGGCGTTTGTGTTGTGGCGGGCTGCTAATCACACAGCGCATAGGATTAGCCCCGTGTAGCTGGCACAGGCTTGCCTGGTAAGTCAATTGGACACAGTCCCCGGCCATGCTGGGTTATGGTTGTAGGTTACGAGGGCGGGAGGGACAATTGCACAGATAGTGACAAACAGGAACTCAACACCATACATGGAAAAAGAGAATTATGCATTAGAGAGATAGATATATGTAGATGGAAGATAGCAGCGGGCGTAACTACAGCGGTAGCAGCCATAGCAGCTGCTATGGGGCCACAGTTGTCAGGGGGCCCCGTCATCCGACCTGACACTAAAGAATAAAGAATGGCACATTTATATACATATTACGCAACATTGTGGTTATATATTGGTTATGTGGTGTATAGAGTAGTGTATGTGGTGTTGGTGTGTATTAAATACAGTGTGGTACAAAGCTTTATGTCTGTATATGGCACATATGTGTGTATATGTGATGTGTATATGCTCTATATGTATTTGGGTATGGTTTTGTATATATACAGAACGCTATGTGTGTATATAAGCTGGTATGTCTGTATATGGCACTATATGTGTGTATATGGAGTTGGTATAGGTTGTTGTGTATTATGTGTATGGTGTGTATAAATACAGTACGTTATGTGTGTATATAAGCTGTATGTCTTGTATATGGCAACGTATGTGTGTATATGTGATGTGTATATGCTGTATGTGTATTGGGTGATGGTGTGTAAATACAGTACGTTTATGTGTGTATATGCTGTATGTCTGTATATGGCACTGTATGTGTCTATATGTGATGTGTATATGTGTATGTGTATATGGTGTATTGGTGTGTATAAATACAGTAGTTATCTGCATATGTAGCTGTATGTCTGTATGTATATGGCACGTATGTGTGTAATGTGATGTGCATATGCTCTATATGTATGTAACGGTGTTATAAATGGTGTGTGTATGAGTGAGAACTGTATGTTTATGGTATATAGGAATGTAATATATGTATATTCTAAGCCAGCAGGGGGTCCCCTCACGAAGTCTGCTATGGGGCCCTGCCTCTCTAGTTACGCCTCTGGAAGATAGATAATAGTAGATAGATTGAGCAAGATATGGAGAGATAGAGGACAGATAAAAAGATGGAGAGATGAACAGAGGTGTAAACTTGAGCTGTGCAGAGGGTGGATCATAACAGGGCCCAAGAGGCTAAGGGGCCATAAGGTGTCACTACCCATATGAGAAGACTAGTATTATACACCATACATTATAGTCAGGGGCCTGACAAAGACTCTGCACAGGGGCCCATCAGCTTCATCAGAAAGATTAGATAGATAGATAAGATAGATAGATAAAATATGAGATAGATATGAGATAGATATGGATAGATAGATATGAGATAGATAGATAGATAGAGATATGGAGATAGATAGATAGATATGAGATAGATAGTAGATAGATAGATAGATAGATAGATAGATAGATAGATAGATAGATAGATAGATAGATAGATATGAGATAGAAGATAGAGATATGAGATAGATAGTGTTTTTCATAGTAAGTGAGTTTTGTATCCACTATTTCATTACATGACATTTGATGATACAGACTTTATATACATCTGTGGTGATGTGGAAGGTCGCGGAGTCTGGAGAATGCAGGAGATTACAGTGATATTATTTTTTTGAACTCATTGAATTGAATTTATTTATGTCTATAATCCTGAAAGGGGAAACAAAAAGGGATTAAGACATGTGAATTACACACTCAATTTCCTCCTGCAAATCCTTAGTAACAAATCTTGTTTTCCCTGGTGTAGGGCGCAGCTGTCATCGCAGCAAGGTGTAACATGGGAGGCGAGATGAATGACAATGTACTGAGCCCCTCCGCTAGCGCAATGTTAGGACCTTGGGCACTTCATTTAAAGAGCTCGCTCCCCGGCAATGAATGCGCCGTATAATGAGGGCCACAAATGCACTTTCAGGCACAAAATTAGTCCTTTAAAGATGCCTCCTGGCTGCAAATTCCTGCGGTACTGACAGTCAGCGGGGACAGGGACACAGATGTGCTTTGTTTGCTTCCTAATGGATTCTGATTCAAAAAGCGGAAATCACTCTGAGAGCGGAGAAGATTGACAATGAAGCGGCCCTCCAATGCGCCCGTCCATGTGGCAATTTATGCACCATCTCCAAAATCTTCATTGTATCACTTTGACCAGAAATATGCAGTGGACTTTAAAAAATAAAAAAAAAGTTTTGTCTTCCTTCTAGTTACCTTTATACTCGATATAAGCCTAGTTTTTCAACACAAAATTTGTGCTCAAAAACCCTAACCGCGCTTATACTCGAGTCAACTAAAAAATAAAGTCAAAACTCACCTTTTGACATCACCTGAAGGTCCTCTTAGTCTGAGACAGCTGAGACAGAAGAGGACCTATGGGGGAGTCGGAAAGATGGTACAGTGTTATTTTTTTTCCTATACGGGGCTGGCAGGCTGTATGTACAGGGGCTGGCAGATATTACTGGGACCTGGCTGTATCAATGCACTTTCCCACCCTGGCTTATACTCGAGTCTAATAGGGTTTTCCCGGTTTTGTTGTGTGAAATAGGAGTTCGGCTTATACTTGGGTCGGGTTTACGATCGAGTATATACGGTATTTCTTAATAGAATAATTTTTCATAAATAGGATTCATGGGGGGACACGATGACCAGAATTTGCAAAAACCTTACAAGGGTCTTTAAAAAAAAAGTCTCTTAAATATGTCAATCCATGATTTCGAGGAGTTGGAATTTTTTTTCTAGCCCTCACCATTCAGAGAAAATCAGCATAGCTTTAGTTTTGGCACTCGGTATGCAAATTAAGCTCTCAATTGTCAAGTAGGTGGTTGCGGAATGTCTTCTGCAGCACAGGACCGCCCTTTTGACAAATCAGAGGCTATAATAAGTATTTTAGGTGCTGAAACTAAGGATACTGATTGTCCTGATTGGTGGTGGACTAGAGAAAAAACTCCAACTCTGAATCAGTGGAGCGACGTCTATTAAAAGAAAATCAAAGATATCATAGATTGTAAGCTCTGTGTACAGGACCCTTACTCTTATATTTCATATGACTTCATTTTTATAGATTATTCTCATGATTAAAGTATTAGTGAGTTGATTGAGTTGAAATAAAGTAAAAAGTATCCGGCTATCATCATTTTTGATTATGTTATTATTTTATATATTATTATCTAGAAATGAATCATGCTGAATCCAGGAGTAATTTTTAAATAGGATAATAAAAAAATGATAAATATAATTATTATTATTATATGAATTTTATTATTTCACGGATTTTTTTTAGAACTTTAAATTGCCATGGCCCCTCTCTTGTTCTCCTGGGAATGTTGAATAAATTAACTTGTGCTTCCAGTCTATTAGCAATTGAATTAGGTCAATTAGGTCTGAATTAACCCTTACTGCCCGGCATTACTTTATCCATTGATGAATGGGCATTGTAATAGTTTTTGGGCTCTCTTAAAGGGTCACTAGAGCTACAATTCACAGATTACGCTATTGCATTGTTGGTGTCTTAGAGAGCTCATAGACAAAGCATCGTATGTGTTATCTCAGTGTTTGAGTGGGTTTTCCCCGGGTCCTCTGGTTTCCTCTCACACTCCAAAACATAATGGTAGGTCGATTAGATGTGAGCTCCATTGGGGACAGGGACTGATTTGGCAATCTTGTGCAGCGCTGCATTAATTGTGTGCCGCTATATAAATAAAGGAATTATTTTATTAGTATTATTATATTATTATTTAACTGTGCTGCACCTCTTCCTGTGTCTATAGATATCTTATTGATTTTTTTGATGGTACGCTACGGGAACGTCTGGATTTCTGGTAGGGATTTGGGTCCTTGGATGAATCCGAGCTGAATCGCCAATGGTTAATAGAGAGAAATAAACTTTTTCCAACTATTATAACACTGACATAGGAACGGGTGGACACAAAGTTACTATACTTATAGGATTCATTCTTACGACCACCCCATACAGCCTGATCGTCGCATTCTGTAACAGCCCCCCCCCCCCCCCCCCCCCCCCCCCCCCCGCTACTGACAGCGCCCTGATGCGTGAAATGGTACTGTCTGAACAATAGCTGGTGTGTGTGAGATGGAGATGTAACCTGACAGACTAGCAGCGGACCACGGCTGACATGGCAGGACCCCCCTGACCCCCGCCTCTCCTCCTCTGCATACACCAATATAAAACTTTCATCCCATAAACTACTAAAATCCTAAACACGTATGGGAAAAGCTATAAGAGGGGCTCCCGTATGTATAACCAAGGATGGTAGTAGTTTATAGCCCTAATCGGCTTCTGAATATTCCATCCTGAAGGTTGTATAAAAGCCTACAGTTCCCATCGTACATACTCAGGACCATCACCTGCAATGTAACATCAAAGTATCAGGAGGGAGACCCCCAGACCCTGAGCCCCCCTGACAGATCACCTGCTGTTTTTGGGAACTTTGCTTACAAACGCCCCAATCTGAGTGACCTGACTGTTATTCTGGCATTGGAAAAGAATTTGAAATGTGCTTCTGGCTGTGGCCTTGTGTTTTTGAGTCCCGACTATATTTAAAATCCCATATGGTGACAAATAGGCCGCACATGCTCCGGGGGGTCTGGGTAGTCATTCCAGATTGATCTTATTAAGTTATAATTATGTCCAATTTTCATGTCTGTGGTTTATGTAGTTATGACAGAGCGTGTTACATCTAACTTTACCGGGTATGGGGTTAGTACAGTAGCTGAGAATGTGTAACTGTGACCCAGGGGGGGAACAAGTAACCATGGGGTCCCTACCCAAACCTTAAATGGGGGTCCCCTCACCATGGTTATCTGCGGCAACACTTTACAACCTTTACAACATTTTTCCAGGATGTCCACAGTACAGGAATTAAGTTGATATACACACAGTGTGATGTCACAGTACAGGGATTAACGATACATCACAGGGATGTACACAAGTCACAGGGATAATACACACAGTGATTGTCACAGTACAGGGTATAATACACACAGTGATGTCAAAGTAAGAGAAAAACACAGTGAGTAACAGTACAGAGATAATACACACAGTGATCGTCACAGTACAGGGATAATACACACAGTGAGTCACAGTACAGGGAAATAACACAGTGATGTCACAGTACAGAGATAAACAACGTGATGTCACAGTAAGGGATAAACACACAGTGATGTCCAGGTACAGGGATAATATACACAGTGATGTCACCGTACGGAGAGATAATACACACAGTGATGTCACAGTACAGAGATAATACACACAGTGATGTCACAGTACAGGAATGATACACACAGTGAGTCACAGTACAGGATAATACACACAGTGATGTCACGGTACGGGAAATACACACAGTGATGTCGCACAGTTACAAGGGATAAACACACAGTGATGTCACAAGTACAGGGATAATCACACACAGTGATGTCACAGTACAGGGATAATACGGTAATGCGGTCTTACAGCAGGCACTTTTTTTTTTTACTCAATGTCATACGTGGATACTTTATCCGAGTAGTAATCATACCACTGTGTAACTACTAAATATATGACACTAATGGCGTATTATTTAGGAACTGTATTGCGGTATTACACAGGCACTTTTTTTTTTTACTCAATGTCATACGTGGATACTTTATGCCAGTAGTATATACTCTCTGTGTAACTACTAAATATTATCTAGACACTATATGGCGGTATTATTTAGGAACTGTATTGCGGTATTACACAGGCACTTTTTTTTTTTACTCAATGTCATACATGGATACTTTATGCCAGTAGTATATACTCTTCGTGAACTACAAATATATCTAGACACTATATGCGGTATGATTTAGGAACTCTATTGCGTAGTACACAGGCACTTTTTGTTTACTCAGTGTCATCCAAGGGTCTTTTATGCCACATATATACTCTCTGTGTTAACTACGATATTTCTTACTATATGGGTCGTTTTATTTTTTTTTTTTACTCAATGTCATACGTGGATACTTTATGCCAGTAGTATATACTCACTGTGTAACTACTAAATATTATGTAGACACTATATGGCGGTATTATTTAGGAACTGTATTGCGGTATTACACAGGCACTTTTTTTTTAACTCAATGTCTACAGATACTTGGCAGTAGTGAGATACTTCTTGTGAACTAATAAATATTATCTAGACACTATATGGCGGTATTATTTAGGAACTCTATTGCAGTATTACACAGGCACTTTTTGTTTACTCAGTGTCATACATGGATACTTTATGCCAGCAGTATATACTCTCTGTGTAACTACTGAATATTATCTAGACACTATATGGCGGTATTATTTAGGAACTGTATTGCGGTATTACACAGCCTTTTTTTTTTACTCAATGCATACGTGGATACTTTTAAGTGCCAGTAGTATATACTCTCTGTGTACTAAATATAGTAGACACTATATGGCGGTATTATTTAGGAACTGTATTGCGGTATTCCACAGGCACTTTTTTTTAAACTCAATGTCATACGTGGATACTTTATGCCAGTAGTATATACTCTCTGTGAGTCTACTGAATATTATCTAGACACTATATGGCGGCATTATTTTGAAATTAGAGTGCGGCATTATAGTTTATGACAGTATTATAAATGAATTGCAGTATTATGTGGCTGGAATATTGTGCACTTTCTGTGTAGCTACTCATATTATCTGTGGCGCTTTTGTAGAATAATGATTTTGGATGAATACAGTATTGTATATGTACAACATGGCAGTATATGTACTCTGCATGGTTACTAATATTATCTGGGCCCTATATTGACTTGGAGTATGATAATTGTACTATATGGAAGTATTATGTCCTCTCTGTATGGCTACTACATATTATTTGAGCCCGTAATTTGGTGTTGAGTTGCATTATATGTGTACCATATGGCAGTATTATGTCCTCTCTTATGGCTACTACATATTATCTGGGCAATATAATAGTGTGGAGTTGCGTATGATAGATGTACTATATGGCAGTATTGGGTGGACTTAGTGTATGCTACTACATATGTCTGGACCTATATTGTGGCATTGAGTTTCAGTATGATTTGTGTACCAGATATGGCAGTATTATGTGCTTTCTACATGCCTTACATGTGATCGGGGGGACTATACTGTGGCATTGAGTTGAAGATAATATGGTACCATATGGCAGTATTATGTACTTCGTATATGCTACACATGTGGTCTGGGCCTTATACTGTGGCATTTAGTTTCAGTATGATTTGTGAACCATATGGCAGTATTATGTGCTTTCTACATGGCCACTACATATTATCCTATCCCTATACTGTGTTGTTGAGTTGCACTTTAATATGTGAACCATATGGCAGTATTATGTACTTAGAGATGTGGCTACTATATATTACTGGGCTTTATTACTGTGCAGTTGAGTTGAAGTATGCTTTGCGTACCATATGGCGGTATTATGTACTTAGTATGTGCTACAACCTATATCTGCCTTATACGTGCAGTGGTTGAAGTATCTGCGTACCATATAGGCAGGTATATATTAGTATATGGCTACGAACTATTATCTGGGCTTTACTGGGGGTTCAATGCGATATACTTTGTTACCATATGCGGTTTGATTGTACATTTCTATATGGCTACTACATATTATCTGGGCCTTATACTGTGCAGTTGAGTTGAAGTATGCTTTGCGTACCATATGGCGGTATTATGTACTTAGTATATGGCTACTACATATTATCTGGGCCTTATACTGTGGGCTTTGAGTTGCAGTATGAGATGTGTACCATATGGCGGGTATTATGTCCTCATTTCTCTCTGTAAAGACCTCATTTAACCATTTTTGCCCGTGTTTAAAATCTGTATTTTGTACAGTGATGATCTCCTGCACAGCGATGCGTGACGTTACCGCTGTACTGCGCTGATTGATCTAGCTGCGTTAGGCCGCGAGTAAAGATCCCCAAATACAAGTCACTCATAATAGTCATCCCTCAGGGAAGCCCCCGCTAAGGGCTCCCAGAGTCCCCAGCAGGAAGGTGCCGCTTCATGGACTATTACCCAGCTCCCTCCCTCCGGAACACCTCCTAGTACAACATATGAACATGCCCTGGAGGATTGGGGAGAGTAATGCCTTAAAGGGGAAATCCAGGACTGTAGTAATTTTCGAAAGGAGAAACTCTAAGAACATTCTAAGAATTCCCTTAATTTCTGGAACATGGAAGGTGATGGTTTGCCTTGAGGAGATGCAGAGGCAAGTCTTACAAGCAATGCTTTCTGGGAAGAATATGCAAATTAGCTCACCTCCAGATTAAGAAAACTTTAGAGTAAGAGGTTTTCTTCTGCTTCTTGTTGGAGGAAAGAGAATTTTCCCTCAAGAATCTAAACATTCTAAACAACAGGACATGGAATCTATAAACTCCCAAATCCACGTCATGTCTATCCACATCCGATATTGCGGAATATGTGAAACGGCAGCGTCGATCTAGCAATGGCGGATATGAAATTATGAAGTGAGTGTGTGTGGTCTTACAAGGTGAATAAATAGATGTCTACAGAGGAGGGAGGAGAAACGCAGGTAACATAATGCGATACAGTGCACAACACAGAGGAACAAGGGTAACACATGATACTTCTTGAGCAAAAGCACTGTGTGTATTATCCCTGTACTGTGACATCACTGTGTGTATTATCCCTGTACTGTGACATCACTGTGTGTATTATCATGTACGTGTGACATCACTGTGTGTATATATCCTGTACTGTGACATCACTGTGGTGGTATTATCCCTGTACGTGAATCATGTGTGTGTATACCCTGTACTGGGACACTCACTGTGTGTATTACCTGTACTGTGACATCACTGTGTGTATTATCCCTGTACGTGTGACATCACTGTGTGTTTATCCTGTACTGTGACTCACTGTGTGTATTATCTCTGTACTGTGATCAACTGTGTTATACCCTGTACTGTGACATCACTCGTGTTTATCCCTGTACGTGACTCACTGGTGTATTATCTCTGTACTGTGACATCACTGTGTGTATTATCCCGGTACTGCTGACATCACTGGTGTAGTATCCTGTACTGTGCATCACTGGTGTATTATCCTGTACTGTGAATCACTGTGTGTATTATCCCTGTACTGTGACATCACTGTGTGTCTTATCTCTGTACGTGACATCACTGTGTGTATTATCCCTGTACTGTGACATCACTGTGTGTGTATCCCTGGTACTGTGAAATCACTGGGTGTATTATCCCTGGACTGTGAACATCCGTGTGTATTATACCCTGTACTGTGACATCACTGTGTGTATTATCTCTGTACTGTGAATCACTGTGTGATTATTTTACCCTGTTACAGTGACATCACTGTGTGTATTATCTGTACTGTGACATCACTGTGTGTATATATCTGTAATGACATGCTGTGTGTTATCTCACCTGTACTGTAAATCCTGGGTGATTATCTCTGTACTGTGATTCATCACTGTGGTGTTATCCCTGTACTGTGACATCACGTGTGTATTATCCCTGTAACTGGACATCACTGTGGATTATCATCCCTGTACTGTGACATCACTGTGTGTATATCAGCTGTGTACTGTGGACACTCACTGTGTGTATTATTCCTGTACGTGACATCACTGTGTGTATTATCCCGGTACTGTGACATCACTGTGTGTATTATCTCTGTACTGTGACATCACTGTGTGTATTATCCCGGTACTGTGACATCACTGTGTGTATTATCTCTGTACTGTGACATCACTGTGGGTATTATCCCAGTACTGTTACATAACACTGTGTATTACTCCTGTACTGTGACATTACTGTGTGTATTATCCCTGTACTGTGACATCACTGTGTGTATTATCCCTGTACTGTGACATCACTGTGTGTATTACTCCTGTACTGTGACATTACTGTGTGTATTATCTTGTACTTTGACATCACTGTGTGAATTACCCAAGTACTATGACATCATGCAGCACATTATCCAGGCTTATGACAGTACAATGTACATTATCACCTTTTGCATTATTCCTATGAATTCATTACAGGCTAAATATGCAAACAATAAGAGTCAATCAGAGAAATCTCTGGATTTCCTCAGACCATGGTGTGTGCGCATACATTACCAAGATTACAGGGATTTTCTCCCAAAAACACAAGAGAAAAGTCTTTTGTGTTGAAATTAAAGTTTGTGCAAGGCCTGGGAACCTTGTCCACCATTGTAGTAGGACAGGGCCCGGTCTACAGGTGGCATCCTAGGAGTAGAGTTTAGTCAGAAGAAGATGGCCACTGGCGGCAGCCATTTTGTTTTTGTCAGTAAACATTATGATGCAAGTGTCACTAACAGAAAGATGAATACATTTCTGTATTACACATTGATGTTCACACACACAACTTGTACAGTATAACAGGTGCAACGCCGCCCTTAAAGGTGACCTTAAAGGTGACCATACTGTTTATATACATATATGGTGACTCCTACTATGGTGGCACCAGGATGTACATATATATTTATATACATGGAGCATGTAAGTGAATCAGGAGTAAAATCACACAAAGAGGACTTGTGACCACACAAAGCATTTGGGGTACACAGATTTTGTCTGTCCCCGGCACATGAGGGGGTAATTGTTCACTCCATGGTATAGATAAGTGTACACGCGGTGGCATTACTTGGGCATGGTACGTCATGGTAATTTGGGCCTGCGTAATCCTGATAATTAGACACTATAGTGCGGTTATTTTTACACACAATGGCGGTATTTGGGATATGTGGGTGGTGAATAATATTGGAGATTAGCCACTGTATGGTAAGTAGTTTTGTAGACTATATGGCAAAATTTGGGCGCTGTTTGTTATTAATAGTTTGCCACTGAATGCTACTTACAATATGGCGGGAATGTGTGTGCATAGGATGGCAATAATCGGGCACAGGGTGGTACTTTTACAAGGGTGCTTTCTATTACTTCTAGGTAGACACTCCATATTTCGGATATTGGTGCTTGGCGGGGAAATATATGGTCATGCCAATCACATGGGTAGTTGGCATCATATGGGTAGTGTATAATACTGGAAGGTATCCAGTGTGTAGTATGGATATTTGTACAGGCGGTCACCTACTTAAGAACACTCGACTTACATACGACCCCTAGTTACAAACGGACCCCTGGATATTGGTCATTTATTGTACTTTAGTCCTAGGCTACAATCATCAGCTGTAACAGTTATCAAAGGTGTCTGTAATGAAGCTTTAGTGTTAATCCTGATTCTTATGACAATCCAACATTTTTAAAATCCAATTGTCACAGAGATCAAAAAAGTTCTGGCTGGGATTACAATAATAAAATATACAGTTCCGACTTACATACAAATTCAACTTAAGAACAAACCTACTGACCCTATCTTATACGTAACCCGGGGACTGCCTGTACATATTATGGCACTATTTGGGCACTGTATTACATGCAAATAAATGCAAATGGGATGCTGTATGATAGGGAGTTTTATGCACAGTAATGCGGTATTTTGGGACCGTTTGTTGAGGCAACTGGGGCAAACTGGTACTAAGACATAAGACATGGGGGGCATATCTTGCCTTTTTTTTGGAAACCACTGTATGGCGCCTTTTTCTCTTCCATTCGGTAACTTTTTGCTGCCCTTGCCTTTCCCAACAAAAAGGATGTTGTAATAGGGGAGTACATATGGGGTCATTGCCCGCCGCCGCATTACAGCGTCTTTCACAGTAAAAAAAACTTGTGCAAAAGCTCACAAAACTTGACTCCATAGAGAGACCTTAAGACGCCATGAGCACCTAATTTTTCATAAAACCTATTCCAAGTCACAACTGGGTTGAAAACACTGATTTTAATACATGCCCCCCCACTAGATGTATGATTATGACAATATGTGGGCACTGTATTGTGTAATACTTCACTAATAAGACTCTTAACTATGATATCAAACTCTGTATAGTACTGCTTTGTGCACTTTTATATATGTGATGACTATATGAAAGTATTATTTATATACTATAGGATAAAGTGCATATTGGGACAAATATAACCATATAATAACTAAAGGAAGGTCAGGTGTATGTAATATCTGCAGAGAAACCTCCCCATCTTGGGTCCAGGCGCCATGTTGGAGTGAAATATCTTATATAAATATAAAACCAACCCCCCGAGGCCTAGAAATAATCTCCAGTCACATCTCTTTATACTCAATTTGCAGAAAAAATGAATAAACATGGGAATCAATCAATACCCTGTCACCAAAGCATATAAAAGAAAGACACCTGACAGTATAAAGAGGCGATAAACATCCACTAATAAACCCGATTCTAGAGGGCAAACTTCTAGGACGTGGAAGCCATGCGGAGAGACTAATAAAGATGCTTTAAAAACTTTATCGCCATCGTTTGCCGTTAAAAACTGAACAAATGCATCAAAGATGACAAAAGAAAACAAAAAACTTCCCCCGCCAGGAGCCACAATGACGAAAAACAAAGGGCAAGGTAACATCATGGAGGCAATATGTAATGCAAACAAGCAGCTGTGGTCTCAATCCCCCCACAGTGCTGCAGCCCTTCTTCCACAAGCTCCATATTGAAGTGGCTGCATGTTGTGTGACAAGAATTAAGTCAGTAGCGGGATGGGATGACAACACGCATCCGATTATTAGACCTCGGCCAATGAGATTTATAGAAGCAATGAGAAAAAAAAAAAAAAGAAGCAAGCAAGCAATGAACTGAATGATAATGTGTCACGATAAATCACTCGCTCAAAGTACAGTTTACGAAGCAGTTCCATAAACTAAGCCAAGATCATGGCGGCCAGGGAGGGTGGTGGATAAAACGTGACGTCGAAAAAGGCATAAACAGTAACTTAAAAAAGCAAAACCATTTAAAAAAATACTATCATAACGCTTATAACGACATCATAAACTTATTGAACTCAAATTGAGTAGCGTAGTAAATAATCAAAACGCTATATAAAAGTATTGCCGTAATGGTATAAAAGTACAATAGAAAAAGATACTACTTTAGAGACGTGGAAGTGGGGGAGGGGAGCTCCTGAGTATATGAATGCGTACACGGCAAGTATGAAGTACTAGGCATGGACTATGCAGGAGAAATGACTGCAGATGTGCTTCGTAAAGCGGAATATAAACAGGCGGCGTTGCATTGTTGCGGTAGAAAAAAAAAAATCTGCACCATTGAAAAAGAACTAAAGTCAACAGCTTGCTTTCCGATCAGGGAAAAAGATTTGTTTCGCGAAGAAAAAAAAAAAAGTATCTGATTTCTGATCTTCTACGGTGATTAAACATCTTTGTGTGTTCTGTGTGAGTAGAAGGTGGAAAGAAGATGAGGTGGGGAGGGGGGGTTGGATTTTATCCCCTCCCCCCTCCAAAAATGGCATCAAAGCAATCAAAATGGTAATGTTCAGCATGAATGGGGCCCCATCCCCCATCTCAAACTCTGCAGACTTTTCTCCATGTTTGGAAGAAAATAAAAAAAAAAACAGCAACACCCCCCCCTCACCCCCTTATCGCGCACAAAATGGAAGCTTCCACTACCAAACTGAGAGTGCTGACAAACGCTCATTAACATGACCAGGTTTCCAAAACTCGAGCAGAAGTAGGAGAAGAAGCTTAAATCGAAGGACTCGGATGAGGCTGGAGGAGGGACGGAGGATTAGGAAGAGGGGGAGCTGTCTTAAGTTTAGTGCTGAAAACTGCTGCATTCCTAAGGAAGCTCGATCGATTCATTCGAAAGGTGGGGGGGTTGGTGGGGGGTGGAAAGAAATATGAAAGCTGTACAAATTCGCCCTAAGGTGTCACAACAACAAAAACCAACAACCAACGATGCGACTCTAAAGAGACGACACACTTAAGGGCTTGGTCTACGAGACGCGGCGTGATACTTCCAATTACGCATTTCACTACACGGAGAGAGGAAGAAGAAAGCTTTTCAATGGCATCTGTCCATGGTGCTGAAAGGCGCACGACCACACAACACACATTGCCTCCCCCTCCCATTTCCGGCACAGCACAACCATGGAGGAGGGCTACAAGAGTGAGGGATGGAGAGGGATGGGGGGGGGGGACTACACTTCTGGCAAGCAAGTATGTCTCCTGTTATACAAATAATGTGTTAGTGTACGTACCCGGATTGCCATGACGTGGCCGATGGGCACACAAAAATTTTATCAAAGTACCCCCACGCTAGTCTACGTAGCAAGTAATGACTATTTCTTGAGGAAGATACAACATAACTTGCTTGCACCCTTATCCACGGCACCTGTTTACTACATCGTAAAGAGGGTGCGCAATAAAGTTTGTTCGTTTTTTCTTTTACTCCTGGCAAGCACAGAGTTAACTTTGTCACGTTAAGAAAAGAGAGTGAAAGTGTCTCGGGGAAAGAGAGGAGGAGGCAAAAAGTGCTCAATGGATCGGCTGCCGCAGCAATCTGCAACAAAGGGCACTTCCAACACCCATCTGCTACTGCCGAGCCACTCATGATATAAACACCCACCCCCCCACCACCACCTCCTCTAATCAAAGTCACCCAAAGAGTGCACGTTTTTTTACACCTTCCTCAAAAACATGTCGAGCAACTCAAAATGGACGCCTAGAAAAAAAAAAAAAGCCCAAGTAAAAGCAGTGTAACTAGTAGTCCTATGTGAGTGGGGTCGTGGAGGAAAATGGTGCACGCGGGAGGGTGGTGGGGACTCAACAACCTTGACGGGGCTCGGATGGAATCCGACACTTTAGTAAGGTGTTGACAAAGTAAGAGATTGAGTCTACCGATGTGTCATTGAGGGATGTGTCATAATCCATCTATCACGGGGAGAACTTCTCATGGAGAACATGCAGGAGGACAAACTGTAGTCAACAACCATCTGAGAGAGTTGTGGTGGTCCAAATACAAGAGCTCGGATGGTAGATGGGAGTCGAAACCCCCCCGTTGATGAAGCTCGAAAGATGTTAATGATGGAGAAGCAAGTGAAGTGATAGATGGATCTCAATGAGTATCTCCTACCTCGTTTTCCGTACATATCCATGGAAAAAGAACTAAGATGAGTCTACTCCTTTCCATGGCCATGATCCCACCATGAAAGATGCCAAGCTGATAAAGTTTGTCATCCTTGTACTCCATCACAACACAACCAATCCAAGAAGCACAACCATGAGGAAACCAGAGGAAAGAAGAGGAAAATATGGATAAAAATAACCAAGCGCATTTACCTGTGGATCTTGCTTCATCCGTGCAAGTAGTTTATAAGGAGGTAAGGAAAATATGGAATCTATGGTTCCTTGCGCAAACAAAGTATATCCAGGAAGAAAAAAAAAAAAGAAGAAGTAGTATCACAGGAGGAGGAGGAAGGAGAAAGTGTTTCAAGTTTGATGGAAATGGGGAGGAACAAAGAAGCAAGTAAACACACAGTGAGTGTGCAAGGCAGTTTCCCCCAAGCCAGCTCATAAATATTCAGGTCTCGTCCTAATCTCCACGCAGCAGCACCGCATTACTTCCAAATCCTTGTTGCTTGCTCTAGCAAAAGACAAGAGAGGGAGGGGGCAGGGAAAGAGGAGGGAGGGGAGGAAGAAGTAGTGAGAGAGGGAGGAGAAAGAGGGGAAGAGGGGGGAGAGGGGAGAAGGGGAGGGGGATGAGGGAGAAGAGAGAAACAAGGGGAAGGGTAGGGAAAGAGGAGGGGGAAGAGTGGGGAATGGGGCGCAAAAGGGGGGGGGGAGAAAAGTGTAAGTGGCTGCAGTGAGAGTGTGAGTGATGGCAAGGAGAAGAGGGGATGCAAAGGAAGTCCATACATGAAGTTCTTCTGGAGGAATAGTGAAGTACCAGAGCAGGAGGACAGATGGCACATCGAGTAAATATGATAAGGTTGGAAAGTAAAAGTGATGCAAGCGAATGTACTCTCTCCGCCAGAGAGGGGAGGGGGAAGAAGGAAAGAGATATTGTACTACCGGGAATGTGTAATATGAGGAGAAGGAAGGAAAGAATGGAAGCAGTGAGAAAGAGAAAAAAAAGGAAGAGAGAAAGAAAAAAGAACAGAAAGAAAGAAGAGGAAAGGAAAGAAGGAAAGGAAGAAAGAAAGAAAATAAGAAAGGAAGGTAGGAAGGAAGGAAAGATAAGAATGGAAGAGAGTGAGAAAGTAAAGAGTACAGAGAAGAAATAAAGATAACAATTATTAGATGAGAAATAGAAATAGCGAGGAAAAGGGCAGATAAGTAAGGAAGAAGGAAAGAAAGAAAGAAAGAAAGAAAGAAGGAAAGAAAGAAAGAAAGGAAGGTAGAGAAAGAAAGGTAGGTAGGTAGAGAAAGAAAGGAATGAAGGTAGGTAGAGAAAGAAGCAAAAGTTAAGAAAGGAAGGGAGTAAGGAAGTAAAGAGCACAGAGAAAAAAAATAAAAGAAAGGAAAAAAATAAACTAATCGAAAGTAAGATAAAAATTAAAAAAAGGTGCAAAAAAATAATAAATCTTTCTTTCTATAGCGCCATCATATTCCGTAGAGCTGTACACATCATGAGGTACATATACAAACAACATAAGATAATAACATTACCGAGTAATAAAATATGAAATAACAGGACTGAGGGCCCTGCTCGCAATATGGAAAGAGAGTGGAAGTAAAGAGGGCAAAGGAGGAGAAGAAAACTGTAAAAAAAAAAGGGTTGAGCAAGAAAGAAAAGAAGGTCAGAAAGCAAGAGAGAAGAAAAGAAACATAAAAGAAAAAAGTAGGAAAAGAAAGGATGGAGAGAAAGAGAAAGGTAGAGCAATGATTGGTGGGGCATCATGAATAAGTCATTTGGGTGTAAAGTCTACTAGATAAGGGCAGAGGAGAAAACTGAGTAAACATAGTATTGAAGTGACTGACAAGGGAAGAGGAGTGGGAGAGGGGGAGGGGGTGAAGAGAGGAGCAGAGCGAGGAGAAGGGAAGTGGCTAAACATGGAAGAGTGAGGCGAGAAAAAAGAAGAGTTGTATTCATGAAAAGATGGCAAGGAAGAGTTGAGGCAGAGGACATTGACATGTGAAGACTGCTGAGGAACAGGAGGGAAATATGGAACGTCATACAAGGAGGACAGATGGGGGAACATGGATAATAAGCAGGGGAGTAAACAAGACACCATTGTCACAGATTGTACAAAAGTAAGAAATACGGAAAGGCCCAAATGCTAACCTCGTGAGGAGCCCAGGAGCTTCTTATAAGTGAAGATTATATAGTGAAGATGAGTGACAGGACAGAAACGAGGGGAAGTAAAGAGAATTTCTGTAGGAAATACGAATGGAGACGAACAGACGGGAGAGACGTCTTATCCAAGAAGCAAGAGAGTAAATATCAGAAGATAGAAGGTCTAAGTGGTCTAAGAAGGTCTAAGTGATGCAGAAGTCGCCTATGTTCTTCACATTGATGAATACTATAGGAAGCTTTTACTAACGTTCCCCTAAATATGAGAGAGAAAACAACTGAAGCAGGAGATACTCCTTTATTCACAGGAACACCTTTAAGAGCCCCCATAATGCCTAACACTTTTTGATACCCCTTTTCTATGCAAAGTTAGGATGACATGAGGTAATAGGCCCAAAGCCTGAGGCTGCACTACTGAGGAACTCTTGCTTTCCATCAACTCTAGTCCTCTAAGGACATAGTATAGGCGACTAAAGTATCCCGTTACCTTCGTTCATACATATCTTCTGCCTTTTTATGGGGTAAACAGAGGTAGGGGGTATATAAATATAACTATTGATCAGACGGCTTTGTGATATGGAAGCTGTAATGTATAGGAATGTGGTCGAATAAGTTGAAGTAACAGGCCTTAAAGACAACGGCCGGACTTCGACAATTTCTGTAGGTACAGTGTTGTCATGGAGACCTTGCATTGATCCACATCACCAAATACATCTATTATCCAACATACACACATGACTGACACTATTCATGGAAAAATGGAAGGAGATATTGCTGGATTTGGTCATTTGAATGCACACAATGTTGATGTGACAACAAGGCACTGGATAGAAATCGGAAGGGTTGTGCAGTCATCAGATTATTTCCTCAGGCTTTCGGCCTGTAACTTCTAGACTTCATATCTGAAAATTAAAAGATGTAATTATAACAATTGAAAAAGCTTTATAGTGGTGCTATTCCTTAAATAAAGAGAGGAACACCCTAAAAGCTGTTTATATCGCCCCACCTCCTAAGTATCACCTCCTATGTATGTCCTCCCATCTCCTAAGTATGTCCTTAGTATGTCTTCCAATGTCCAAAGTATGTCCCTAGTATGTCCTCCTATTTCCTCAGTATATCATATTTCCTTAGAATGTTCTCCTATCTCCTTTGTATCTCTTCCTATCACCTTAGAACACTATGTCCTCCTATCTCCTTATTACATCCTCCTATCTCCTTATTACGTCCTCCTATCTTCTTAGTGTGTTCTCCTATCTTCCTACTATATTCTCCTATATACTTAGTATGTCCTCCAATCTCCTTAGTTTGTCCTCCTATTTCCTCAGTATATCATATTTCCTTAGAATGTTCTCCATATAGGAGGGACAAACTAAAGAGATTGGAGGGACATACTAAGTATATAGGAGAATATAGTAGGAAGATAGGAAACACATAAGAAGATAGGAGGACGTAATAAGGGTAGGAGGCCATTGTACTAAGGAGATAGGAGAAACATTCTAAGAATATGATATACTGAGGAACATAGGAGGACATACTAGGGACATACTTGGGACATTGGAAGACATTACTAGGAATATACTTAGGAATGGGAGGACATACAATAGGAGGTGTACTTAGGAGTGGGGAGATATAACAGCTTGTAGGTGTTCCTCTCTTATTAAGGATAGCACCACATAAAGCTTTTTCAATTGTTATAATTCATCTTTTAATTGTCAGATATGAAGTCTAGAAGTTACAGGCCGAAAGCCTGAGGAAATAATCTGATGATACGCACAACCCTTCCGATTTCTATCCAGTGCCTTGTTGTCACATCAAAATTGTGTGCATTCAAATGACCAAATCCAGCAATATCTCCTTCCATTTTCCATGAATAGTGTCAGTCATGTGTGTTGTTGGATAATAGATGTATTTGGTGATGTGGATCAATGCAAGGTCCCATGACAACACTGTACTACAGAAATTGTCGAAGTCCGGCCGTTGTCTTTAAGGCCTGTTACTTCAACTTATTCGACCACATTCCTATACATTACAGCTTCCATATCACAAAGCCGTCTGATCAATATATTTAGATATACCCCCTACCTCTGTTACCCCTATAAAAAGGCAGAAGATATGTATGAACGAAGTAACGGGATACTTTAGTGCCTATACTATGTCCTTAGAGGACTAGAGTTGATGGAAAGCAAGAGTTCCTCAGTAGTGCAGCCTCAGGCTTTGGGCCTATTACCTCATGTCCCCTAACTTTGCATAGAAAAGGGGTATCAAAAGTGTTAGGCATTATGGGGCTCTTAAAGGTGTTCCCGTGAATAAAGGAGTATCTCCTGCTTCAGTTGTTTTCTCTCTCATATTTAGGGAACGTTAGTAAAAAGTTCCTATAGTATTCATCAATGTGAAGAACATAGGGACTTTGCCTCACTTAGACCTTCTGCACTAGACCTTCTATCTTCTGATATTTTACTCTCTTGCTTCTTGGATAAGACGTCTCTCCGTCTGTTCGTCTCCATTCGTATCCTACAGAAATTCTCTCTACTTCCCCTCGTTCTGTCCTGTCACATCTTCACTATATAATCTTCATATAAGAAGCTCTGGGCTCCTCACGAGTTAGCATTTGGGCCGTTTCCGTATTCTACTTTGTACAATCTGTGACAATGGTGTCTTGTTTACTCCCCTGCTTATTATCCATGTTCCCCCATCTGTCCTCCTTGTATGGACGTTCCATATTTCCCTCTGTTCCTCAGCAGGTCTTCACATGTCAATGTACTCTGCCTCAACTCTTCTTGCCATCTTTTATGAATACAAATCTTCTTTTCTGCCTCACTCTCCATGTTTAGGCACTTCCTTCTCCTCGCTCGCTCCTCTCTTCACCCCCTCCCCCCTCCCACTCCTCTTCCCTTGTCAGTCACTTCAATACTATGTTTACTCAGTTTTCTCCTCTGCCCTTATCTAGAGACTTTACACCCAAATGACTTATTCATGTGCCCCACCAATCATGCTCTACCTTTCTTTCTCTCCATCCTTTCTTTTCCTACTTTTTTTTATGTCTTTTCTCTCTCTTGCTTTTGACCTCTTTTCTTTCTTGTCAACTTTTTTTTTACAGTTTCTTCTCTCCTTTGCCCTCTTTACTTCCACCTCTTTCCATATTGCGAGCAGGGCCCTCAGTCCTGTATTTCATATTTATTACTCGGTAATGTTATTACTTATGTTGTTGTATATGTACCTCATGATGTGTACAGCTCTACGGATATGATGGCGCTAAGAAAGAAAGATTTATTATTTTGTTTGCACCTTTTTTTATTTTTATCTACTTCGAAGTTTATTTTTTTCTTTCTTTTATTTTTTTCTCGTGTGCTCTTACTTCATACTCCCTTCCTTCTTAACTTTTGGCTTCTTTCTCCACTACCTTCATTCCTCTTCTTCTACCTACCTCCTGCTTTCTCTACCTTCCTTTCACTGTTCTTCTTCTTTCTCTTCTTTCTTTCTTCTTCTTTCTTTCTCTTTCTTCTCTACTATCTGCCCTTTCCTCCGCTATTTCTATTTCTCATCTAATAATTGTTATTTTATTTCTTTCGTACTCTACTTTCTCACTCTCTTCCATATTATTTCCTTCCTTCTCTTCCTTTCTTTATTTTCTTCTTCTTCCTTTCCTCTTTCCTTTCCTCTTCTTTCTTTCTGTTCTTTTTTCTTTCTCTCTTCCTTTTTTTTTTCACTGCTTCCATTCTTTCCTTCCTTCTCCTCATATTACCACATTCCCGGTAGTACATATCTCTTTCCTTCTTCCCCCTCCCCTCTCTGGGGAGAGAGAGTACATTCGCTTGCATCACTTTTACTTTCCAACCTTATCATATTTACTCGATGTGCCATCTGTCTCCTGCTCTGGTACTTCACTATTCCTCCAGAAGAACTTCATGTATGGACTTCCTGCATCCCCTCTTCTCCTTGCCATCACTCACACTCTCACTGCAGCCAATTACAACTTTTCTCCCCCCCCCCTTTGCGCCATTCCCCACTCTTCCCCTCCTCTTTCCTCCCTTCCCTGTTTCTCTTTCTCATCCCCTCACCCCCTCCCTCTCCCCTGCTCCCCTCTTCCCCTTTCCTCCCTCTACAATACTTCTTCACCCTCCCTCTCTTCCCTGCCCCCTCCCTATTGTCTTTTGCTAGAGCAAGCAACAAGGATTTGGAAGTAATGCGGTGTGCTTGCGTGGAGATTAGGACGAGACCTGAATATTTATGAGCTGGCTTGGGGGAAAACTGCCTGCACACTCATGTGTGTTTACTTGCTTCTTTGTTCTCCCCATTTCCAATCAAAATTGAAACCTTTCTCCTTCCTCCTCCTCCTGTGTTACTACTTCTTCTTTTTTTTTTCTTCTGGATATACTTGTTTGCGCAAGGAACCATAGATTCCATATTTTCCTTACCTCCTTATAAACTACTTGCACGGATTGAAGCAAGATCCACAGGTAAATGCCGTTGGTATTTTATCCAATTTCCTCAGTATATCATATTTCCTTAGAATGTTCTCCTATCTCCTTTGTATCTCTTCCTATCACCTTAGAACACTATGTCCTCCTATCTCCTTATTACATCCTCCTATCTCCTTATTACGTCCTCCTATCTTCTTAGTGTGTTCTCCTATATTCTTAGTATAATCTTGTATATACTTAGTATGTCCTCCAATCTCCAAAGTATGTCCTCAGTTTGTCCTCCAATCTTCTTAGTTAGTCCTCCTATCTCCTTAGTATATCCTATTTCCTTAGAATGTCCTCCTATCTCCTTAGTGTGTTCTCCTATCTCCTTAGTATATTCCCCTATATACTTAGTATGCCCTCCGATCTCCTAAGTATGTCCTCCAATGTCCTTAGTTTGGCCTCCTATTTCCTCAGTATATCATATTTCCTTAGAATGTTCTTCTATCTCCTTAGTATCTCTTCCTATCACCTTAGTACACTATGTTCTCCTATCTCCTTAGTATATTCCCCTATATACTTAGTATGCCCTGCGATGTCCTTAGTTTGGCCTCCTATTTCCTTAGTATATCCTATTTTCTTAGAATTTCCAACGATCGCCTTAGAAAATCATATCTCCTTAGAATATTCTCCTTAGTATCTCGACCTTAGTGCACTATGTTCTGCTATCTCCTTATTATGGCCTCCTATCTCCTTATTATGTCCTCCTATCTTCTAAGTATATCCTTCTATATACTTAGTATAGCTTCCTATCTCCTTATTATATCCTTCTACCTTTGATTTATGTCATATGGCTTAAGGGCATAAGGGCTTAAGGGGTTGTCCAAAATGGACAAGGACGATAGTTCTTTCTAGAAAGTTTTTGGTCCATGAGAAGTAAATTGATTTTCCTACTCAAGTATGGCTGGTGGAAATAGATTTACAAAAAGACAAAGCGTCTTGATGGTTATGGGCAAATTCTCCTAGGGCAATGGTGGCGAACCTATGGCACTAGTGCCAGAGGTGGCACTCAGGGCCCTCTCTATGGGCACCCGTGCCATCACCCCACCGCAGACTCCGCCAGACAGGACTCAAGGCCTCTTGCAGTCCCAGGCAGCCCAGGACCTTAGAAAGAAGCTACAATGATAACCTAAGCTTTTTCTCCTTCTTTCTATTGTATTGGTGTCCTCGGGTGCCTATACAATTTAAACATGTGACAGAGCAGGGAGTCATAAGTTACTGTTTATATTGTCGCATCGGCACTTTGCGAAAAATATGTGGGTTTTGGATGTAGTTTGGGCACTCGGCGTCTAAAAGGTTTTCCATCACTGTCCTAGGGCAACAAGTGTATGGTTACAGAGAAGTTCATGAAGTGCGACTAACAATAAACTATATTTTGGAAAGTGGTAAAATCTGTGACGACAGATCAACAGCTCAGTCTCGAACAACAATATGTAATTCATAGCCTCTTGCTACAATCCTTGATCACATTAGGCTACTTTAGTAGGTTACACCATGGAAGGTGACATTGTCCCTTTCCGCTGTGAAAGCAGAAAGATTGGTGGCAAAATACTTGCTCTGGATTCTCCCTTTCAATTATGGCAAAGGAGGTGCCGGTCTGGCACTCAAGAGCTTAGGCCCACCAAATAAAATAATTCTGGTGGCAAAATACTTGCCCTGGATTCTCCCTTTCAATTATGGCAAAGGAGGTGCCGGGCTGGCACTAAAGAGCTTGGGCCCACCAAATAAAATAATTCTGGAGGCCTACCATCTTCCAACTCACCAGGAAATAGACCCTAGTAAACTCCCAATTGGAAACATCTCTTGTGGATCAGTCCAACCCTGCCCATAGTCCTGATCTTTGACACAAGGCTCAATCTTCTCCAAATGGGTAGCATTGCCATAATACAGTAAATCGGCCAATGATAACCCATAACCATAGTGTTAGACTCGGTCAACTTGACCTGACCAGAAAAATATAATTCTGGAGGCCTAACATCCTCTGAATTAGGTTCTGAGCCCACCAGACCATCTCCTGCTTCTCTGGTCAAATAGTCCAACCCAGCCCATAGTTCTTTAGAATCTGACCTTTGACACAAGGCCCAATTTGTTCTAAAAGGCCATTATCGCCACCATAACACTAGTCAACGATAACCCATAGCCACTGTTGGACCGAGTACATTGAGCCCACCAGATCATATTATTCTGGGACAAACTAATCAACCATTAAAAAATTGGGCCCGGTTGGGTTGTCATCTGGTGTCCAGAACCTGAGCTCACCAGAGGATCCTCTGATTCCCTTTAAGAACCCTGTTTGGCGCATTCCTTCACCCTCATCTGATGCAGGAGGTGTCACTCGTCAGGTGCTTCCACTTTTTAGATTAATATATGTTGCTAAGAGACACAACACTTTAAAGGAAGATTTGTGACACACATGAGTGATGTGACTGGAATCCTGTAAAGCGACAGATAATATTTACTGCAATCCCAGCTCCAAACTCTCTTTCAATTATTAATCCACATAAGATTTGTAGAGGTTTTTTTTTTATTATTTCTTTTGGAAGACATACTGAGCTAATTTACACTGTCACATCCAGGATTACAAATCTAATCTAAAGCATCTCTACGGATGTGCCTGCTACTGAAAGGAAAAACTTCACCGTCCTTCAAGAAACTCTCAATAATTTTTTATCCATCCCCCTTTAACGCATTTTAATCATCTTGGGGGGGGGGGACAGTATGCAATATATTTAAGGTACATAAAATGTAATCTGTATATATTTAGGTTTCCCCAAATCAAAGTTAGGTGACCACTTATGGCTTTTCGTACTATGGAGTCAAGGAGTGGTCACTGTATCACTCCTTGTTGGTCAATGTTGGTTATTGGTTGTGGTGATTGGCCAAGACAAACCACCCAACTTTTTAAGATGGCACCAGCATGTCTGACTTGGGTCTCCCTTGAGTCAAGGAGTGGTCACTGCACCGCTTCTCATTGGTCAATGTTGGTCACTAGTTGTAGTAATTGGCCAAGACAAATCACCCAACTTTTTTTAGATACCACCAGCCTGTCTGACTTGGGTCTCCATGGAGTCAAGGAGTGGTCACTGCACCGCTCCTCGTTGGTCAATGTTGGTCTCTGGTCGTGGTAATTGGCCAAGACAAATCATCCAACTTTTTAAGATGGCACCAGCATGTCTGACTTGGGTCTCTCTTGAGTCAAGGAGTGGTTACTGCGCCGCTCCTCATTGGTCAATGTGGGTCACTAGTTGTGGTAATTGGCCAAGACAAATCACCCAACTTTTTAAGATACCACCAGCCTGTCTGAATTGGGTCTCCATCGAGTCAAGGAGTGGTTACTGCACCGCTCCTCGTTGGTCAATGTGGGTGACTAGTTGTGGTAATTGGCCAAGACAAATCACCCAACTTTTTAAGATACCACCAGCCTGTCTGACTTGGGTCTCCATCGAGTCAAGGAGTGGTTACTGCGTCGCTCCTCATTGGTCAATCTTAATCACTAGTTGTGGTAATTGGCCAAGACAAACCACCCAACTTTTTAAGATACCACCAGCCTGTCTGACTTGGGTCCTTATCAAGTCAAGAAGTGGTTACTGCACCGCTCCTCGTTGGTCAATGTTGGTCACTGGTTGGGGTTATTGGCCAAGACAAATCACCCAACTTTTTAAGATGGCACCAGCCTGTCTAACTTGGGTCTCCATTGAGGCAAGGAGTGGTCACTACACTGCTCCTCATTGGTCAATGTTAGTCACTGGTTGTGGTAATTGGCCAAGACAAAGCACCCAACTTTTTAAGATGCATCATTGTGTCCTTCGCGGGCTTCATGGTGGTCCCACCACTGTCCTGTATGGAAGGGATACATTCTATTTGAATGTTCCATTTAAGAACCAAGCAAATTATTATCTTTTGAGGGGGTGTGGGTGTAAATTCCCAATGACCTAATGCAAATGACCTGGCTCTCATGAAACTTTTAGCACCCTAATATAGCACCAAACAGGGACAGAGGGTAAATGTGGAAAAATTTAGTCTATCAATCTCACCCCACAGATGCCTTGGTCACTATAATCCATATGAAACCATTTAGAGTTGTTACCTGGACCAAAACCGAAGGATATAGGTAACTGATTGGGGTGGGACACATGGTACCCCTGACCTCTTCCTTAATCCACTGTTTTACACTAGAGATGTAGCTTTGTTGTTTTGACTGTGACTGAGGAAGGGCACAGGGGTGGTATGCCAGGTGTCGTTTGTCTATCAATCACCTACATCGATGAGTTTTGGTCCAGAACACTCTTTTTAGGATCAACATGGTGAAAAAGTGACCAAAGCATCTGTGGGGTTATATACGTAGGACTTCATTTGTCTCCACTTTCTACAGCTGACTGGTTCGGAGGCTACAGATGACACACCTTTCACTATCCTATGGATAGTTTGATATAGAAAATTTAGGGTTGGAAAACCCCTTTCAAAGGTAAATATCTCTGATTCTGTCGACTGGTGTCGGCTTCGTAGCACCCATCATGTATGGATTGGGCTTCTGAGAAGTGATGTTACCTCACAGTGTGCTTGGGTATTAAAGGATTAGTCCAGATTTAAAAATAAAATAAAAATGACTGCAACAGCGCCACACTAGTCTATAGGTCAGGACTGGTATTACAGCCAACATCAGCTATCAGTGCCTGACACCAAATATGACTGTGATATATCAAAGGTTTGTGGATATTATAATGGAGTGTTATTTTTTCCCCCATTATTTCACAAATACAGAATTGATTTAACAAGCTACTGTTCTCTTTTATCAGTCATTCCAATCCGTAATAGTATTCTACAGTTTCCTATAGAATTCCCATTCACATTGTGGCAACCTGCTGACTATAGTGTTAATGGCAGGACATCATCCCCCATACTGAGAACCTCCCGGATTCATTCACATACAGATGCTTCCATCTCTACTATATCGGTCATGTGACTTGTCCCGATGCAGGTTTTTTTCTTCTTTTTATAGTGGAAACAGGTAATATTCCACAATAAAGTGACAGATAGCTCTACCCCCGGTGACGCATTAGAGTTGAACACTGTATATGTCCTCCCATCTGTCATGCGTACTGCTCGAAACTACTTCTCCAATATCCCCCACCCCCGTCAGCGAGAGAATTACTACTCCTCAGCACGCACTGCGGCCACAATGGACTCAAAAAAGAAAGACGGACCCTATTATTCCGGGCACAAAACTAAGAGGGCGACGTGTCGTACACAGCCGAGCAGCGCGTGAACGTGGTTTGGCCTGTACCGCCTACATGAGAATAGATGGAAAATGTAAAGAATAGATGCCTTTGGTGCTAAATCTAAGTGAAAAAAGGGAAAAATTTCACTTTTTATATCCATTTTTATGGAAAAATGTAAAAAAACAAAAAAAAACATTAAAAAAAGAACATATATACAAAAGTAATACAATCAAATCGCAATAATAGATTGAAATGAAACCCCTAATAAGTCAATAAATGAAATAAAAAACAAACAAGGGAAAAACAAGTGAACTAAAAACTAGCAAAACTCGTAAGACAACGTGAAAAAAGAAGGTAAAAATAAATAAACGACTACTTTCGAAATTCGTAATATATATAAAATATCAAAAATATTAAAAAAAACATAAAAAAAGAACATAAATATGTAAGCAATACAATCAAGTCACCATAATAGATTGAAATGAAACCTATAATAAATGAATAAATAAATGAAATTAAAAAAGGTAAAACAAGTGAAATTAAAAACTAGCAAAAAATCATAAGATAATGAAAAAAATGGAGGTAAAAATATATGATAAATAAATAAATGATTAATTAGTAAAATATAAAAAAAATCAATGCCCCACAAACTGGTTCCCGATTGTGAGGTTAGAAGCTCTGTTTTTCCTATTAGTATGTGGCAGTGCCTTACGTACAAGACCACCCTTCTGGGCGAAATTACCCATAATGCTAAGCAATGCAATTGCTTGGTTACCCCGAGAACAAGGGCCTTACATGGACATCCTTAGGTCATGTAGACAGTTTAAAGCAATAGCAGAGTAGAAAATTCGAAGCTGACCTATTGCTGAGGCAACTTTTGGGCTGTGACCTAAAAGTCTGAGATAAAGAGGGGTGTAGATCATCGAATTTGACCTTAGTTGTCACCACAAATGCGGGTATAGAGATTGTCATCGCCGGTTTATGAGGGGTTTGTTTGGTGAATGTTGGGCTGACGAGTTCCTTGTTGGGGAGCTAGGCCCAAACACTGAAAAAAGGATCCTGGGGCCTCAGCCCACTGGGGTGGCCAATATTTTTGAGTCCCTTATTGTTCCAGTAATTTAGAGGTGTATACCTAATGTTGCCAGTATTTTTGAGTCTCGTCCCCCATGGTAGTTGTTACTTTTGAGTCTCTCCCTCTAATATGGTTAGTAATTTTGAGGCTCCTTAACTTTTTGTAGCTGGTATTTTTGAGCAGGGGCGCAACTTGAGGGGGTGCAATGGGTGCAGTCGCGACCGGGCCCAAGAGACCTAAGGGGCCCATATGGTGTACCTTTCCTATATGAAAAGACTAGTACTATAAACAATGCATTGGGGATAATTGGGGATCTGACACACATTTTGCACTGGGGCCTGACAGTTTCAACTTACGCCACTGTTTTTGAGTCTCCCACTTTGAGTCCCACTAATATGGTTAGTATTTTTGAGTCTTGTCACCCTACTTTAACCGGTATATTTTAGTCCTGCCCCCTGTTTTAGTCTGTATTTTTTGAGTCTTGTTCCCTTTTGTAGCTGGTAGTTTTGAATCTCCCCCCCCTAATATGGTAAGTATTTTTGAGTCCCGTATTTTTGAATTTCGTCCCCTATTGTAATTGCTATTTTTGAGTCTCGTCACCTATTGTTGCATGTATTTTTGGGATCACCTCCCTTATCTGACTACTATTTTTGTATTCTTTCCCTAGTTTTTTGCTTTCCACTTAGTTTTACCTGCCGTTTTATGTAGAACACAGAGAAGTAAAACCAATTTTTTTCGGAGACACTACTTTGATTCATGAGGCCGGTGCGTTCAGGGGCCAAGGTTATGATGTACTTCTACCTAATGGGAAATTACTCCTCACACAAGGAACACACACACAAAATTACCATTTTACCACGAGAAGTCGTCCGCTGCTGCAGATCTATTTGTATTAAGGTATAAATTTTTAATCTGACTCGGCTCTGATTGCTTTGTTTAGCATAAGTTCATTATAGACGACGTTCTCAAGTGCATTAAAGCCGCCCGGCTGCCAACTCTCTGTGAAGGTTCCTTTTGTTCCCCCAGTGATAATGGGTGGTGGACTCCAAATACAGCTTAAAAAAACTTTAAAAATCCATATTCTCTCCATTTCGATTTTATCGAAATTTAACTTCTACTTTTGGTTAAAAAGTTTTCTTTACGGGTAAAATTTGAAAAAATAAATTTGAAAATATTGGAGATATTGAAAAACTGGATGTTTCTCTTGGAATTTATTTCTTCATCTGTCATGTATGGGAAGTTCTCCTGAAGTTGTCATAGGAAACCAACATTTAAAGGAAACCTACCACTACCTATTAAGGTAGATCCGGTGGTAGGTGCATCTAACGTATGTAAGGATAGACCTTTTTAGGGCTAATCCTTTACTCCCCTCTATCTTTGCTAAACTTTAATCAGGGTAATATTAAAATGTCGCGATCCCCGATTCGGACGGTCCGACGAAGATGAAGTCCAGCGCGATTCACGTAGCTGGTGCGCCCGGACTTCCTGCATCCGTCACTTCCCCGCCGAGGTCCGCCAGAGTTCACCTTCTTCTTCCCGGTGCTTGAAAGTGCATGTCTTGCAACACAACTCGAAATGTTAAATCCCACGCATAGTCCGAATCCGGCAGGTTGTCCGACGGCCACGACCCTCGATTTGTGTCGCGTGCAAGCCAGTGCCAATGCGCCAAAATACGATCACGTGCGCCAAAATCCCCTGTTAAATGCACTCTGCGGACCCTTAGTAAATGAGCAGCAATGAGTCTGATATATTAAGAGGCCTGATGTAGAATTCTCTAATAGGCCTCACCAAGTCCACCCCTACTTACCCATGACCCTCCTTGCCCATTTGGCATGGAGGTGGCATAGGGGGAATTGTAACTTCTTCCTCATGGCATACATGCCATGATAAATACCAACCACCAAACACTCAATTCCCTAGTTGCTGGTATATATAAAAAACGTTCTCCAGTAATGTTGGTCGTGTGGCAACCATAGGGCCATGAGCGTAAGGGGCCCAAAAGTCATCTTTTCTCCATATGACGAGGCCAGTACAATAAGGTGTGGGGCCCGACACACTTTTTGTATTGGGGACCAGCAGATTCCCTGGCTATACTCTTTAAGAAATATTTTTGTTCTGGACCTTCCCTTTAAAATTTTCAAAAAAAATAGTGGACTTCTTTGGGGACCTAATTGACACCCTCACACCCACCTCCTGCACTGACAACAGTGGAGGGTCCTAATAAACACAACTTCGGGAAGTGAAAACTTCCTTCACTCTCTGACCATTTCGATGTCTTGGCCACCTTTGACCATCGCATCCGAGGGGTTATTTTGTTGGAAATGGAGTTATCTCACTCCAGCAGTATCGGCAGAGGCCCAACCAGTGGACTGACGTTATCACTAGTATGGCAGCCTTCAAGCACTAAAAAATTCAGCGGTGCAATATTTTTGGGTGTGTATTAAACATTTTTTTTATATTTTTAACGGGGATGTACTAATTAAAAAACACATTTCCTTACACCTTATTAGGTCATTCTAAAAGGGGAAGGGTCCTCAGTAGAGATGAGTAGACCCAAGGGTTGGGTTCGGGATTCGTCCGCCTAACCCGGACATATGCCTGGTTTGGCTACCGAATAGGCCAATCAGGCAAATTGACGCCCCTAACAACCAGGGGGACACTGAATCCGACTACGGGTCCCCTGATCTCTAGTCCTCAATCCACGATCTGTATTTCATCATCTCATATAGGACTGGAGCATCTACTAAGGTTTTCTGGAGGACTCACATCTCAACAAACTGATTTAAATGTGTAATACTTGAATTCCCCTGTGGGGGTGCTGTAGTGAAATTGATAACCTTCTGTCAGATACATTCTATACACATTACAGATTTGATCAGGTCACTCGTGTAAAGTAGAGAGTAAGAAACACGACGTTCCGGGATCTTAGATACACAACATCCGGAGACACATCAAACACAGCATTGAACTTGTCTCTCGCTATTCATACAGAACAGAACAACAGGTAAAATTAGCTCATCTCAGGGACGAATAAACCGCAGCCATCCATCTGGTATTTTATTATGCTTTGTAGATTTTACGCTTTTATTAGGTTGTTTTCATGCAATTTTGTTTGTAACAAAACTTTATTGTAAGTACATACGCACACACACAAATACAAACATACACAAGCATAAAAATGTACAAGCAATGTACATTATATACCGTACATCAACAAAACACACCTACACAAAAATGTACATGCATAATACATACATCCAAAGAGCTTAAACGAGCGGTGACACAGTTATATCTATACGTAAGTTTACACTATACATTCACCCACGCAGCTTATACATGCGTTTGCACAGTTTCAGCTATACAAAAGTTCAAATAATACATACATTCACCCACCTGTGCATACATTCATACAGTTTCATCTATACATACGTTGACACGATACTGAAGTTGACATAGCTGCAGCATTAAGTTCATACGTGATGCATACGTTCACATAACACATACATTCACCCAACTATACATTCATTCACACAGCTACAGCTATACATACATTCACACAATATACACAATCAAACAGCTATTAATTCATACGATCATACTATCACTCAGTTATACCTATACATACATACATTCATACAACACTTACATCCACACAGGCTATACATACCGCCACATAGTTATAGATATACACATGTGCATACAGTACATACTTCCACACAGCCTATGCATACTTCACACAGTACATACATACATTCACACAGTTACAGCTATACACATGTTCATACAGTAAATACTGCAACACAGCCTATACATATTCACACAGTACATATATACATTCACAAAGGTACAGCTATACACATGCTCACACAATACATAATTCTACACAGTGTATAGATACATTCACATACTTATAGATATACACATATTCATACAGCACATACTTCCACACAGTGTTTACATATGTTCACATAGTAAAACCTATACATATGTTCATTCAGTACATACGTTCAGACAGCCAATACATACATTCACACAGTACATTCATACATTCACATATGTATATATACATTTTCATACATTACATACTTCCACTGAGTGTATACATAGATTCACATACTTACAGCTATACACATGTTCATACATTACATACTTCAACACAGTGTATACATATATTCACATACTTATAGCTATACACATGTTCATACAGTACACACTTCCACACAGTGTATGCATACATTCACATACTTATAGCTATACACATGTTCATACAGTACATACTTCCACACAGTGTATGCATACATTCACATACTTATAGCTATACACATGTTGCAATACATACCTACTTCACACATAGCCTATACACAACTTTCACCCAGTACATACATAGATTCACGCAGTTACCCGCTATACACCATTTCATACAGACATGCCTTCCACAGCGTATACATACATCCACATATTAAAATTGTAACGCATGTCATTACACTACATACCTCGACAAGCTATTGCTCTGTATCATTCACACAGACAACGTTTACACCACGCTACATGTATGCAGGAGCAGTTTGTGTATGATCTCCTATGGAGAAGCCAATAAGGCTCCCCGTGAATCCCCCGATCCCTATTCATACAGAAACGGAATTTAAGGGGCCGGTGACACAATTATCCTATGGTGTAATCATGTAATGCGTTAGACTCTACATATTGTTATGTGATCTTACTTACCACAGTACAGCTAAATCTGTCTATTACCACATTACCGCACGTGGTGACATACATCTGTAGTAATTATACCTATAATGGTCATTATGGGTTATCCCGGTCAACAAAATAGAGGGCCGCTACGGTCATGTGTCATGGCAAAACGTTCCCGCTCTACTCATGGTAGCTCTACATATCACAGGTCACCACGATGGAGCAGTTTGTATTGTATGTGGAGGCTCCAAGTAATTATCAAATACCCCACATTTTTAACACAATTAAAACCGCACCTCTTTCCTAAATTGACCGACAACCCCTTTGCCATTAAGCCACAACCCTTGTACTTAATGTCTAAAATTTGCCTAAAACTAAGGCTAAGATCAATTATGACCATATAGTATGTCAACCCCAGTGTAACATTTTGACTGAGACGGTTAGGGACAGAGCACAGGTCATACCCCTTATTCTACCTGCCCAAATTTTTGCACACCCATGGGCTGCCTGATTGACATAGGAAGTCCACATAACTGTGTAGGATCACACTCATACTAACAACCAACCCTTGAGGCCTAGACTCCTCTGAAGGAGGCTGAAGGAATTCGTAGTCCTGTGGTTGCCCATTGAAGCCTCAGTGGATCGGAGATGTTTTCCTCATAGCCATGCCCACCGATTAATTTATTAGAATGAGCGGAACCAAACGTTCAGTTGGGTTAGGTTCGGCCACCTGACCCCTAACATGGCAACCTGACGGATTGGCAACCAATGATGATGTCTTCAAATTGCACTTCCAGCCTCTGCTGAAGGTCCAGTGGTGAGTAGGGAGCACATGGCAGTCGGCATAGTCAAAGGAGATAAAGTAGGACTAGGGATGAGCAGGACCCGTCAGGTTCAGTCTGGTTCAGATTACCCCCACATGGTAACCCCGGTGGGGGTGAGCTTGATACTTACCCTTATCTATTCCCTAGTAGCACCTTCTGCTTTTTTTTGCCTATGAGACTGGCAGACAGGATGACATCATCAAAATGGACTTCCAGCCTCTGCTGAAGGACCAATGGTGGAGCAGCTGATGCTTCCTACTCTCACAATTGTAGTCAAAGAAGATAGAGTTGGCATGTAGGGTTGAGCAGGCTCATTCAAATTCGGGTTCAGCTGAATTCGGCTCTCTCCAACCGGTAACACACAAGACCGGTGCTGGTGCGATCATAGTGTTACCCTTTATAAAGCCAAGCCAATCGTAGAGTTGACATTTAGATGGTAGCGTGCATGGCCGGGGTCTTTCAAGATTTCACACCACCACCAGTCGTGAGTGTTAGTTCAGGGGGATGGGCCTTAAAAGCCTAACCCGACTTCTTAACTGAAGTCTGAGCTTGAGTTGACGGCCACTCGTAGCCTTTCTGGTCTACGACAGCACTAATTTCTCTTGGTGACCAACACACCAATACACCTTGGCAGCCATAACCTTGTCATCAGTTGTCCCTCTTGGGCCATGTTTTGTAGACACAAAACGCACCCTAGGAGACCCAGTCATTTTGATGATGCTCGGTACAAGCCACATCGCTGTGGCAGTTCCTCCAAGATCCTTACGCTCATTGTTCCGACCATTGTAATGGTTTGTAAAAGCAAACTCCCCCTATTTATCGTAGATGACCAAATGTGCCATTTGTTGTACAGAAGACTCAGGTAATGCCCTGGGGAATTACAGGATTTACTTACAGGTTGTAAGATGACATAAATGGGACTTTGTTTAATGCCAAGTACCACTTTGATGGTACTTTATGAGGGCACAATTCTTCTGGCACCGTATCGGAGAGCACTCTCCTGGCTTTTTCTACGGAAACACATCTGCTGCCACTCTATCATGGGCAATCTGAGGGTACTCTATCATGGAGCACTCTCAGGGTAACTCTATCAGGAGATCTGATGGTACTCTATCATGGAGCACTCTGATGGTACTCTATCATGGAGCACTCTGATGGTACTTCTTACTGAAGTCTGGGCTTGAGTTGACAGCACTAATTCTCTGGTAATCATGGAGCACTCTATCAGGGAGCACGCTGCTGGGACTCTATCAAAAAGCACTCTGCTGGTACTCTTTTTAAGGAAGCACTCTGCTAGCAATCTATCATAAGCACTCTGCTGGCACTCTATCATGGATGCACTCTGGCTGTACTTCTATCTGGAGCACTCTGCTAGCAATCTATCAGTAAGCACTCTGCTGGTACTCTATCATGGAGCACTCTGCTAGCAATCTATCAGTAAGCACTCTGCTGGTACTCTATCATGGAGCACTCTGCTAGCAATCTATCAGTAAGCACTCTGCTGGTACTCTATGAGTAAGCACTCTGCTGGTACTCTATCAGGGAGCACTCTGCTGGTACTCTATCAGGGAGCACTCTGCTGGTACTCTATCAGGAAGCACTGCTGGCACTCTTTATAGGACACACCTTTGACATTCTATCATGGAGCACTCTGCTGGTACTCTATCATGGAGCACTCTGCTAGCAATCTATCAGTAAGCACTCTGCTGGTACTCTATCAGGGAGCACTCTGCTGGTACTCTATCAGGAAGCACTGCTGGCACTCTTTATAAGGACACACACTTCTGACATTCTATCATGGAGCACTCTGCTGGTACTCTATCATGGAGCACTCTGCTAGCAATCTATCAGTAAGCACTCTGCTGGTACTCTATCAGGGAGCACTCTGCTGGTACTCTATCAGGGAGCACTCTGCTGATACTCTATCAGGAAGCACTGCTGGCACTCTTTATAAGACACACCATTGACATTCTATTATGGGCACTCTGCTGGCACTCAATCAGGGAGCACTCTGCTGGCACTCTATCGGAGCAGTCTGCGGTACTCTATCAAGGAGCCTCTGTGTACTCTATCAAGGAGCACTCTTGCTGGTACTCTTTTTAAGGAACACTCTGCTGGCAACTCTATCAGGAAGCAGTCCTGGCACTCTTTATCAGGACACACACTTCTGGCACTCTATCAGGAGCACTCTTCTGGCACTATTTTGAATGATCACGCTATTTTAGTATCCGGAACACGGAATTTAGGGCTTCTCCACAAAATAACAGATTGATGTTATTGGGGGAGGCTGTGCACGTGGGCGGAGTTTCAATGTAAAATATGGCCTACAAGGGGCTCTTTCCCTTCCGCGCCGCATTGTGCATGTTATACGGAGCTGATAATATTCCTTGACAGAAATGTACAAGATCTTAGCAAACTATTAGGGAGGCCGCCTACAGATCAACCCAAGTGCAGGAAATCAATGGCTTCTGATCTTACTGATCTGTGATATTTTAGAAGAGAGAGAGACCGACGTCCGAAGCGGCCGCGTAAAACGTTAGCAATTTTAGCACACGCGACGGCCGAGACATAAAACCATCAAATCTTTTCCGGCTTCCCACCGGAGTTTTATGTTTCCATAAAAATCTAGCGGCAGCAGCCGAGAAGCCGCGTCCGAGAGGCACCGCCGCAAGGTCCGCAACGAAACGGAGCGGCAGTATGTGGGTGTGTGAGCGGGGTCATAAACCTGCCAGTCCTGGCTTCAGGGCGGCTTTTATGTTCACTTTCATTTTAAGAGGGCCCTCTAACTTAGTCGTAGACCCCCATTAACTGAGGTCACAAGCAGGTCACGCTTAGCGTACTCGCCGGATCCGATGAGCGAGTCAGCCTGACCCTCATTCATAGCCATTTTTAAAGAAATATATTTTTAAAATCCTATTTTATTTTTAAATAAATGGAACCAAGCTGCAATACCAGACTCAGCCATAGGCAAGAGTGGCGCTGTTCTATGGAATAAAATGAAAATCTCACAATTCCTATATATTCTTGTCCACTAATTTAGTGGCTTTTTGTAATCATGTGACTTCTCTCCTCCTGGGTATCGGAATCAGACGGTGTCCTCTGGCATGTGGACGTCGGCAGAGTCACCCACCATTAAGGATTTCCTTGACTCGTGCTAACGCTAGGGCCGCTAGGCTGACAGCTGTCTGGTGTTTGTCGGAACGCCTCAGCAGGGAAAGGCAGAAGTGGACAGATTTGCCTTTGTCATGCCGGACCAGCGCTACAACCACTGATTGTGTATCCAGAGCAGCACAAAATGTAACCAGGTTGAAACAGAACTAAGAGAATTGCCCCCCTTAATAATTATTCTAGACTCCGATAGTTACCTTGCACCAGAAGCAAGAGTACTACATAGATACAGCACCAGAAGCAAGATTACTACATAGATACACAGCACCAAAAACAAGATTCATATAGTTACATTGCACCAGAAACAAGATTACTACATAGATCAAGCACCGAAGCAAGATACTACTACATAGATACAGCACCAGAAGCAAATTACTATATAGATACGTACCAGAAGCAAGATTACTTACTACTAGATACACACAGCACCGAAGCAAGATTCTACATAGATACAGCACCAGAAGCAAGATTACTACTAGAACAGCACCAGAAACAAGATGACTGTATAGTTACTAGCACCAGAAACAAGATAACTTTATAGATACAGCACCAGAAACAAGATTATTTCATACATACGCACAGAACAAGATTACTACGAGATACAAGCACAGAAGCAAGATAACAACAGCCCGAAAAGCAGGGTATAACTACAGGGTTAGCAGCCATAGCAGCTGCCATGGACAGCAGTGTAAGGGGCCCCAGTATCTGGGGTATTGGTTATGGATCTGCTGTCTGTGGGTTTGGTTTATATAGACTGTATTTGCATGTTTATGTATGTGTGTATGTATGTGTGTATGTGTGTATTTGCAGTATGAATGCATATGTGATTTGTATACGCTTTATGCCTGTGTATATGACAACATGGGTGTTTTTATGTATGTATGTGGTGTATATGCTGTATGTATGTATAAATGGTGAGTATATAATTGTATTCTAACTCTTCTATATACATAGATACAGCACCAGAAGCAAGGTTACTAGCAAGTAATAGCACTAGATTCTACATAGATACAGCACCATAAGCAAGATTACTAGAAAGTAATAGCACATCAATTACTACCTAGATACGGCACCAGAAATCAAGCTTAGTACATAAATATGGTACCATAGCCGAAAAAAGTTACTAACTATAAAGCCAGACCAAGATTACTACATAGATGTAGGACCAGAACCAGACAGCTTACAAACAGGATAGCCGAACCACGATTAACAAATAGCTATACGGCCATGAACAAAAGCAGGGTAAACATATAGGTTTTGCCTCATGGACACCATCGTAAATGGTGGCCGCGATCTATCTACCGTTTTGCCCCGTTACCACCATTGAGGTCTATTGTACACGGTCACGGCCGCGATCCACTTCTATGGAGATGGGACCTGGTCAAAACGCGCCACAAAACTGACCCGGGTTCTGGCCCGTTATGTTGTCATGATCTGTGTGCATGGAGGCCCTATACTGTATACTTAACGTAAACAATTGTCCCATGGCCTTTCTGTCGCCAATAGTCCCTGGGCCCTTCTGTAGTATATAGTCCCCTGGGCCCTTCTGTATATAGTACCCTGGGCCTTCTGTAGTATATAGTCCCTGGTCCTTCGTTAGCTAATCATAGTCCTGGGTCCTTCTGTAGTATATTCCTGGGCCTTTCTATAGCCATGTCACCTGGGCCCTTCTGTATATATAGTCCCTGGGCCCTTCTGTAGTATATAGTCCCTGGGCCCTTCTGTAGTATATAGTCCCTGGGTCCTTCTGTAGTATATAGTCCCTGGGCCCTTCTGTAGTATATAGTCCCTGGGCCTTTGTAGTATATAGTCCCTGGGTCCTCTGAGATATAGTCCCTCGGTCTTTGTAGTAATGTCCTGGGTCTTCTGTAGTATAATCCCTGGTCCTTCTGTGTATAGTCCCTGGGTCCTTCTGTAGTATATAGTCCCTGGGTCCTCCTGTAGTATATAGTACCTGGGTCCTTCTGTAGTATATAGTCCCTGGGCCCTTCTGTAGTATATAGTACCTGGGTCCTTCTGTAGTATATAGTCCCTGGGTCCTGTTGTAGTATATAGTCCCTGGGCCCTTCTGTAGTATATAGTCCCTGGGCCCTTCTGTAGTATATAGTCCTGGGCCCTTCTGATAGTATACTAGTCCCCTGGGTCCTTCTGTATATATAGTCCCCTGTGGTCCTTCTGTAGTATATAGTCCCTGGGCTCTTCTGTAGTATATAGTCCCTGGCTCCTTCTGTAAGTATATAGTCCCTGGGCCCTTCTGTAGTATAAAGTCCCTGGGTCCTTCTGTAGTATATAGTCCCTGGGTCCTTCTGTAGTATATAGTCCCTGGGCCCTTCTGTAGTATATAGTCCCTGGGCCCTTCTGTAGTATAAAGTCCCTGGGTCCTTCTGTAGTATATAGTCCCTGGGTCCTGTTGTAAGTTATAGTCCTGGGCCCTTCTTTGTATATGTCCCGGCTTATGCCTAGTCCCTGGGCCCTTCTGTAGTATATAGTCCCTGGGTCCTCCTGTAGTATATAGTCCCTGGGCCCTTCTGTAGTATATAGTCACTGGGTCCTTCTGTAGTATATAGTCCCTGGGTCCTTCTTTAGTATATAGTCCCTGGGTCCTTCTGTAGTATATAGTCCCTGGGTTCTCCTGTAGCCAATTGTCCTAGAACCTCTCTGTAGTCCGTACCAGCGCCTCTTTAGCCAATTGTCCCTGGGCCCTTCTGTAGCCAATTGTCCCTGGGCCCTTCTGTAGCCGATATTCTATGGCCCTTCTGTAGCCAATTGTCCCTGGGCCCCTCTGTAGCCAATTGTCCCTGGGCCCTTCTGTAGCCAATATTCTAATGGGCCCTTCTGTAGCCAATAGACCTGGGCCTTCTGTAGCCAATTGTCTCTGCCTTATCTAGCCAATAGTCCATGGGCCCTTCTGTAGGCAATAGTCCCTGGGTCCTTCTGTAGGCAATAGTCCCTGGGCCTTTCTGTAGCCAATAGACCCTGGGCCCTTCTGTAGGCAATAGTCCCTGGGCCCCTCTGTAGCCAATAGTCCATGGGCCCCTCTGTAGCCAATAGTCCCTGGGTCCTTCTTTAGCCAATAGTCCTGGGCCCTTCTGTAGCCAATAGTCCCTGTGCCCTTCTGTAGCCAATAGTCCCTGGGCCCTTCTGTAGCCAATATTCCCTGGGCCCCTCTGTAGCCAATAGTCCCTGGGCCCTTCTGTATCCAATAGTCCCTGGGTCCTTCTTTAGCCAATATTCCCTGGGCCCCTCTGTAGCCAATAGTCCCTGGGCCCTTCTGTAGCCAATAGTCCCTGGGCCCTTCTGTATCCAATTGTCCCATAGCCTCTCTGTAGCCCATAGCCAGGCCCCTCATGTTCCTGCGGCAGGGTGCTCCCTATCTTCTCTTCACCCTTCTATCTAGGCTTCTGTATAGTCTCTTTGGTGTAGACCTTCCTTGGCTTCAATTCAAGTCAAGCCACTGCTTTTTAGAAGGGTATCTTGACAAAATCCATAAAGACACCTGTCCCTAAGTGATCAATCTCCCTGCAGCACCCCTGCAGGGCAGATTAAGTATTACACATTGGCCATTCAAAACAATGTTAATTCTATGTAAGCCTGGGTCCTCCAGAGCTAGAGACACTTTCTGGCTATGAGATGAGGGTCCCTATGGGGAACGTCTACTTACCCCCTCATTGCTCGAGTTCTTTCAGAAATGTGTCTAACTGGAAGTTCTGGGCTGTTATACTTCAGCCAAAGAGTGTCCTCCTTGGCTGATAGGACGTCACTTCAGTTTTACTACTAGAGTAACCAGAGCCAGGCAGGATTATAGTATAGGCGGTTCAGGCAGTAGTCCAGGGCCCAAGTCTTCTAGTGGGGGCCCATTGCCACCCAAACCACCCACCAAATTTTATACTGAGAAAGACCTTCACCCATGAAATCCTCATACATCTGTTCCTACTCTCAATATACATGTACTCAATAGCCATTTTAGGACCTTTGAAGGTTCTCCAGAGGTTCTGCAACCTCAGATTGAAAGCAGGACATGTCCTACATTTCCCAAGAAGCTGATCCTAGTACCAGATGTAGGAAGTGATTCCAGACTTGTAGGGGCTATAATATTCGTACAGTCCAGAGCCCATGGCAGTCTTAATCCACCCTTGGGGGTAAGTATTCCTTCTTGTTTTATGCCCCAGCCCCATAAGGGTTTTCCGGATTCCCAAATTACGTCTTTAACTCCTGTGGTGCCAGGTTCCTTGTGCGGTTTTGCTTCATGACATCAGAATTACACTCGGAAGGATCTCCTTCCGGAAGATGCCGAGTCAGCATTGTCTTATTCCTATTTAACGTCTATTACGGCACAGCTGGTATTTTCCAGGAATAGCAGCGAAGACCGAGGCTTCCCATCCGGTCCTGCATCCCGTAAGTCTACAAGTGTGTGGCATCCGTCCAACCTGATCAGTGACAGCCCCCGTATCAGACATCACGTCCACTTAGTCCTGATACTAATGAGCCTCGGCTAATTCCCTGCTGAATCGCGACTTTGATAAATGAGATTATGGCGTTTGGCGGAAGCTTCCGCTTCTTTCTAAGTTTCTCGAAGGGATAACGCCGCGGGGGGGATGATCAGTCCCATGTAAATAACGCTCAATCACTGGATGATGAGAACTAGAGCGTCTATTATATCCTGGAAACTGACTGATTTCTGCGGAAATGGCTGCAGGGCGGTCCTGAAAATTCGATGAACAAAGGGGAGGGGCTAATCTGCTTTTATCATAGACCCGTTAGGTATTCCAGTGCCCCAAAATGTCCAATCTATCAACATTTTAAAAATAATTCTGAAAGCTGTAACAGAAAAAAAAGAGTAAAAAAGTGTAAAAAAAAACTTTTGGTTTTTGGAAGGTGGGGACTGGAAGATGAAAATGGTCAGATGGGGGCTGAGGGGTTAAAGAGAACCTGTCGCCAGGTTTTACCGCACTAAACTACCAGCCCCTCTCAGGTAGGGGATGAAATGTCCTTTCTAGAATTCCCTCTTTTATGTGAAATATGACTCGTTTACCAATAAAAAATATTCTCCCTCAAAGTCGTGTGAAAATATGGCTCTTCTCACTTCATTTGGACATGAGATGAGTCAAGTTTAGAGGTCGCAAGTGAGGTGCCACTTCATAAGCTTTTATAAGCCCTTATCTTTGGTTCTGTAGCACCTAAAATATGCTGCTGGTGTCATATTAAAGACAAAAATGTCATCTTTCAAATTACATCGGGCTTATGGTTCTGTGAGCTTCAGAACCCGTTATGCAGGCAGCTGCCGATAATGATCCAGTTCCCGACTATTATTTATCTGCCTGTACGTCCAGTTCTGTAGCTCTCAGAACCATCAGCCTGATGTAATCCGAAAGATGACATTTTTGTCTTTAATAGGACACCAGCAGCATTTGAAAGATGAGATTCTTTAATATGACACAACAAGCAAGTTTCTATGTACTAAAGATATAGGGGCAGATTTACTTACCCGGTCCCGTCGCGATCCCACGGTGCGTTGTCCGACTAGGATTCGGGTCTGCCACGACTCACTAAGCCCGCACGCCCGATTTCCTGCATCCGTCGCTTCTGCGCTGAGGTCCGCCGGAGTTCCCCTGCTTCTTTCTGGTGCATGTGAGTGCTGGATCTTGCAACACAATTCCGTTTTTAAATTCCGCGGTTTGTCCAAATTCGTCGGGTTGTCCGACGGCCACGCCCCCGATTTCTGTCGCGTGCAAGCCGATGCGCCAAAATCCGGGGTAATTCACGCAAAATGGAAATATTCAGGAAACCCGACAGAATTGCGGTCCTGCGGACCCTAAGTAAATGAGCCCCATAGACTCCTCAATGACCCGCCTCGGGAACCATGTGAAAATTAGGTGAGAAGAGTCATATTTGCCCGACTTTGGGTAAGAAATTTCTTGGAAGGACATTTTATCCCCTAAATGAGGGGGCTGGTAGTTTGGTGGGGTAAAACTTGGTGAAAGTGTGTGACATGGTGAGTATAGTCATATAGATATCTATGTATCTATGGCGGAACGTTCTTTATTATCTGCGGAGACACAGGGGCTAAAAATACATGAGTGGCTCTCGTAGGGAGTCGGTAAAGTGTCAGGCACGTGTCAGGGTTGTTAGCGAAAGTGGTTTTCTATTTACAGGAACATTTGCAGCTTTTATAAGAATATAATCAACGTCACTTTGAAAGGAGAGGAGACGGCTCCTGACCATGGGCCTAACTACAGGGGTAGCAGCCATAGCAGCTGCTATGGGGCCTGCAGTGTCAGGGGGCCCTGGTATCTGGGGTAATGGGTGTGTATATGCGGTAAGTGTGTGCTGTGTATATACTGTATTTGTGAATATGCTGCATGTCTGTGTATTTGCTGTATGTGTGTGTATTTGTGATGTGTATATGCTCTATAGGTGTGTATAAGTTATGTGTATATGATGTATTTACGTATATATGGTGTGTATATGCTGTGTGTGATTCTAACTCACATGTTTGAGGGTACAAATCTGAATATTTTTTTAAGTGAAAGGGAGGCCCCATTCAGGAGCCATAGCGGGCCCATAAGATGTCTCTTCCCTATGTGAGGAGAGTATGGAGTACCGTAAATAATACTTTATAGTTGTGGGCCCAGTACCATCAATCTCAACTTTTAGAGTGGTGGAAGAGGTCCGCCATTTGCCCCACTCCTTACTCCACATAGGGCCCCTCCACTTCATACTGTGCCCCCCCAGCAGCTTCCCTTCATATTGTGCCCCCCCCCCCCCCCTCCCCTCCTTCTCCCCCCCCCCCCCCCAGCAGCTTCCCTTCATATTGTACCCCCCAGCAGCTTCCCTTCATATTGTGCCTCCCCCCAGCAGCTCCCCTTCATACTGTGGCCCCAAGCACCTCCCCTTCATATTGTGCCCCCCAGGAACTCCACTTCATATTGTGCCCCCCAGCAGATTTCCTTCATATTGTGCCCCCCCCCCAGGAGCTTCCCTTCATATTGCCCCCCTCCCCCCAGCAGCTTCCCTTCATACTGTGGCCCCCAGCACCTCCCCTTCATATTGTGCCCCCCAGGAACTCCACTTCATATTGTGCCCCCCAGCAGCTTCCCTTCATATTGTGCCCCCCCCCCAGGAGCTTCCCTTCATATTGCCCCCCTCCCCCCAGCAGCTTCCCTTCATATTGTACCACCCATGAACTCCATTCATACTGTTAACCCCGCCATGCGCTTCCCTTCATTCTGTGGCCCCCAGCCACTCCCCTTCATATTGTGCCTCCAGGAACTCCACTTCATACTGTGCCCCCCAAGCAGCTTCCCTTCATATTGTGCCGCCCCAGCGCAGCTTCCTTCTATTGGTGCCCACCCCCAAGCTTCCTCATTACTATTGTGCCCCCCCCCCAGCACAGCTTCCCTTCATACTGTGCCCCCAGCACTCCACTTCGTATATGTGCCCCCCAGAAGCTTCCCCTTCATACTGTGTCCCCAGTCAGCTTCCCTTCATATTGTACCACCCCACCCCCCCCCCCAAGAGCGCTACCACTTCACATATTTGCCTCCTATGCAATACTCCCATGAGAACTGCAGCCCCCCTATGAGCTCCCCTCATACTGTGCCCTCCTATGAGCTCCCCTCATACTGTGCCCCCCTATGAGCTCCCCTCATACTGTGCCCTCCTATGAGCTCCCATCATACTGGGCCCCCTATGAGCTCCCCTTCATACTGTGCCCCCCTATGAGCTCCCATCATACTGGGCCCCCCTATGAGCTCCCATCATACTGTGCCCTCCTATGAGCTCCCCTCATACTGTGCCCTCTTATGAGCTCCCATCATACTGTTCTCCCTATGAGCTCCCATCATACTGTGCCCTCCTATGAGCTCCCATTATACTGTACCCCCCTATGAGCTCCCATCATACTGTGCCCCCCAGTAACTCCACTTCATACTGTGCCCCCCTATGAGCTCCCATCATACTGAGCCCCCCTATGAGCTCCCATCATACTGAGCCCCCCTATGAGCTCCCCTTCATACTGTGCCCCCCTATGAGCTCCCCTTCATACTGTGCTCCCCTATGAGCTCCCCTTATACTGTGCCCCCTATGAGCTCCCCTCATACTGTGCTCCCCTATGAGCTCCCCTCATACTGTGCCCCCTATGAGCTCCCATCATACTGTGCCCCCTATGAGATCCCCTCATACTGTGCTCCCCTATGGGCTCCCCTCTTACTGTCCCCCCCTATGAGCTCCCATCATATTGTGCCCCCCAGTAACTCCACTTCATACTGTGCCCCCCTATGAGCTCCCATCATACTGTGCCCCCTATGAGCTCCCCTCATACTGTGCTCCCCAGCAGTTCCACTAATCAACTTTATCTGCTTCACAGGATGCTCATAGAGTAGATTTTCCAGGACTTACCTCCCAAAGCCTGGAATCCAGGACTGTCCTGCTGGATCCGGGACAGTTAAGAGATTTGCAGTCCCGATTTTGCATTAGTGTCCAGCCGTTTCAGGTTTTACCTCAGGTGGTTTTAATGTTATGGCTGGTCTTCTTCAGACGCGCTTTCCTCACAGTCTCTCCTCATTTCCCTGGACGAGCGGTTGAGGCGGTTAATTTTCTTCCATCGCCCGCTCTACTGTTGCCTGGTGAGGCATGGCGCTCACGAGATACGCTAACTTCTCCTTAATAATTACATAGGAAACCGGCGAAGTTGTGTGTAATTTCATTGTTAAATGTCATTTTGATTAAAAAGACGGAGCTTTATACGTTATTAAAAATCCCATCTCAAGATAAAAGGAGCCATCGCGCTCGCTGAGAGAGATCCCCCACTAAATTGTTTCTCACTCCAGAGCCGGCTCATCACTTGTGATATTTAATTGTGGAGAGAAGTGATTTGCTGTGGAGAAGGATTGTAAAATCTGTAATTGTACCCGGGACATTATACCCGGTATGTTCTGTCAGAAATCCTGGCCTGATGTAGACAACCGTACATACAAGTATACAGGAGCCTAAGGTTAAGCTGTCTATCTACCTCATATCTATCTATTTCATATCTATCTCCTATCTATCTATCTATCTCATATCTATCTATCTATCTATCTACCTACCTCATATCTATCTATCTACCTACCTTATATCTATCTATCTATCTACATACAAGTATACAGGGGCCTAAGGTTAAGCTGATGGGCCCCAGTGCAAAGTCTGTGCCAGGCCCTTGGCTATAATGTATGGTCTATACACTAGTCTTCTCATATGGGAAAGTGACACTTTATGGGCCCCCTGAGACTCTTGGGCCCTGTTGCGTCCGTACCCTCTGCACCCCCTCAAGTTACGCCCCTGCAAGTATAGACTTAACTACAATTCTATCTATCTATCTATCTATTTATCTATCTATCTATCTATCTATCTATCTCATATCTATCTATCTATCTATCTATCTATCTCATATCTATCTATCTCATATCTATCTATCTATCTCCTATCTATCTATCTATCTATCTATCTCATATCTATCTATCTCATATCTATCTATCTACCTCATATCTATCTATCTATCTATCTCATATCTATCTCATATCTATCTATCTCATATCTATCTATCTCATATCTATCTCATATCTATCTATCTATCTACCTCATATCTATCTATCTCATATCTATCTGTGAGATAGATATGAGCTAGATAGCTTAGATAGACTATGAGGTAGGGTAGATAGATAGATAGAGAAGATGATCTGAGCTAGATAGAAGATAGATAGCTCGGATCGATACGCTCGATATGAGTATTAGATAGATATGAGCTGATAGCTAGATCGGATTCGATAGATATGAGGCTAATAGATAGATAGATAGATTAGATAAATAGATAGATAAGATAGATCGAATTGCTATTAAGTCTATACCTGCCAGGGGGCGACTAATTGAGGGCGGTGCAGGGGTACGGATCGCAAACAGGGCCCCAAGTAGTTCAGGCGGGCCCATAAAGTGTCTCTTTCCCATATGAGAAAGAAGAACTCGTGTATCGACATACATTATAGCAAATATAATCGGGCCTGGCACAGAATTTTGCCACTGGGGCCCATCAGCTTAACTTAGGCCCCGTTACTTGTATGTAGATAGATAGATAGGATATAAGGTAGGGCTAGTAGATAGATATGAGGGGGTAGGTTGGCTAGCATAGATATTAGATAGATAGATATAGGGCCGAATAGATAGATAGATAGGAGATAGATCATGAATAGATAGATATGACAGGGTGGATACGACAGCCTTACCTTAAGGCCTCCTGTATACTTGTATGTACAGTTGTCATATCAGGCCAGGATTTTGACAGAACATACGGGTACAGTTGTCCCGGGGTACAATTACAGATTTTACAAATCCTCTTCCACACCACATCATCTCTCTCCACAATAAATATCACAGTGATGAGCCGGTCTCTGGTAGTGAAGAGAGAAGAAACATTTAGTGGGGGAGTGCGGGTCTCTCCTCTCCGCTTCCGAGGCGATTTGGCTCCTCTTTTCTGAGATGGGATTTTTGAATAACGTATACCAATAAAGCCTCCGTCTTTTATAAACAAAAGACTTTAACAATGACATTATACACACAATTCGCCGGTTTCCTATGAATTATATTTAGGAGAAGTTAGCGTATCCTCGTGAGCGCCATGCTCACCAGCAACAGTCAGTTTTTAGAGGGTTTTCTTGTTTGTGGCGACTGGAAAGAAATTAACCGCCTCACACCGCTCGTTCCAGTTGTTGTATTCAATTGGGAGGACTTGCTGAGGGACCCAAGAGCGTCGGAAAAGGAAGACCCCAGCCCAAACATTAACCAACATGAGAGGGTTGTATTAAAAACCTTGATACACGGGCCTGGACACTAATGCAAAATCGGACTGAAATTCTAACTTGTCCCGGATCCAGCAGGAAGCGTCTGTGGGGAATTCCAGGCGTTTGGGAGGATACGAGTCCTGAGGAGGAAAAAATCTACTCTATGAGGCATCCTGTGAAGCCAGATTTGGATAAAGTTGAATTAGTGGAACTGCGGGGGAGCACAGTATGAGGGGAGCTCATAGGGCGGCCACAGTATGAGGGAGTCATAGGGGGCACAACAGTATTGAGGGGAGCTCAATAGTGGGAGCACAGTATGTAGGCGTTGAGATAATAGGGGGGCCAATGAAGTGATAAGGGTGAGATAATAGGGAGAAAATGATGAAAGGGGGAGATAATAGGGGGGCACAGTACTGAGGGGAAGATCATAGGGGGGCTCAGTATGAGGGGAGCCATCAGGGGGCGGGCAGGCCTCAGTTGATGGGAGCTAATAGGGGAGGCACCTAGTATGATGGAGAGAGCTCATAGGGGGGCTCAGTATGATGGGAGCTCATAGGGGGGCGGGCAACAGATGAAGTGGAGTTTATGCGGGGGCACAGTAGATGGCAGAGCTCATAGGGGGGAGTACAGTATAATGGGATGCTCATAGGAAGGGCGACAGTATGAAGGTGGAAGCTCATAGGAGCGAGCACAGTATGAAGGGGAGACTCATAGGGGGCCACAGTCTGATAGGGGAGAGCTCCAAGGGGGTGGCTCAGTCTCAGTATGATGGGAGCTAATAGGGGGGCTCAGTATGATGGGAGCTAAGAGGGGGGCCACACGTATGAAGGCTGGAGTTAATGGCGCGGGGCAACAGACACACATGTATGATGGGAGATCATAGGGGGGTGGAGTACAGTATGAATGGGAGAGCCTAATAGGAGGCACGTTATGATGAGGAGCTCATAGGCTCGAGAACGTATGAGGGGAGCTGCTATAATGAGGATGGGCACCCCACAGTATGAGCGGGGAAGCTAAGGAGGGCCACCAGCTTATGATGGAGCTCATAGGGGGGACCAAGTATGATGGGAGCTCATAGGGGGGCACAGTTGGGCACAAGTATGAAGGGGAGACGGTGAGAGCTCATGGGGGCCAGTATGATGGGAGCTCATAGGAGGGAACAGTATGAGAGGAGCTCCATAGGGGGGGAACGTCTGAGGGCGAGCTCATAGAGGGCGGGCAAGTTGTATTTATTTATGATGGAGAGCTCATCTAGGGGGTGCCACAGTATGAGGGGAGCTCATAGGGGAGCACAGTTTGAGGGGTAGGGAGGGGAGAATCTGAGGGGGGCACAGTGATTTTTTAGAGATAAGGGGCGCTCATAGGGGGTGGCACACAGTATGAAGGGCTGAGCTCATAGCGGGAGCACAGTATCAGTATAAGGGGAAAGCTTCATGAGGGCGGGCACAGTATGAAGGGCGGAGCTCACAGGGGGGGCACTCGTACTGATGGGAGCTCATAGGGGGGCCACAGTATGAAGTATGGAGTATGGGGGGGCACAGTATGATGGGAGCTCATAGGGGGGGTACAGTTATAATTGGAGCTCATAGGAGCGGCCATCAGTTTTTCAAGTATTTTATTGGGGAATTTTTGGGGAAAATCGGGGAGATCATAGGGAGGAGAACCAGTATGACTGCGGCACGACTAAATAAGCAGAGGGCACCAGTCATGAGGGGAGAGTAATAGGAGGGCACAGTTCATATGGAGAAGCTATAGGGGGGGACCAGTATGAGGGAAGGAGCTCATAGGGGGGCCACAGGCAGGAAGGAAAGCAAGCCAGGAGGCGCGGAACTATAGTATGTTCGCGTTAGCACTCGTAGACCAGGGACGGGGAGAAAAACAAGGTGCAGACGGGATAGAGGCACGTCGACAACGTGAGGGGATAGGGGGGGAAACCAGATTGTGGACCACGCGGCACAACAGTAAGTTCATTTATTTTATGAGAGGAAAAGCTCATAGGAGAGGCAGACCAGTATGAGCGGGAGGAAGCTCATAGGGGGGCTTCACTATGACGGTGGAGGAGGTCATAGGGGGGAATCAAGTATGAGCGGGACGAAGACTCATGAGGGGGATGGCCACAGTCTGAAGTGGACGTTACTTGGGTGAGCGGGACCGATTGATGGGAGACTCATAGGGGGGATTACATATGAGGGGGAAGCTCCTAGGGGGGCACAGTATGAAGTGGAGGTTACTGGGGGGGCACAGTAGTATTGAAGTGGAGTTACTGGGGGGGGGCACAGTATGAGGTGGAGATCATAGGGGGGGCACACAGTATAGTGGAAGTGTGACTTGGGGGCACAGTAGATGGGAGCTCATCAAGCTCATAGGGGGATACAGTATGAGGTGAGCTCATGTAGGGGGGCCACAGTATGAAGTGGGAGTTACTGGGGGACCACACACAGCAGTATGATGGGAGCTCCATAGGGGGACACAGCTATGAGGGGAAGAAGAGACCATAGGGGGCGGTACAGTATGAGGGGAGCTCATAGGGGGCGGCACTCACAGTATGATGGCTATCTCATATCTATCTATCTCATATCTATCTCATATCTATCTATCTCATATCTATCTATCTATCTATCTATCTATCTCATATCTATCTATCTATCTATCTATCTATCTATCTATCTCATATCTATCTATCTATCTATCTATCTATCTGATATCTATCTATCTCATATCTATCTCATATCTATCTATCTATCTCATATCTATCTATCTCATATCTATCTCATATCTATCAATCTATCTATCTCATATCTATCGATCTCATATCTATCTATCTCATATCTATCTCATATCTATCTATCTATCTATCTCATATCTATCTATCTATCTATCTCATATCTATCTATCTATCTCATATCTATCTATCTATCTATCTATCTATCTATCTATCTCAAAGTCTATCCATCTATCTCCTACGGGGGTGCACAACCCTTGGCACGGGGGCCACATGCGGCCTGCAGTACCGCCGGTTGCGGCCCACTTCCTTCCGTCTAATCTGGGTTGTCCATCATTTTTTTCTCTTCTCTAGGGCCTGCATTATCAAAAATAATCTGGTCTGGGGTCTCTGTTATTAATTATTGTTTTGTCTGGGGGTCTGTATTGTTTATTGTCTGGTATGGGCTCTCTATTCATTTGTATTGCCTGGTCTGGAGTCAGTTAGTAAATGAGTTATCCCCTGAATACAATGGGGGATATGTATCATATGCTGGCGCATAATGGCGCATGCGCACACTGATCAAAGGCTGGTGCTAATTCCGCCACTATATCATTTCACCCCTGTGGGATCTATCAGGAGGCTCCGACCTTCTGCGGCCACAATTACTACACTGTCAATAAGACCTTAGACGCAAAAAAACTGATGGATGCAAAAGATAAGTCATCTTCCCGTAGGTATCTACTTCTTTACCTACCTATCTGTTTTATCTAACTGGCTATATCCAATGACATCTAGCTCTATCATACATCGATCTGCCTAATCAATATTTCTATCATCTTTCTCTTGGATTTGAAGTTCAGTGAATTTTCTTTAGTTCCTCAAAAAAAACCTACATTTTACAAAGAGCTGAAACTACAAAGATAAACGAAGGTCAAAAATTAGACCCGCAAGAGGCGCAAAAAGAGCTCAGGGATTCTAATTGAATTATTATCTATGATCTGTCTCATATCTATCTGATGTCTATCTATCTCTCCTATGAATTATTATCTACCTATAACATCTCTATCTCCGTCTTGGTTTATCTTATCTATCTTTCTATCTATCACTTGGATATGAAGTTCAAGGAATCTTCCACAATTCCTAAAGCTGGTCTAGAAATCTTGGTGGACAGGAACGGTCCTCCACTCTCTGATCACCTCCTCAGGGCCACATTCACTATATTTCAGATTTGGTAGCCTTCTTTCAAAAAGTTTAACCACAAACTTTTGGAGTTATCGGGTACACGCCCCCCTCTGCAGTCTCGATGCCTCGCAGGAAGTAGGTTAAGTCGGCGTCTCGGGCCGTGAAGGACTTGGACAATCTATGTGAACTTTGAATCCTGTTTTCCTTAATATGATTAGAGATTGAATTTCACCACCATCTGTACACAATGCTGCTAATCCTTTTCTACAGTTGCACACAGACTGACAAAAATTATATCTTCCCCTCTGGGGGCCCCGGTGGGTTGAACTGATTACATTTTAACCCTTTCAAATTGGCTCAAAATGATAGAATTTCTATAGTAGGTGGAATGAACCCGCCTGCAACTTCAGCGTAAGCCGAAAGCTGTGCTTGCACCCTTTGGATCATTGTCCATGAAAATTTTGTGAAAAACATGAAGATAATAGGAAGGTAGTAGAGATAAGTATATGAACCACTTAAAGGGACTGTCCACAAATTGACTATGGATGGGCATTCCTCAGAATTAGCCACCAATTATTTTGATAGGTTGGGGTAAGCACTGCTTCTAGCTCCAGGTTTCCTCTAGTGGTCAGAATCTGCAACTGCGGCCATAGCACGCATACCTTTTGAAAGATGCGGGTGTAGTTACAGCTTATGACCACTTGGGCAATCGTGGAGCTAATTGCTAATTCTCACTGATTTCATGCTGTGTTGATCAGTGACATGGGATGGACTAACAACATACTTACAAACTTGTAGTTAGTAACAATCAGGGTAATGAAGTCCCACACTAGGACCTCCTTAGAACCACCCACTTTTGGCCAGGGTTTTGAAAAACAGTTTTTTTTATCAGGCCAAGTCAAATTTTCTTCTCTAGTCTTGAGAAATGTGATACTTTCTGAAAATTTGGTATTGTTGTGCATTACCCAAGGCCAACAAGCCCTCGATCCCTTATCCTAAGACTCTTGGAAAGCTCCTACGAGGCACAGTTCGTACTTAGCTCTGGTTCTTCAGGCTTTCAGGCCTGAACCCATGTACAGGTTTCGGGGGGTTCACAGGACCTGCTTTCCAAATTAGCAGCCTCCTTGCGCAAGAGGCGCAAATGTTGTAAAACATTGCCCGGTAAACAAAAGTGACATCCAGTGATCCGAGGAGGTCCAGATGGCCAGACACAGGTCCAAAAAGCAGGAGAACCAGTGAAACATTGAGAGCAAGAGCGGGGAAGGTCTACTTTATGGATAGTAATTGTTCAATTGTTAGAAACCTTTGCCAGGCACCTACTGACCCTTTCTTCTTCTGTTTTTTCAGAGCCTTGGGACAATGATTTGATCCGAATCCGGACTCAGCGTCCAGCCCTATCCCAGAGTATGGGTTACTCTTAACCATGACCTTGTTTGTTGGTGGTCATTGTCTAGTAGATGTTTGTTCAACCACTCCCAAACTTTTCCTCAACACCAAACTTTTAGTCCTTTGACTTGTCTTCCTCCTCTCTCTCCTGTCTACTGGTTATAGCTCTGTTTTCAGGTTTTGTATCTTCTGTTCCTTCTTATGTTCTCCTGGTCCTTCATGGCATAATCCACTCTCCTTCAGGGGTTCACAGGACCCTCTTCTTGATTAAGGGCCTCTTTGAACCAGGGTAAAACAAAGGAAGTGACATCCAGTGGTTCGAAGATGTCCAGATGGCCAAACACCAGAAGTTCCAGGCCCAAAAACCAGAAGTAGCAGAGCAATGTGGAGAGTCAGAGATGGTTAGGTATACTTTCTCAAGGTCCCCGAGGGATTGTCCAGATTTTTAGAAACTCCTTTTAAGTTGAGAGGTCAGACCTGCTCCCAACTATGGATAGGAGTCGGATAGAGTTGCCGTGAATCAAAGCAGCACATCTTTATTAGTTGCTGTGTCCCTCAGTAGGGATGGTTTTTAGACATGACGAGACTTGCCTGCATTTGGAGTCACTGAACGTACGCCTTCCCTGGACTTTTCAATTAAAGTAGAGAGCGACTGTGGCACAGCCATGACTGTCACACATGATTCTCATCACATTATCTGCCGCGATGATCAAGTTGTAACCCAATGCAGACATCTGCAACCGTGCAGCTCGGTGCCTTCCTATTCGATTCAGTTGGAGGCCATGTCTCATCAAGGGGGCTCTTCGATTTCTCCTTCTGCTCCTTGTCATACAAGGCCAAACTTCTTTTTAGGTTAAAGAAGTCCTTCCATCAATTACAACTCTTTGAATCGTTGAATAGGTAGCACTCTACTGATTCTGGTGTTATTGGAGTTTTCTTGCTAGCTCCCACCTATCCGCTCCCCGATTTAATGAGTGGTTGGACCTGATAGATCAAACCCTTATCTGCTATCCTTAGTTATGGAGACATTGGGGCTCATTTACTAGGGGTCCGAATTCGTTGAGTTTCCCGATTATTTCCGTTTTACAGCAAATTGCCCCAGGATTTTGGCGCATGTGATCGGGTCGCAGGCGCCAGAAATGGGGGGGGGAGACGGGCCGTCGGACAACCCGACGGATTCGGACAAACCGCAGAATTTAAAAAAGGTTTTGTGTCGCAAGATCAAGCACTTACGTGCACCAGGAAGAAGAAGGTGAACTCCTGCGGACCTCGGTACAGAAGTGACACATGCAGGAACTCGGACACACGATGTTAGTGAATTCGCCGGACCCGAATTCTCATCGGACAACACACTGCGGGATCGCGACGGGACCCCGCCAGTAAATCTGCCCCATAGTTCATAGTGGAAAAACCCTTTAAATAGGTTGTATAAGATGTTGCCACCAGTAGAAGTTCTCCTTACCTATTCTACCTATTTGTTGTAGTTTGGAGCAGTTCCTGGATAACTGCCCTATATTAACGCCACCAGTAAAGTTACATGATACTTTGTCTTTGTTCAGGTCAGGTCTTTGGTTAGTTTGGGTTTTCCTGCCTCGGTCTTAGTGCTCTCCTGTTATTCATGTTAAGGTTAATGTTTCAGATTAGGGTTTACATTAGGGATATCTTTAGGGACAGTGAGAGTCAACCGGGATATTTTGCCTTAAAGGACATCTACTACCAGGATGAAGGATTGTAAACCAAGCACACTGACATAACGGTGTGCCCCCCCCCCCCTTTGGCTGGATCCATTCTTATTTTATTCTTATACCCTTATTTTTAAGAAAAACCTTTACAGATTATGCAAATGAGCCTGAGGGGCTCCAGGCTCCATTAACACCAAAGGAGCCTGGAACCTCTCAAATTTGTTTGCATAATTTTAAAAGCCTTTTTTAAAAAAAAACAGGACATAAGAAGCTAAAAGAGCTAATCCTGCTAGATAGGGCACACGCTAGTATGTCAGTGTGCTTGGTTTACGATCTTTGATCCTGGTGGTAGATTTCCTTTAAAGGTTGCCATACACCTGCTGGCTCTTGCTTCTTCTGCTCATCTTTCAGAGCAATGGGACACTGGACCGATCAGAATCTGGACTCAGTATCCAATCCTGTCCCAGGGTATAGGGATACATTTGACCATGACCTTGTTTGTTGGTGGTCATTGTCTAGTAGATGTTTGTGTCGACCTTCTACTCACCACCAGTCTCTTAATCCTTTAGCTTGTTACCTCATTTTGGTTTCATCTTCTCTCTTCTGTCTTGACCATTGTTTGTCTACTCGTTAAAACTCTGTTTTCATGTTTTGTAGCTCCTGTGTTCTCCTGGTCTTTTATGACATAATCCCCTCTCCTTCGACTCCTAGGTTCACCGTTCTGGGCTTTGCCTTGTGGTAGTACTTACAGTGAGACAACTTGAGCCATAGCCTTGGTCCTTTGCCGCTAAGACCAAGACCAAAAAATAGCTTTAGACTCTACCATGGAATTCGGTGTTTCATTCTAGGTCATTTTTTAAACTTTTGATGGCCCTTCCCTGCCCGTTTAGGTTGACCCCAATGTAAAAATGAAAGGTGTTGTCCAGCAAAAAAAATGTAGTGTCACGATTCGTAGGGACGAACCATCAGAGAGTCTATGGACAAGAGTCTGTGGACTCCCTGGACCACCGCGGGGGATAACAATACTAGCCGCAACCCAGGAGCAGAATCTCTCTTTGCCAGAGCCCTCCGCAAAGCGGAATGGTCTTGCTGCGGCGGGGAGCCACCAGGTTGCTCCACGGGTGGCTGCCAAGGTAGGGACACGGGGACCACTGGAAGGCAGGACCATGGATGGCTTGCAGCACTTCAGATGGCTGGCAGGACCTCGGATGGCTGGCAGGACCTCGGATGGCTGGCAGGACCTCGGATGGACGGCAGGACCTCGGATGGCTGGCAGGACCTCGGATGGACGGCAGGACCGCGGATGGACGGCAGGACCTCAGGTGCCCGGACTGTCACAGGAACACTGGACCACCACAGGATTACTGGACCACAGCCAGATTACCGGACAGCCACAGGAACACAAGACAGCCACAGGAACACGGGACCGCCACAGGAACACAGGACAGCCACAGGAACACGGGACCGCCACAGGAACACGGGACCGCCACAGGAAAATGGGAACACGGAGGCATCTGGAAATGCTCAGGAAACACACGGGGCTTTCTGTTCAGCAAAATGACCTGACGATCCGGTAGGGGATGCTGGGAGCCGCCAGGCTATAGAGCAGAGACGGGAATGCCAACGCCATTTAGGAGGACGCTGGCCCTTTAAATTCCTCGAGAGTTGGCACGCGCACGCCCTAGCAAGAGGGGATGCGCATGGCCTACACAGACAGCAAGAGCGCCGCCGCGGGACCGGAATGGAGCCAGGAACCTGGAGAGGTAAGTTGTGGCTCCGGGACGGGGCTGCACATATCAGAGCATGGGTGTACCCACGATCTGCAACATGTGACATGTAGGATCTTCTTGGATGGATTGAGAAGGGAGACATAAAATTCAACCCCCGATATGACCTGTTGAAGGCTTTACCACACCCTCATACACGTGACATATTCAGCTTCACCCATTGAAATTGATGGGTACACTCTTACGGGAATGACCACCTTGACTCGGAGCTTTGATATAATATCCAAGGAATCATCACATTTTTTTTTGCTCCAGAGCCACCCTATTCAATGTCATCCCTAAAAGGAGCACTTTCCCTTTAAGATGAATCCATGCACATTAGTTCAATGAAACAATGAATTAAGTTACATCTCGACTCTCGCAGCACAAGAGCTTTAATCCACTAATGTAATCAGCCATGATTGGAAGGAATAGTCAGGCATCAGTACGGAGAGAGACACGTGGGAAAAGATCCGAGGAAGCCAAGCCAAATGTGAAGGATGAAGCTCTACAGTAACTCACAAATCTGCACGTCCGAAAATGAAGAAGCTGCTTCCTGTGTTATTCAGTATAGGGAATCAGTGGTTTTTAAAGGAAATCTACCATTTGATTTGATGCATTATGAAGCAAACATACCTTGAGAATGCTGTAGCTACACTGATGCAGGATCATATCTTGGGTAATCGCTGAGCTGAGTGGTTTTGCTGAAAAAAACAATTATAACATTCAGGACCTTGGGAAAGCTGGGTCAGGGTGGCTGCCTTACATTACACACTGCGCTTGTAATTACAAATGGAGGTTAGTCCAGACATGACTAATCAACCTGAGCTGGATGACTCATGCACAGCAGCTGGGGGATGGTGCAGCAATTGGTTATTCTGCCTTTGGGCACAACCCAGGGATTACATCATCCTCTCCTGCAGAGAATAACTCACCTGCTAGGAGAAGCGCTGAAGGAGCCATAGAAGTGATAGAGCTTCATTATCATAATGTTATATCTGTTTTATCAGCAAAACCACTCAGCTCAGGGATTAACCAAGATATGATCCTGCATCAGTGTAGCTACAGCATTCTAATGGTATGTTTGCTTCATAATGCATCAAATAAAATGGTAGATTTCCTTTAAGTAAAGTCCTGTTCACACTATATTAGTGATCTACACTCATGACGAGTATCCATTCAACCTTTGGAGGAAAAAATTAGGTCTTATTGGCCCCAATATGTCAGAAAAACATGAAAATAACATGAATAATAGAATAACATGAAAATGAAAACATTTTCTCAGGGCTGTGGAGTCTGTAAGCCAAACTTCTGACTCCTCAATGTCCCTAACTCTGACTAAAACTCTGACTCCAACTCCATCGAATCCATGTTCATCTAGCAGTGCTGAGATAAATGCAGCCATTCCTTCTCATTGCCTTATTCCTCTGATCTGTAGCGGAGGAGCTTCACTACTGAGCATGTACATAAAGTGCAGCCACATTCATCGCAATTAATGGCCTAGAAGAGGATGCACAACCCATGGCTATTGGGCCAGATGCGGTTTGATAAGCCTCAATTTGTGGCTCGTACCCTGCTGACAGAGTCCGATGAGCATTTCCATAACTGATGCAGGAGGCCGGGAAGCGATGGGTAAAGCTGAGAAGTCCCCAACACCCTCGAGTCATGTCCTGCTGCTCAGCTCTGTGTATTTCTGGGAGCAGAGCGGCCTCAGGGCAGGAGAGGACCCAGGAGTGGTAAGTACTTGTCTCTTGTAGCGTACTTGTGGCACAGCTCTGCTCTGGGTCCTGATGCCGCTGCATACAACCGGCTCAGGATACAAAGTAGAGCAGGAAAAGGAGTCTTCAGTATTATTATTATCTGCTCCGGGGTCTCCCCATAACTAATGTTGTCTTCTCTAGAGTCTTCACTATTAATATCATTGTCTGCTGTATTTCATAAAGCAATGATGAATAAGTATTAGATCTGGATTGATCGGAGGAAAACATGGTTATTTTTGATGCACGGCTAGTTTGATGTTTTGGCGCAAAACTGGTGCAAAAACACTGCGTTTCTTGGTGCCCCCGGCGCTCCAGCCTCCTGATAGATCTTGAAGAACGTCAGCTCAGGCCTGCGCCGCTGGGGCACTGTTATACCAAGTCTGACCTGGCATAGGCAGTGCCAACTCCATGCTGAAGCGGTGTAGAGGGCAGAGGTTGCTTTGCAACGGGAATTGTGACTAAATCCCAGTTTGTATGTAGATGTACAAGCCGGGATAAATCCCCCATCGTCATATCTATTATATCTATCTCATATCGATTTATCTTTTAAATAATCTCATGTTCATCAATCTATCATAGCACCAGAACACGAGGCGATACCCCACCCCCCCTATTCACTTTCAGTTGATCATGCCACAGCTACCATCCAAAAAGTCATTCAGCTGTTCCAAAAAGTTACGTTGGAAAAAATTTCAAAAAATTTATTGAAATATCCCTTCCTATTTGCATCCTGGGGGTATCAAGTCCTGATAAATGCTGTCACTATTAATCTATCTCATATGTATCTATAAAATAATAATAATAATAATAATTCTTTATTTATATAGCGCCCACAGATTACGCAGCGCTGCACAAAGCGTGGCAAATTGGTATCATTTTAGGGCAGTATGGTGGCTCAGTGGGTAGCACTACAACCTTGCAGCGCTGGGGTCCTGGGTTCATGTCTCAGGGTCAACATCTGCAAAGAGTTTGCATGGGTTTCCTCCGGGTCCTCCGGTTTCCTCCCACACTCCAAAACATACTAGTAGGTTGATTAGATTGTGAGCCCCATTGGGGACAGGGACTGATTTGGCAAACTCTGTGCAGCGCTTCGTAATCTGTGTGCGCTATATAAATAATTATTATTATTATTATTAATTATTATTATTATGTGTCTATTATCTATATTCTTCTATCTATCTTTAGATACACATTTGTGTGCATTTTACCCTCTCGCGGTAGATCCATTGATTCCTAGTAGAAGTACGGAACAAACAGTAAACATAAACAATCCAGCGTAATCCGCAATCCATTCATCCTGCAGATTTGTACTCACTCTCTCGTTTAGAGGTCAGAGTGCAGCTTGCATGAGAGCGAGAGAAAAGGATGCTGGGAAATGCAGTCCCTGGCTCTCTGCATGGACCCTGGAACAAAGGAGTAGAAAAATAATTATCTCCCAGCTCCGGCGTAGGAGGCACTCATGAATGGCTGGATTTATTTTCGAGGCACTCCCAGAAAAAAAAAAAAAAAAAAACTTACAAAAGAGATACAAATAAATAATAATAATAGAAAAAAAAAGCTGAGCATGCTGGGAAAATATCCCGGACGCTGTAAGTTCCTGCTTCATCTAATGCTTTACAAACAGAAAAAAAAAAAATACCGAAACGATAGCTCAAAAAAACTCGACAGTTTTAATAAAGCAAAAAAAAAAAAATAAATAAATTCGACCCTTTTAAAAAACATCCTATCATATTTCAATATAACAATCAAAGTAAATATTGTTAATTTAAAAAAAAAATAAAATTACGGTAACTATAATATAATTCTAAAAATAATTCAAAACGTTCGTCAAACTTTTTAAAATTTTTCTATTGTCAATTGATCAAAAAAGTAGAATTCGATTCTTTTTTGTTTGTTTTTTTTTGTTTTTTCTAATAAAAGCTAGCTCAATTCTTTCCCTTTCGAAGCCTGTGAATAAAAAAAATCGTCAAGTCATTGAATTTTTTAAAACCTGGGGGCAATCAGAGGTATAAAAATGCAAAGTGCACTAAATCTCCCGGGGGGAATGATTGTTGTAGGCAGATTAGATGCTTTTCAGCAGGACAAAAATAAATTCTAAAAAAAAAAAATCTTACAGTTGGACAAACCAGAAATTAAAAAAAAAAAAAATCGAAAAATATTTTTATAAAATTCTGAAATTGTTTTTCGAGGATTTTTTTTAATTTTTTTAAAGGTATTCAGTTTAAGTTTCTTTTATTTTTCTCCCCTCCCCCCCACTTTAACCTTGGCTCCCTCTAGCTCCTTTCTCCTCTACATCAGCTGCTACAACCCATTTCATGGCTGACTGGTGAAACTCTTCAACTCCTCTTTCTTTTCCGGAAACGTCTAACTTGTTTTTCTATCTGTAGATGTGTTATACTTTGCTCAAGGCCTCATTTTTTTTTTCATACAGTTAAAGCCTTGGATTCCTCGCTCATCCGTGTTTTCTTTTACGAGCCGCTCTTTGCGCTATATACAGCTAGTGATGGAAGTTCCTGCAGTGAATGGATGAAAAAAAAAAAAAAAAAATCCTTTTGAATAAACATCAGCGAGCCTATGAATAAGAATGTGAGGGAGGCGATACTCACGCTGCATGTCACATCGTTTGTTTACTAGTCAACGAAGGCCTAAAAAAATGCAAAAAAAAAAATAAAAATTCGATCAGCATATCAACAACGATGAGATCTCATTAGCATAATAGCCTCGAATATGAAAAAAAGATTGTCACAACAATGAACAATAAAGTTATAATTGAAAACAATTGATCAATTTTTTTTTTCTTCAAAGAATGTCGAGTGTTCATTTGCATAATGGCCTTGAGTAAAAAAAAAAGGAACAACAACGAACAATAAAGTTATCATTGTAAACAATTGATCAGTTTTTTGGGTTTTTTTTTTTAATGTAGAGTGCTCATTAGCATAATGACCTTGGATAAGAAAGAAAGAAAGTCACAACAATGAACAATAAAGTTATAATTGAAAACAATTGATCAATTTTTTTTTCTTCAAAGAATGTTGAGTGTTCATTTGCATAATGGCCTTGAGTAAAAAAAAAGGCACAACAACGAACAATAAAGTTATCATTGTAAACAATTGATCAGGTTTTTTTTTTTCAAACAATGTTGAGTGCTCATTAGCATATTGGCCTTGAATAAAAACAAAATCACAACAATGAACAATAAAGTTATCACTGAAAAAAATTGGATATTTTTTTTTTTTTAAATACTCAGTGTTCATTTGTCTTGTAGGTAAATATTTCAAACAATGAGCGATAAAGTTTTCAGTTAAAAATATCCAATTTTGTTTTCCACAATGAAGAGTCTTAGCATACAGTGATAGTCTTGTATAGAAACATTTCCAACAATGAACAATAAAGTTTTCATAGAAAAAAACGTGATACAAAAAAAATTCAATTTCGATTCAAACCATATGGCCAACTGCCAACTTCTTTTTAAAGTATTGATTGTCTTGGTCTCTATATTTGTTCTTCAGTTGACTATGAAATTACGATGGATTTTTTTACCCCTTTGAGAAAAAAAATGTAAAAATTAAAAACGATGGTTATGGCCCAAATCTATTCAGTCTGAACCATTTTTGCTTGAATTGTCCTGGAAAGTTATATGTAACCCCCGAATTATGCATTTTTATGGTTCAAATCTATTCGGTCTGAACCATTGTTGCTCGAATTGTCCTAGAATATGTTTTGTAACCCTTAATTATGAATTTTTTTCATTTTCGTCCGCCCATCCCCCTTTCTTTGAGTTGAATGCCTGAATTTTGGCCTACAAGCCCTTAAAAAGGTGCAATTCCAGGCTCACGGCAAGAAATTGCATCTATTTCCCTCATTACGCCACCTCCACGCAAAGTGGGCGTGGAGGGGTTTGAAGGGGGCGCGGTCAGCGGTGCAGTGGGCTGGCAAGGGGCGTTTCTGTCCAGTGTCTACACCATACAGGCGCAATTCTATACCAGGTTGGAGCTGACGTAGAAGTACCCCGCCGGCACAGATCAGCTGCCTGCTAGGATTTATCCGGAGGCAGGAGCTTTCTGATACATGCGCGACTATGGGGGAGGGGCACTTAACGCCAGCATGTGCTACAAGAGCCCCCTAGTTGCCATTTTAAAATATTTGTCCAAAGCTAATACGGATATGGGGCCTGAAAAATGGCAGATCCTTACCGATCCAACAAATATCCGTACCGAAACAACGAACGGATGCGCTCATCTCTTATCATGAGTAGCCAATCATGGGTAGCCAATCATGGATAGACAATCATGGATAGACAATCATGGGTAGCCAATAATGGATAGCCAATCATGGATAGCCAATCATGGGTACCCAATCATGGGTACCCAATCATGGGTTGCCAATCATGGGTAGCCAATCATGGGTAGCCAATCATGGGTAGCCAATAATGGATAGCCAATCATGGATAGCCAATCATGGGTAGCCAATCATGGATAGCCAATCATGGGTAGCCAATCATGGGTAGCCAATCATGGGTAGCCAATCATGGGTAAGCCAATAATGGATAGCCAATCATGGGTAGCCAATAATGGATAGCCAATCATGGGTAGCCAAAAAAAACTGCCACAATAACTTACCCATTCAATCTCAAAATTAAATTTATATTATTATATATTGTTTTAATTTCAAATTCTAATCAAAATAATTTTTTTTAAATTCCAAAGTTTTAAGGTGTTAAATTGGAAAATATGAATATGAAAAAAAATCTTAAAAAACCTAATAATCACTTGGAAGGAGAAGACTTTTTACTATGTAAATTGTGCATGGACGAGGGAAGTAGATGACAAAGGAGGGGTGTCCATGCGCTGCCTCTTATAACACAAGTCATATGCCAGTAAAGGAAAATAATTGGTAGTACAATTCCTCTGGGCTACGTCTTTCATCTGCTCGGTTCTTCCCCCGTTCTCCGCAGTTTTGCCTCGATATACAAAATGTTTCTGTTGTTATTTTTCCGTCATTATTTAAAGCCTTCCTTAAATTACATTGTGAGTTGTTAAAAATTAAAGCCTTTGGTCATAATTAGTTGTTATCAAGTAGGAGAAGTTGTTCTCGGCAGCAGTGGGGGGGGGATTTATTAAGTCGGGGGCAGTCATTTTTTTGGCATCCCGTGGATCGGTTTGATTAGACTCTACAGACATGTGTACACAGCCACCACCAACACTATAGTAGTTTATTTATATATGTTAATTCAATGGATCGAAGCATCGTTGGGTAGAAGGGTTCCACCATCATGAAGAGTCAGGACCCAAAGACAGCCACCACCAACACTATAGTAGTTTGTTTATAGATGTTGATTTAATGGATCGAGGCATCGTTGGGTAGAAAGGTTCTACCATCATGAAGAGTCAGGCCCCAAAGACAGCCACCACCAACACTATAGTAGTTTGTTTATAGATGTTGATGCAATGGATCGAAGCGTCGTTGGGTAGAAGGGTTCTACCATCATGAAAATCCATTTTGTTATCCTGGACGGTGACTGGACCGTTACCAACTTTTGATGATGTTATGATACATTGAGTTCCGGAATGATTGAAATATTTATGTGTCCATCTCACAGCTTTATCTTCGGTTCACAAGGCCATGGTCAGTCGAGTCCTTGGTTGGCTTTCATCTGATCCCTGAGGCAATATCCAAATAAACAGTTGGTCTTCACCCTACAACCCTTTATATGGACTTTGTTGTGATGGATCTAAGGACGCTACCTCTTATAGTGGTCCCGATACAGGTGACCATGGGCGTGGTGTGACGCACCTAGGGTCAGACAAAGAATAGTTGTAGACATTAGAGGTCTTTGGTGTCCTATAGGATCCAGAGGGTGGTGGCAGCTGGGAGTTAGGATAAGCCTCATCCATAAGTTCCATGGTCTTAAACTCAGTACCTGGTAGAATGGGTCAAAAAAGCAGCTATGCCCCCCAACCTCTGATATTCTTTCAAGTTGATCTGAATCTTCCATAAAAAAAAGTAACACGATAATACCCCTTCGGCCAGTATAGGACTGGAGTACATGGCCCACCAGAAGATATGACCTTTGATAAACCTTTACATTTCCATGTATGGTTAATAAGATCTGCTTATCCATAATTTTGGTGAAGCATCCTTTAAGAAATAGCGATAAAAATCAATGGATTGCCCAGGTCTCGTCTAAATGGACTTGTCTTCTACTGGAACTTGAGGGCACTCAAGAGTCTCTACTCTGGTGGGCAAGTCCAACACTGCCTTTGATGTTGATTGGAGGTTACTTACATACATACATACTCCAGTATCGGATTATAGTATAGGCAGTTTGGCCGATAGCTCGGGGGCCAAGGCCTTGTAGGTGGCCAATGGCCAACCTTGGTGGGAAGAAAAAAAGAAAGTCTACTTACCCCCCCATTGCTCGGGTTCTTTCAAAACTGGAAGTTCTGGGTTGTTAAACTTCAGCCAAAGAGTGTCCTCCTTGGCTGATAGGACGTCACTTCAGTAACGCAGGAACCAGAGCTAGGCAGGATTATAGTATAGGCGGTTTAGGCAGTAGTCCAGGGCCCAGGTCTTCTAGGGGGCCCATTGCCACCCAAACCACCAACCAAATTTTATACTGAGAAAGACCTTCACCCATGAAATTGTTGTACATCTGTTTATGCTCTCAATATACATTGTAGAAGAAACATTTCAGGACTTTTGAAGGTCCTCCAAAGCCAGCAGAAGGGACACATCCTCCATTCGCCAAGAAGCTTGAGTCTAGTACCAGATGTAGGAAGTTATCCCAGATATGTAGGTGCTATAATACTCATACAGCCCAGAGCCCATGTTAGTCCAACTCCACACCGGCCCATCGATAGCTTATTGTCAAGTAGAAACTGGCACACCCAGGCCTTCTTGGCAGTTCTTTGAGGGGCAGTAATGGGGGCAATTGTGACCTCTAGTGACAAAGTAATAGGAGGCTGACCTTTCCTGTTTCCTAGTTCATGTATATAGACCTAATGTGCTGAGCGTGGGACTTCTGTTACTGATCACATTACTGGAGCTCACGTCTGGTGGAGGCAGCGTTGTATAGGTGGTGGTGGTGGGGGGGGGGTGATAAGCTGCTGTCACTCTGCTTTTTTCACACTTTTTTAGCTATTTACGGGAAATTTGCATAATCACACTCGAATACACAAGTGAAAGATTCCGACATATGTTGCAATGTATAGTTTACCCTAAAAAAACCAGGAGAAAGCATTTTCTAGTGGGATCAGAAGAAAATCAGTCTTTTTTTAAATGTTCGTATTCTGTGATATTTGGCTTCGAAACGTTGCTATATCCTGATGATCTGAATTGAAATCATCTTTGTTTTGACTTTTTGGTAATGTCATAAGCCAGCTGGAGTCTCGGCTGCCACATTTCCCCTCTTTCCACCAGGGTCCAAGTCCTAGTTCAAGATGTAGTTCCAGGGAAAGCACTTTTGGCCCATCTGCTTCTTAGAAGACCATTGTCTATGCCTTAACCAATCACTGCGACTTACTTCCTATTGCTCAGGCACCTTCCTTATGGGCAGGTACCTGAGCAATAAGGTACCTCATGTCCTGTGTGGACATTGGACTCTGAACCTACATGGCCTGACCTCTCCGAATTACCATATTGACCCCTTGCTGCCTTCTTATGACCTCTGTAAGACCACACCCAGAGGCAACTAACACATGATATAGCACCAGTGAAGACCAAATCACTGTACTGAGGTTAAAGGGTGAAAACCATAGGACCACTTAGGCAAAGCTCTTAGGAACAGGCCCAGGTCAATCATGTTCAGTGACCCAGTGAGTCCAGATTATACTCCTAATATTTAGACTTTTGTCTACATATTGGCACTAACCCTTTTCCTGGTATTGGCTCAGATTTTTTTCTACCCAAAACAGCGCCACCCTTGTCCATGGCCATATCTGGTACTGCAGCACCACCCAATTGTGTTAAATCGAAAGCTGTGATACCAGACACAACCACAAGGCTAGAGTGGCGCTGTTTCTAGTGGAAACAAAAGAGCAAATGGATAAAAGCCATTTCTTTACATTAAAATTCATGCATTATTTACATATGCACACAATTGTATGGAAATTTTTCACAAGGTTCTCAGCATATTTTATGGTATGTGACTCTTAAATGGAGGAAGGAGCATATTTCTAAATTTCCAATTGAAAAAATATACACTAAGACTCTCCCCTCACCTGAAAGAGCTGATAACAGTGAACAATAGACTGTATTGATCGGCACCGCTAATGGTAATTGTATAGACTGTGGGTTTAGTGTTCCTCAAAGATAACCTGTAGGCTGAGCTGTAGAGAGAGTGCGGAGAGTCCACGTCCTGGTCCTATTATCCCAATGTGGTGGTGATGGATATCCGCAGGATGGAGAAGAAGTGTTTGGATCCTTCATCCTAAGTTAGGGGGCAGAGTATCCTAAGATTATAAGGAATGCGGGAAACGGGGGACACAACATTAGGCTTCCTGATGCCCTAGACCACCAAGGATGTGGTGGTGACGTTGTAGGTGTAAGGGGTCATCCTTATGTTAATGGGCTCGTAAGAGAAGTAGGCACCTAGACTATAGGTATCCTAGATGACTTAGGAAAAATATAGCTCTTCCGATACCCTAGACCAGTGATGGCGAACCTTTTAGCGTCCAAGTGCCCAAATTGCAACCCCAAACCCCCCTTATTTATAGCGAGGTGCCAACCAAAAATTAAAACAGTAACATATTGCTCCCTGTTTTTCCACAACTTTCGATCATACTGGCCTCCTGAGGACAAGATGGAAAATTTGCATCATTGTAGCTTCTTTCCAGTGTCCCTCTTTACACAGAGAATTGTGGGGGCAGCAGAAGGTCCTCCAAAAATAATTTGGCCCTGTCTCCTGTCTCATTCTCCCTCTTACAACAGTCCTAAGTAGCGATGTAAGTATCTCTTTAAAATATGTCCTGTCTGGTGTGCTGAGGTGATGGCCTGAGTGCCCACAGAAAGGGCTCCGAGTGCCACCTCTGGCACCTGTGCCATAGGTTCGCCACCACTTCCCTAGGTCCACCAAGGATATTGTATCAACTGAAGTACAACTCAACCCTTCACCACCTCAACCACAAAGGAAGGGTGAGTAGACACAACTATGGACCATTAGGTCTGGTGACAGTAACCTCTTTACTGCTCTGGGCCACTATGGATGGTAACAAAAACTACAGCTAAATCTCCGGGCCTAAAGGTCTGGTAACAGTATCCCCTCTACTGTTGAGGCAATTACAGCTTGGGGCAAAATACCTCTTCAACTCTCGACCAAAAGAAAGTCTGGAAATAGTAAGCCCTCTACTTCCCTTATCCACTATGGGAAACACCTCTTCAAATCTGGACCACCAGATCTGGTAGGACTAAGATTTCTACTGTGCCCTTTGCCACTATGGATGGTAGCAAAAAAAATCCTCCACAACTCTGGACTTAAAGGTCTAGAAATAAGATCTTCTCTACTAACCTGGGTCACTATGGATGGTGGCAAAAAAAAACCTCTACAACTCTGGACCACCACATCTAGTGACACTTACCCCTTTACTGCTCTAGGCTACTATGGATGGGGCAAAACACTTTGGATGGGGCAAAACAACTCTGGACCACCTGGTCTGGTAACAGTTACCCCTCTACCACACTAGGCCACTATAGATGGTGGTGAAAAATTCCTCTACAACTCTGGACCTACGAGATCTAGTAACAGTTACCCCTCTACTGTCCTAGGCCACTACGGATGGTGGCAAAACAACTTTACAACTCTGGTTCACCACGTCTGGTAACAGTTACCCCTCTAATGTACTAAGTCACTATGGATGGTGGTGAAAAAGCCTCTACATCTCTGGAGCACCAGATCTAGTAACAGTTACCCCTCTACTGCTCTAGGTCTCTATGGATGGGGGCAAAATGCCTTTACAACTCTGGAGCACCAGGTCTGGTAACAATAACCTCTCCACCGCCTTAGGTCAGTATGGATGGAGGAAGAAAACACCTCTACTACTGTGGGTCTCCTCATCTGGTGACAGTAACCCCTCTACTGCCCCAGGCCACTATGGATGGAGGCAAACATCTCTACAACTCTGGACAACCAACTCTGGCAACAGGAACCCTTCTACTGTCCTAGTCCTCTGTGGTGGTGGTGGTGGTGGTGGTGGTGGAAACACCTCTACAACGATGTACTACAAGACTGGGTAATAGTAACCCCTCTACTACCCTAGACTACTAAGAACGGTGGCATAAAAACTCCCACAGCTCTAGACCACCAGTACATATCCAATCAATATCCAGTCAATGGCCGAACCCCACATCCTTGGACCACGGAGGCTGATGTTAGTAACCCTCTACCATCATAGATATCACTATCGCTTATGTGGGCCATAATAGAGGACTAGGAAATTGGGGACAAAGTTACGGATTACTTTTCCAGCTGCCGCTTGTATCTCTCCAGGGATGTACCCCCCCCCCCCTAGGGGTAATTAAACTCCCAATTTATACTAGTCTTCAGTTGTCATTAACACCTCAATTGACCTAAACCAGCTGGACACCAGGCCTTGACCCCATCAGTATTGAGAAAAGCTGAAATTAACCCCTAGATCACAGGGGAAAACGGTCAAAAAGAGTCAAAAAGACAACTTATTTTCTTATCCATGGTTAGAAAAAAAAACTATATCTGCTACTTGTGTTCCAAAAAGCAGAGTAGATCCTTTACCCTTAAAGGGCCGGTACAAGGAAAACCTATAAAACCGTCCATGTGTCTACTGCCCCATGGGAGTCACTAGGAGAAAAACTAGGTCTGTGAATGTGGGAGATTAGGGCCATGTAGAGTTTTTCATGGTAGGTTTTCTCTTCCCTCCCCCACTTCGTGATTGCAAGGAGCTATTCCGGCAATTCCCATGTATTCTCCATGACTTTTGTTCCCAGTTAAGCAGGTGCGGCAGTGGCTTCCCAGTAAGTAAGTGCCTCTCCCATTACTGGTCCACCAGCTGCCGCCCTGAGAAGGAGGATGAATCCGGGACATCGTCTCAGTCACAAAAACTTTCTTCCGTCTGCTCACCCTTCCCCTGACCCTTCCCTTGTCTTCTCGGGTCTTTGTTTTGTTGGTGTGGGGGGGGGTCTGGGAGGAGGGACACAAGTGTACGTGTCACCACCTCACCCATACACAAGGGTCCGGCCATGGAATACAAAGGCTTCAGAGGACAATTACAAGGGACGTTTCCAATGATAGATGAATAAATAAGTGAAAATTACATCGAAAAATTAGAAAAAAAAGTTTTTTATCTATTATACGCCCCCTTTATTTACTGTTCTCGATATAAGCCGGGTCCTCGCTCCTAATGTTACGCGTGACCGTGTTATTACTGTGCAAAATCTTATCTTGTTTGTATATGTAGATCAGTGCTAAGAGAGCGCTAAGCATTAGTAAGAGAGTACTAAGAGAGCGCTAAGCATTAGTAAGAGAGTACTAAGAGAGTGCTAAGGATTAATAAAAGAGTACTAAGAGAGTGCTAAGGATTAATAAAAGAGTACTAAGAGAATGCTTATCATTAATAAGAGAGCACTAAGAGAGCGCTGAGAATTAATAAGAGAGTACTAAGAGACTGCTAAGAATTAATAAGAGAGTACTAAGAGAGTGCTAAGCATTAATAAGAGAGTACTAAGAGACTGCTAAGAATTAATAAAAGAGTACTAAGAGAGTGCTAAGCATTAATAAGACAGCACTAAGAGACTGCTAGTGTACTGTGACATCACTGTGTGTATTATCTCTGTACTGTGACATCGCTGTGTGTATTATCTCTGTACTGTGACATCACTGTGTGTATTATCCCTGTACTGTGACATCACTGTGTGTATTATATTGTACTGTGACATCACTGTGTGATTTGATCTGGTTCCTATTCTCATATCCGGGTGCAGACTCTTAACCCATCTGTCGCCCTCTCTGTGGCTATCCCTTGGCCTGGCACCATCTGGAAATTCCTTCTTCACATTCCAATTAACCCCTTCCTGGCTGGGGGCTGCTTGCGTGCATTGTCCTGCGGTGGGGCCTGTAATATTCACCCTGCAAGGCTTTTGTCTGGGAAGTTGTGTCAGGAACGTCTGTAAATAAACTATTGTTTGAGTAACCTGAAGGAAAAAAAAAACTCAGAGCAACAAAGAGTTAAAAAGTCAGGAATCAGAAGAATCTACTGTCATTTATAGGACGGGACAATGGTAGCGGAACATGGGGCAGATGGCGGGGGGTAAAGAAACTCTCAGAAATTATTTTTATTGTAATTTATTAATTCTCATATCTATCTATCTATCTATCTATCTCATATCTATCTAATCGATCCTATCGCATACATATCGATGTCATATCTATCCCATAACGTCAGCTATCTAGCGATGCTATCTATCAATCTATACACGACCTCCTAGCACAAGCATAGCGATCTTATGTCGAGCCACATCTCAATCGATCAACTCGATCAGATCGAGCTTGACTTCGTATCTCTATCTAAGCCAAGAGCGATCTAGCGATAGCTATCTATCTAGCAAATACGAGCGATCTATCAGCGACATACTAGCTCATATCCAGCGATCTATCTATCGCATAGAACTATCGAGCCTCATTCTGAGCGATCGACGCGAAATCTCGCTAGCGCATATCTAGCGATCTATCTCTCCTGCTCTCATATCGGTCTATCTATACTATCTTCAGAACTATCTAGCTATCGAGCTCATAGCTAATCTATTCTGATCTAGCTCATATCGAAGCCGATCTATCTAATCCTATCTCATATCATCTATTCTATCTATCTCATATAGTTCTAGCTATCTATTCTTCTTATCTATCTACTCTCGATCTATCTCATATCGAGCAGAGAGTCGAGCTCAGAGTTAGCAGCTACGCATAGCGATCTCTATATGCAAGCGCAGACTCGGCGATCGAGCTATCTAGCTGAGAGCGATCTACAGAAACTGCAGACACTACAGAGACGACAACATGACTTGCAGTCCGCGGGGACTCGTACCGGCAGCGTCTATTTCCTAACAATCGGTAAACGCAAAGCAGCTAGCTTCAGAGGCGGATAGAAGAGAAGTGAGTGGAAGCTGCAGACAAGACAGAGAAGTGTCACCGTGTACCAGGATAGAAGAGAAGTGTGTAGGATTTTGCAGACAGTACAGAGAAGTGTCCCCATGTAGTAGGATAGAAGAGAAGTGTATGGAACTTGCAGACAGGAACAGAGAAGTGTCCTGTTTAGCAGGATACAAAAGAAGTGAATGGGAGCTACAGACAGTACAGTGTCCTGTTTAGAAGGATAGAAGAGAAGTGAGTGGGAGCTGCAGACAAGTACAGAAGTGTCCTCGTAGAAGGATAGAAGAGAAGTGAGTGGGAGCTGCAGACAGGACAGAGAAGTGTCCCCCTGTAGTTGGATAGAAGAGCAGTGAGAGAGGGAGGATACAAAAGAAGTGAATGGGAGCTACAGACAGTACAGTGTCCTGTTTAGAAAAATAGAAGAAAGTGAGTGGGAGCTGCAGACGGTACAGATAAGTTTCCCTGTGTAGCAGATAGAAGAGAAGTTGTGTGAGCTGCATACAGGACAGAGAAGTCCTGTTAGCAGGTACAAAAGAGTGAATATGACTACAGACAGTACATGTCCTGTTTAGAAGATAGAAGAGAAGTGAGTGGAACTGCAGACCGTACAGAGAAGTGTCCTGTTAAAGGATAAAGAGAATGAGTGGAGTGCGACAGTACGAGAGTTCCTGTGTAGAAGGAGGAAGAGAAGTGAGGAAGCTTGCAACAGTACGAGAAGTGTCCTGTGTAGAAGGATGAAGATAAGTGAGTGGGGACTGCAGACATACAGAGAAGTGTCCTGTGTAAAGGATAGAAAGAAGTGTATGGGAGCTGCAGACAGTACAGAGAAGTGTCCTGTTAGAAGGATAGAAGAGAAGTGATTGTGAAGCTGCAGACAGTACAGAGAAGTGTCCTTTTATGTAGGATAGAAGAGAGTGTGTGGAGCTGCAGACAGTGACAGAGAAGTGTCCTGTGTAGAATGAGCAGAGAGAAAGTGGGAGCTGCAGACAGTAACAGAGAAGTTTGACCTGTGTAAAGGATAGAAGAGAAGTGAGTGGGAGCTGCAGACAGGACAGAGAAGTGTCCATGTAGCAGATAGGAAGAAAGTGTGTGGTAAGCAGAAGGAAAGAGGCAGAAAGTTCCTCCTGGTAGAGAAGAAAGAGTGGAGTTTGAGCGCAGACAGACTAGAATTCCTGTTAGCGAGTACAAAAGTGAATGGAGCTACGACAGTACAGTGTCCTTTTAGAAGGATAAAGAGAATTGAGTGGGAGCTGCAGACAGTACATTTCCCTGCGAGAGATAGAGAGAAGTGAGTGGGAGCTGCGAACAGGACAGAGAAGTGTCCTCCCTGTTAGCGGATAAGACAAGCAGTGAGAGAGGGGGATACCAAAAGAATGTGAATGTGGAGCTACAGACAGTACTGTCCTGTTAGGAAAAATAGGCAGAAGTAAGTGAGTGGGAGCTTGCAGAAGTACAATAAGTTTCCCTGGATGTAGCGGATGAAGAGAATTGGAGTGTGAGCTGCAGACAGGACAGAGAAGTGTCCCGTTTAGCAGATACAAAAATGATGATGAGCTACCAGACAGTACAGTGTCCTGTTTAGAAGGATAGTCAAGAGAAGAATGAGTGGAACCAGGACTGACAGAGAAAGGTTCCGCTGGTAGAAGGTAAAGAGAAGTGTGTTGCGCTGCACAGGACCTAGAAGTGTCCCATGTAGCAGGATAGAAGAGAAGTGTGTGGGAGCTGCAGACAGTACAGAGAAGTGTCCGCCTGTAGCAGGATAGAAGAGCAGTGAGAGAGGGAGAGGCAGTACGGAGAAGTGTCCTGTGTAAAAGGATAGAAGAGAATTGAGTGAGAGTTGCAGACAAGACAGAGAAGTGTCTTCGTGTAGCCGAATAGAAGAGAAGTTTGTAGGATTTTGCAGATAGTACAGAGAAGTGTCCCCGTGTAACAGGATAGAAGAGATGTCTGTTAGATTTTGCAGGTACTAGCAGGATGACCACACTGGTATATGAGGAGGATACTGTGCAGAATTACAGGGGTGCAGCAGGAGACCAACACTGGGGGATCCCCTCCAGGAGAAGCCTCTGCTGAGGAGATCACTGGGTGCAGGGTGTCACACACCTGGGTGCTGCTGTGGGGGTCATTCTCATGCTGGGGTGCGGGAGAGAAGCAGAGAGGAGCTTGTAGCAGGATCAAATGTAAGAGCCCGAATCTAACATTGCGCCTAAAGTAAAGTGACTAATAAGAGGCAGGAACTCAACTCATCACAGATGGTTGTAGCTTGTGATAATTCTGGTGCAACAACGAGACTTGAGCGCAGAACAGCGATACATCCGGCCCGATATATTTATTTACACAATTTTTTGGCGCAGTTAGTAAATTTGTCTTTAATTTGTGACTTTTTTGGGTGCAAGCAAAAGTTCGGCACTTAGTGGTTTTGAGTCCCTGCGCCTTATCTGACATAGTGGGGGTCATTTACTAAGGGCCCGATTCGCGTTTTCCTGACGTGTTACCCGAATATTTCCGATTTGCGCCGATTGTACCTGAATTGCCCCAGGATTTTGGCGCACGCAATCGTATTGTGGCGCATCGGCGCTGGCATACACGCGACGGAAATCGGGGGGCGTGGTCGAACGAAAACCCGACGTATTCGGAAAAAACGCCGCATTTATTAACCGAAAATGTGTCGCTTGGGAAGCGCTTACCTTCACCTGGTCCAGCTCGGTGTATTCCGGCGCGTTCCGATGCTTTTCAGCGCAGCAACGCCACCTGGTGGACGGCGGAGGAACTACCTTCATAAATCCCGTCCGGACCCCGAATCCTGTTCAGAGAACGCGCCGCTGGATCGCAAATGGGCCGGGTAAGTAAATCTGCCCCAGTGAGTGGCTGCTGTACAGATGTTTGCGGCATCTATCACAATTTTGTGCCTAAAAAGTCACAAAAAAGGCTCCAAAATACCCTGACTTTGAGCAGCTGCACTTGAAAAAAAACAAATTAGGCGCAAATGAATCGGACATGCGACAATTCCAAAACGCATTTACTAAAGCAGAACCAGATGCATCATAGATCACAAGCCAAAAAAAGAACAAACCAGGCGCAAAAATAGATGAACCTGAGACCCACTATAATTAATGTTTCCCCTTATCTTCTAATAGAACAGCGCCCCTAGTGGTCACCGCCGGAATAAAATTATACTTTTTCAATATTGGCAGCCATTTTACATCAACAATCGACCTCTAAAAAGCGTAAGATGAGAAAAGTGCGGTGTGTATCCATCCGGTGTCTCTACGGACGGAATAAACCTTGCGGCGATAGGCGACTTTAAGTGGAAGTGATGTATTTATGGGTGAAGGCTGCGGTGGATTTAATATACAAGTCAGTATAAGTATAATACACCCGGGATCGTCCTCCTGAGGAGAAACGTCGTGTTTATATGGCGGCAGATCTGTCATTACATCCCGGTGACATAGATCTCCCCCCTTACACTTCGGGAGGAGGGGGCCGCACTTGATTCATATCATTTCTCACAGTCCGTGGCAGTAGTCAAGGTGCTCGATGGAAACCTGCTTTTAGCCGCCAGAGAAAATTGTCTATTGACTAAAGGCACTTCCCTCCCTCGGCCCGGGGGCCGGCGGCGCAATATAAGTGGCATCTAACGAGCGGCGACAATGCAATCTAATGTTTGATAGGTTGCGCTCACAATGGCGCTTTGTAATGTTATTTTTAGCTGTTAGGTGCGATTGACAAAATTGCAGGGTGACGCTTGGGAGAAAGTGGTAGTATGGAGGATGGAAGGAGAAGTGACTTGAGCCTATGGTGTCTATTTATCTCTCTCATTTCACTCAGTAGCTGTCAACCTATTCCATTTCTTCAATATCTATCTTTCCAATATGTAGACAATTGCACTGAGGAGATCAGGAAGGACGGTCTTGCACCGGCCCCTACGGTGTAGACAGTAAAGTAGCCACAATTCCTGGCTTTCATCTACTGATACTTTTAAACATGGTTGAGGAAAGACTAAGCAGTAAATATTGTACATGGAGTATACAGAGGGAGGGCAGCAACAAAGCTCACAACCGTCCCAGATTCAACGGGACAGTCCTAGTTTTTCGTTACTATTCCACCGTCCCAGGCGGTTGGGAGAATGTCCCTGCCTGTCCGGTTTGTCCTGCCTCCTGGTCCAGACTGCAGAGTGCTGAGAACAGGATGCACCACTCCCATCTTCCTGGTCAGTTCAAAGCATCAGAAGAAGCAGGACTGCAGGGGAACCAGGGAAAGGTAAGTGACAATTTTTTTTTTGTTTAATACCAGCCACAGGATGATGAGAGGATGGAGGACAGGAGGCCAGAATATGAAGAGGGTGGAGAAGAAAGACTATAATATGAATAGGATGGAGAGGAGAGAGGCCACAACATATGAAGAGGGGGAGACCACAATATGAGGTGGATGGTGGAGGGAAGCCATAATATGAAAGGTTGGAGGAGGGAGGCCACAGCATGAGGTAGATGGAGAAGGGAGGCCACAATATGAAGAGGATGGAGGAAGGAGGCCACAATATGAAGAGGATGGAGGAAGGAGGCCACAATATGAGTTTGAATGGAGGAGGGAGGCCACAATATGACAGACCATTCCACTGTTACACTCTGGGCTGTGCTACATCTCACAGCTATGTGCCTGTATTCCCCTTCCCTTGGATCTCTTATTTCCCTGTAGCGTGTAGTTTGCAGCCTCTCTCTGCTCACGATCTCCTGGCAGGATGTGATCAATGAGAGTCTCTGAGCTCCATGCAGGGGGCGGAGCTACAGTCACACAGCACAGACAGATAGAAACTCAGCTAAACAATCTCATCCAAGGCCGCCCGACCCTAAGAGAAGTTACAGGGTCGTGTCTAGGGGAAACTGAAATTGTGTACAACAGGACTGATAGCGACAGGTTGGACTTCTATCTGTGAAATGCTGCTTTTTTATTAATAACAGTGAATTAGAGAATGTGTTATTTTGTTATCCTGAGTACATATAAGAAACTTGTCTTTGTGGGAAAACCCCTTTAACCTTTCATCATGGGATCAGATAACTGTCTGCAACTACTGTGAAATTATTCTGCTTTAAAGATTCGTGTCTGAAGACTACTCCCAAAGATGGCGTCTGTGTCTGAGACTGCACTCAAAGATGGCGTCTGTGTCTGAGATAAAACTGGAATGTGCCTGCCCAGATGAGGCAACGCCTGATCTTGTTTCTATATGAGTTTGTGTACTTCCTTGCCTTTGCCTCGGACCAAGGGGGAATTATACTGAAATACTTTTTTTGTCTGGTGTAATCCTTATGCATGCACTTGGTGTAAATCAATTTGGACCGGAGCAACAACCCATATAAAAAAGGGGGTCTCCTCATAAGGAGATCGTCCGACCTCAACACCACGATATGAGGTAGATGGTGGAGGGAGGCCACAATATGATTTGGAATGAGGAGGAAGGTCACAATATGAGGAGGAGGAAGGTCACAATATGAGGAGGAGGAAGGTCACAATATGAGGGTGATGGAGGACAGGAGGCCACAATATGAAATAGAAGGAAGACAGGGCCACAGTATGAAGGGGAATGAAGGGCAGAGGACCACAATGGGAAGGGGAGGAATGCATGTGGGGTATTATATGGGTCCATAGGGGGTTTGGCCACAGGAAAGGGGTATTATTCTATGTGGTGCCATTAAGATCGATATTATACTAGGTTTGGGGGTGGGGCAAGATGTGATACAATGGGTGTGGTTTAGGAAAAAGGGAGGGCCCTCTCTCTCTCGCCCAAAAATTGGGAGATATGCAGCAGGAATGTGAGCATGAAACGGCCATGACAGGCTGGGCTGGGAGGGAGATAAAATGGTGGGAGGAGTTCGGGGTGAGTGGAGTTAGTACGAGAGGTGAAAGGGGGAGGAGCCAGTAGGGGGTATAAAAGGGGTGGTTAGGAAGAAGACGCCATCTTTTGGCAGGAGAAAATTGTCCCCACCACCCTCACTCATACTTGGCCTCTGTATTAGTTTCACTTATGTGAATTTGGGGGACTAGGGATACACATAGTTTAAGTGCTTTCAGGGAGAGCAGGGTGAGGTGGTGAGGGTTTAGATCTTTGTGAGCTGGGGCGGGTTCTTGGAAATAGCTAATTGGTTAAAAAGGAGGTAAATTTGGTGGTGCTCTTAATGTCTGGGATTATTATGGTAAAAATTATATATGCTTCTTTAAGGGGTGAACCCTGAGGAGCTGGTTGGTTTTCCCTCTGGTTGGTTTCGATTCAACCACATCTGCTCCCACCACTTGCTAGGAGGATTTCGGCTTGTGGATATGGCCGGTGCCTGGTAAGGCAAGAGTTAACATTGTGATATGTGACTGTCCAATTAAGTTCCTATAATACAAACTGGAAGCTGATTGGAGAGGTGCTACCACCTGACCAGGGTGTATTAAAACCCCTGCTGGGCGGAAGCACATGGTTCAGAGCATAGAGTCTGCAGACAGAATCAGACCTCAGGGTCTGTCTACCACAGCAAGTGTCCTAATACCAGGAACCATAGGTGCCTCAAGCCATCGCCTAGCACCCAAGGCAAGTCCGGAGACTTAAGCCCAGAACTGAGATCCACCACCTGGACACAGTTCCATTTGCACCAGTCCAGCCTGAAGCTACTACAAGGCTGCGTGTAACATTCCTGCGGACCGGCTCTCCATGACTCTTCCAGCTTGAGAATCTCCTGTTAAAGGAAACCTACCATTTAGAATGGCAGGGGTAAGCTGTAAGTACCGAGCACCAGCTCAGGGTGAGCTGGTGCCGGTACTTACTTTTGTTAGTGTTATAAACCGCGGTATCGCGGTTTTAACACTTTTTAAACTCTAGACCAGAACAGGCTTCGGTGCTGCGCGCGACCGTGCGCGCGCAACATCTCCGCTATTTCCTATATACGCGTGCGCACGCAGCGCCGAAGCCTGTTCTGGTCTAGAGCTTAAAAAGTGTTAAAACCGCGATACCGCGGTTTATAACACTAACAAAAGTAAGTACCGGCACCAGCTCACCCTGAGCTGGTGCTCGGTACTTACAGCTTACACCGACCATTCTAACTGGTTGGTTTCCTTTAATCATTTTCGCTGTTGTCTGCCATTGAATAAAGAACCATAAGTTGATTTCCATAACGTTGACTCTGTCTGATTCCTGGATACAGCTGTTACCACCATGGGTTTCCCCATCGATTACCCAGGGATTCATCCTATAGACACCTCAGGGGTTGCCCCAGGGAGAAACCACTGCATCAGTCTCTCCTTCCATATTTCTTGCACACACCACCTGCTGGGGACCTGCCAGGCTGTAGGACCTCCGCTACCCATACCAAGCACCTTGACCACAGCCGCAACCGCCAGCCACTCCAGTATTCTGGGCCCGGCTGTTTCCAGGCCCCAAGAAATGGCTAGGCCCCGTGGGGAATGTTGCAAAAGATTTGGGTACTTATTTAGCTAGGAGAATGGTCAAACAGGTTTTAATCTCCCAGGCTTTTTCCCAGACTCAGTCTTTGCCTGGTCATAAGTTGTATTGGACTGAGCTGTCTGTTGTGAGATGGGACAGGCATGTCTGATAGAGGGAAGAAGCGTAAATGATTTGTATTCGGCTGAGCTGGATGCTGTGAAATAGGAGGGTTGTTGCTTAGAGGGAGGCAGCAGGAATGTAGATGTATTGTGCTGAGCCATCTGCTGTGAGATAGAAGGTAGCACGGCTGCTGCGGGAGGGATGAAGAAGGATTGAGCTTTGTTAGACTGAGCTGTGAGGGGTCGGTAGCAGGATTTGCTGTAGATCAGACTGAGCTGTCTGCTGTGAGATGGATCGTGTATGGCTGAGCTCTGTATTTTCTTTCTGTAGAAGAGGTTAGTGGAGGAGGTGGAGAGAGGGCGGTGAATATCCGAAGAAGGATTTTAGCAGGAAAGCGGAGCGGCATATCGCAATCCATACAAACATGATGTGCTGCCGAGGGGGGTGGGGCACGGGTGAGCCCGCAACCCGAGACATGGGTCGTGGGACCACCCGTGACCATTCTCTTATTTGTTTTTTCTAACTAACTTTGTTCCATAAAAGTTTTGACAAAAAAAGTGACCCCATCCCCTTTAATTCAAGTCACACCAAACTTTATTGCAATTCTATGACAGTCACACAAACTTTCTGCATATATAATGTAATGAAAATTGATCTCACCTTTAATTGGAAGAGCTTGAGTGAATGAACGCATTAGTGCAGGGCCCCCGCCGCTGCCGCCTCCCTGTCATCCTCCAAAACTCATCTCTGGCAGCAGAGAAAATGAGATGTCTGGATGACCCTGAGTGCGAGCGAGCCGGGCAGCAGAGAGTAATAACACGCTAACACCAGCCAGTCAGCAAATACCGGCTCATGTGTTGGAGGAAAGGCGGAAAACAAACTGCAGTTTTATTTTTATGTGTTACAAATTATACTGTTCCGCTCCACCGACAGCAAATGCGCATAATAATAGTGCAGGGAATGCGAGTCAGAGCCGCTCCTGCAGGACCCCCGGCTCCATACAGAATATATACAGCCGGACCGAGGGGAAATACTGCGCTCCACACTCACTGCTCTCATACATGGCAATACTCAAAGCCAGAGACGGATTTATCCACAAAGCAACACAAGATACTGCAGGTGCCCCCCCCCCCCCCCCCGGAGATTAGAGGGGCCCCAAACTAACATCCCCAGGATCCCAAAACAGTATATAGCTATGGCAGAGCAGGGAGCAATAGACTCTTTCATCTGACATTCAGAGAGGAGATCATTTTGTGGAACCCAAGAAATTCACAAAAGGTCATCTATCTATCTCATATCTATCTATCTATCTATCTATCTATCTATCTATCTATCTATCTCATATCTATCTATCTCATACCTATCTATCTATCTATCTATCTATCTATCTATCTATCTCATATCTATCTATCTATCTATCTATCTATCTATCTCATATCTATCTATCTATCTATCTATCTATCTCATATCTATCTATCTATCTATCTATCTATCTCATATCTATCTATCTATCTATCTATCTATCTATCTCATATCTATCTATCTCATATCTATCTATCTATCTATCTCATATCTATCTATCTATCTCATATCTATCTATCTCCTATCTATCTCATATCTATCTATCTATCTCATATCTATCTATCTATCTATCTATCTCATATCTATCTATCTATCTATCTATCTATCTATCTAGAAATTCAAAAAAGAGGCAGCACTCCAGATATAAAGTGAAAAAATGGAACGGTGTTAGCCAAACACCGGCGACGTTCGGTGTTAACACTGTGGCAAGTCATGTCAATTACAAGTAAACACCTTATCTACCCCCTGTAGGAAGGTGTTTCAATCGTGACTCATGACCAATGGTGAGAATACAGATATTATTAGAGTCTACACAGTGACGAAATATAACAGTGGCTAGTGCAATTATAAATAGACCATCAAATATTATTAGAATTCATGTGTTACCAGTACGAGCAGGAAGAGAACGATTAACCCCCGTAATTCGTCGTCCTCTATCTCTATAATGGCGATAGTATACCTGTTTCGCGTCTATTAGACTTCTACTTGCGCATGACCGACTCAGCTGAGTATAGTCGCATGCGTACGAGAGTAAGTGAGTGAGACGTGAGCCATAGTAAAATCAATGAAAAGGGAATCGCACAGAGATAGATAAAGAGAGTATGATGAGGTTACCCTTATTTCAACCTACAATTGATCTGAAATCCACAGTTGGCGTAAATATGTCAGGAAAACCGCCAATTCTTGGTAATGTATCCTTGGACATCCTGAATATTTCTAGACCCAACTCTCCTTTCTTTCTCCTTAGGACAAAGACTTGAGGACAAATTAATGAGACCTGATGGGGCCCACTCCGGGAGTCGCTCTCACTGTGTCTATTGGGGGTGACACGCAAGGCATTTCCCCTGTCGGTCCTGTTGTGATTGTCCACCAATGCAGAAGGGAGAAACTTTTGAACATATATGGTGACACTTCCGATTAAACACTACCGATCACATTGTAACAGTATCATGGTGATGTACTTACTTAGTCGCCCCATGTGGCTGCATATTTGGAGAGACTACCTCGAATTTAAAATCCGTTTTTTTACCAACATATGGTATACCATCATGAAGCATGCAGGAATCTTCCTGTCTCCAACTTTTTATTGACTGGGGACATACGGAGCACCACAACTTAAATTTAACTCATTGACCACGTACCGATCCTTAACGCGTGGGGTAATAGGAGAAATTCTACGTAAAAAAGAGCTACAATGGATATATAGATTAAACCCTCTTAAACCTTTTGGTTATAAATGTTATTTTACCACTGGGATCCCATTATGTGAACATACCTCCGCTCTGTGGTGCCCCCATTCTTCCTCTGATTGACTTTGTTATAATGCAATATTATATAGATCCTCTAAGTGATTTTAAACATGAATTATTCTTTTTTATCTTTAGTCATGTTCAACTTTATCAATGCTCCCATTGCAATCTTGAAGACCTGTCATATACTGATACGTCTCTTCTGGGCCATTTCTCATGGATTCTCTGCTTTTGTATTGGTCACTTGCGTTGGGTCCATATGTATGTTTGGGGGTGGGGTGGGTGCACGACATTTTCTGGGCCTCGCAATGCCACCACATTGCGGACCTGTTTCTCGCATGGTGTGGTGGCCTGAACCCCCTTCCTTGGGTGACTGAAGCACCCCATACACCATATATGGGTTTCTGGCATTACGCAGGCATTTTCTTTTCTGCAAGCTCTTTTTCCAGTCGCGCCCCGTAATGAGTGACTAGGTTCCCTTAAACTCTACAACCACTGCACACTGTTGTCTACTAAGACATTTTAGTACATGTTATTTATATTTAATTGACCCGATTTTTGCCACTCGTTTATGCATATATGTATGTTTGCGATTACCTTTTTCATATCGGCCCACTCTCCTCCTCCACTTACTCTTCTAACGCATGCCATTACTCATTGACTTCCGGTCATGCGCAGTAGATCTCATAGCCGCGAACAGGTTAATCTATCGCCATATCAGAGAGAGAGAAGACCGCCGAATTACGGTGTAATCAGTTCTAATTTCCTCTAGACTGATATACACATGCATTCAATGTATATGTTGATGTCTAATTATAATGCACTCACGTTATTTTCGTCCTGCTGGCTACTTCTAGATTAATTCTGTATTCTCCACATTTGTTCATGATGTCACGTTGTAACCCTCCTACCAGGGGGTACGATAAGGTTGCTTATTTGTATTTGCACATTTTGCCTTGAAAAAGGTGATAAACAAAACCAAACGTCACCGGTTTTGGAATAAACCCTTCCATTTTTCACTTTATTATCTGGAGATGCTGCCAACTCTTTTTGTGAATTTTTTCTACATAATAAGTTCTTTTTCAGGATATAGAGCCTTGCACGCCCCTTTCCAGACTAACGGCGTTTTTATTTCATACCACTGTGCTGCTGCGACACACATTTTTTCGTTCTATCTCATATCTATCTATCTATCTCATATCTATCTATCTATCTATCTCATATCTATCTATCTCCTATCTATCTATCTATCTATCTCATATCTATCTATCTCATATCTATCTATCAATCTATCTATCAATCTATCTATCTCCTATCTATCTATCAATCTATCTATCTATCTCCTATCTATCTATCTATCTATCTATCTCATATATCTATCTATCTATCTCCTATCTATCTCATATATCTATCTATCTCATATCTATCTATCTATCTCATATCTATCTATCTCATATCTATCTATCAATCTATCTATCTATATTATATCTATATCACTAGCAGATTATAATATGGGCGGATTGGGCTGCCACCTGGGGCTTCTCCATTATCACCTAAATCAATCACCAAATTTAGATAAAATAAAGACAGGGGCCTCCAGGCATGAAATCTTCATACTTTTGTTCCTGCTCTCAACTTTCCTTACCTTTGAAGGTCCTCCAAAGATCCTCAAACTGCAAAACTGAAAGGGGACAGAAAGGACCCTCCCCCCTTTCCAAATAACTCTAGTGATTCTAGTACCATATGCAGGAATTAAATGCCATTTACAAATTTGACTTTTGGGGACCCTCAATTTTCATACAGCCAGGAGCCATGACCATCTTAATCCGCTCCTGTATCTCTTATCTATCATCTATCTATATTCCATGGGGAACAGTTATCAGGGCTTTTTGGTGTACAAACCCTGAAATAAGCACAATTCCTGTCATACGGTCAGGATTTGCGCCTTTTTTTTCACTCTTTCCACACCCCACACCCCCCATGCCAAATGGGCATGGTTGTTCCTTCCCCGCACCTGCGCACTGCCTATAGCCTGCACCCGTTCTGGCGATAGGATTTTTCAGTTGGGCGGAGCCTTCTGATAACTCCCCCCACTGCTGGAGAACGGGGGGGGGGGGGGACACATCATGTGCTGTCTCCCAACAACCAATCAGATTTCTTCTTTTAGTTGATGGTTGGCATTGAGGAAAAGAAAGCTGGTTGACTCAACTAGTTTCAACACTTGATATATCGCGAACCTTTCGGTTTTTACACCTTTCAGTCAGATTTGTCACATGTCTCTGTGTACTTTTGTCTGATGAAATAATTATGAAACGTGGAGACCTCTGTTGTCATGGTGATTTTCTTCCGCCGATACGAGAAACCTTCACCTTTTTCCCCCCGAACCTTTGTTCCTATTGAAATCCCCATTGTAAAATCTCATTGTTTCCTTCTATATGTATTCCAGCTACTCCCAGCAGGTCCAGCGCTGCGGGTGACATAAACTTCCGGAACCGCTGTCATTGGCATTCAGGCGGGCACCGGGGTCTTATTAGGACACTGTTCAGATGAGGTAAAAATATGTATAGGATCTCTTCAGTCTTTATAAGGAGTTCTAGAATGTTCTAGAAAACCACCACGTCTTTGTAAATTTGTACCTCTTGACTGCATTCACTACATATCTTATGATCATATACTGTCCCGGATTTTGGGGTCTGTCCCGCTGTCCTGGGATGTTGGGGCTGTGTACCAGATTCCAACACTATAGTCGTAAATAACAGAGGGGAAGGGAGTCATTGGATTCCCGCTCCACCATACAACTTTGGCGCAACCGTGTGGAGTCTAGCTTCGAACCTGTGCACACCTTGGACCTGAATAGTTTGGACTGTTACCTTGTCCTGTTACCGTCGCTGTGTTAATGTTCTGGAATAAAGGAACTGTGAGTTGTTTTACATACTTTGCCTACGTGTCATCCCTGGCTGCCGCTAAGATCAAGAGCCTCACCTCTATCATCTACCCAGGAATCCTTGTACATGAATACAACTGATACTATGTCTATCCTACCATGGCTTCTACCTCTTCCAATAGCCAATAGGTCAGGCCCCGGTGTGGGATGTTGCACCGATCCCTTCTTCACCATTCAGATTTAAATGTAGTGACGTTACCATACCGCATGCTCTGAGAATGGAGACCTCCTGCGCGGGAATGGAGCGTGTTGGGTATTATAATGGGGTATTATACCACTAAGGGGGCAGAGTCATGGATGTCAGACAAAGTATATGCAAATTTTGAAATGGCACTAAACTTCCCAGTGTCCTAGTTTTCGTCTTTCTTCACCCCTTTACTTACAGGCACCGCTACATTATACGATCACTGACAAGAAGAAAACAGGCTCCGCCCATTGTGCACAGAGCAGCTATTTTGCATAAAGATAAAAACTGAGTTCCCTCCAACATTCCCGATCACCAAGCAAGGTGTACAGGCAATCCCCGGGTTACATACAAGATAGGGTCCGTAGGTTTGTTCTTAAGTTGAATTTGTATGTAAGTCGAAACTGTATATTTTATTATTGTAGCTCCAGAGCAAAAAATTTTTTTCCCCAGTGACAACTGGATTTTCAAATTTTTTTTCTGTAAAGGGACCAAGGATTGTCAATAAAGCTTCATTACAGACACCTTACAGCTGATCATTGCTGCCTGGGACTATAGTAACATCCAGAGACTTCACCAGAGGTCACAGGGGGCAGAGGGGTCCGTCTGTAACTAGGTGTCCTTAAGTAGGTGACCGCCTGTATCTGTAAAACATCTAAATTCACTTGGTGTATCCCAGGCCTTAAAGGGATTGGGGCTCATTTACTAAGGGTCCGAATCGCGCAGAAACCCGATTTCCGATTTGCGCCGAGTTGCCCCGGGATTTTGGCGCATCGGAGCCGGCTTTCACGTGACAGAAATGGGGGGGCGTGGCCGTCGGACAACCCGACGGATTCGGAAAAACTACGGAATCCTCAGCGACACCTGGTGGATATCGGGCGCACAATCTTAGTGAATCCCGGCAGACCCGAATCCTCGTCGGAGAACGTGCAACGCTGGATCGCGACTGGGCCGGGTAAGTAAATGTGCCCCATTGTCCAAGATATACACGGTTCGCATCAAACTAATGTCTATGGGACATCATTGGCTGCAGTGAGTCGTGACAACCCCATTAAGATGTTAACCTGTTGACTTTAGGGACCAGTTTCCGGAATTCGAGGGAAAGTTATGTGATATTATGTGTATAGTCTAAGTTTACGGGGTGGTATGGTCCCAGGGGTGTGTACGGTTTCCGCGTAGATAGTTTTTACGGACAAATCTTTTCATCTATCCGTTGATGTTTTATCCCTGATATCGTGTAACACTATAAACGTTGCGCTATTATTCAAATTGTCATAATGTGCCAAGTCTTTATCTATCAGCAAATAAACCTATCCGGGCCTGTGTGGAATATCCGGATATTTATGGGAGCGTCCGCTCGGCGCTGCGGCTAGAAGCTCCGTGGGAGTAAATACTGATTATCAGCTGCGATGAGCGTCTTAAGGCCTAATTTATGGCGCCGTCATAAAGAGGATCTAATATGATGTGAAAATGTCACTCTCGCTGGAATTAATCTCCTGAGTTTGGCTGGGGCGCGGTGCCAAATAAACCGAGGCTGGGTAGACGACGGGTATAATCTCATTACAGATTTACTATCGCCTTGTAGCGCCGCGCTATTAGTGGTCACAATAAATAATGAATCACTTACACGCTCCGCCGCACAATCATCTCCCATCCCCGTATATATCGGACTTGTGGACGTTATGGCCCTTTTAATTAATAGGGTCACGCCAAAAAAAAAAAAAAAAAAAACATGGGCGACTAATTATACCGGTCATATCGAAGGTATACAGGGTGGCGGTATAATTTATTCATACACGGGGACCCCCAGGGGGGGGAAAGTCCAAATGAATTATCTTATTTTAGGAAATTAACTTGAACGCTGCATGTGGTATGTGGTATACGGTGACCCTCATTGACAGTGCCGGCAGACAAAAGAAAAAGTGGTTCCCCAAAATGTAGTGCCACCCTCTTTAAAGGAAATCGACCATCAAAATCAAGCATGGATAAACCAGGGACACTTACTCATAGATCCAGGCACCATGACTGTGGTTATCTGCTTATATTTATTATCTATGGACTGCTTCCTTCTAAAATCAACATTTAAAATTATGCTAATGAGCCCAAGGGGCTATTCTAGCTCCTCTGTGATCTGGCTTTATGGGGTGTTACTATTCCCCCATGATGAGTGCTTAAAGGAAAGCTACCACCACGGATCTACCTATTATGGTAGGTTGGGTGGTAGTTGCATCTATAGGATGTGAGGATAGACCTTTTAAGGGCTTATAGAGAGATGATCCACATAGACAGCACCATCCTGAGGCTACCGCTATAAGTATCTTCTGCACCGATGTAAATCAACCAGGTCCACCTGACCACAAATAGTAGATTTTGTTAGGGCGTTGTAGGTTTCATCTCTTTCCTTAGGGGCCCCCACAATGAGTCCATGGTAAAATGAACCATCATATACATGAAGGTTAAGTGGTACAAATGCGGAGGTTAAGTGTCTGACAGATGGCGGCAGATCTGGTCCTATACTCTCCATCTCGGGTTTCCCTCCCTACTTTGTAAGAACATAATCGTCCATGGCCAGTAAGCTAACCTTTACGTGTGACATGAGATACATCAGTACGGTGGAATCTGTAGAGCACCTCAGCCTCTCTATGTAATTTTGCCATGTAATACCATGTTTCGCCTGTAGTGGCCACTGTAGGATAAATGCTTTGCTGGTTCCTGAAGCAGGATCGGCAACGATCAACCGATCACCGGGCAAAATCCCATATAAAAAGATGATTTATGATGAGACAACTTTCTCTACACATCCTCAGAACCGTAGGTCCAATGGGACCATCAATTCCATCGTAGAAACCGAAAAAAACAGACCCAACCTCACATTTTAATCTTCCATTCCTCCCTGGTTGAAATTAAACCTGAAATTGCTTAACTCTTCACCTGCCGGGGGATACGGAGCTCAATGTCTGAACGTGTCAGCAAATCGTTATTTTTCAGAAGTGTTAGACGTGAACGAGGGAAAACCAATATATTTTATAATAGAATTTCACAGGTCTTCTACGTAGGAAGAGGCAGAAGAACGTTTCAGGAGATTATCTTCCGCTCACAAATACGTTCCCGTTCTCAGATTGTCAATGAACGCTGTAATCACTCTCCGGACTGACGCAACCGCGGTCCAATAACGTGACCGGCCGCGGAGATGACCGGTAATAGACTCACAAAGTTCTTCGTATTCTGAGATTCGACTTTTATGTAGGATTCTTTATATTTATTTTAGGTTGCTAAATCGCAACGAGACAATCCCAAAAATGTGTTCACCAAAGTAGAGCTGATGCAACGTTGGGGTCCCCCATTCTGTCAAATAGGGAAGTCCTAATGGGCAGGACCAACTGCGACCAGAAAAGAGGGGGCTGCAAGTCTTCCGCATTTGACTTTTATGTAGGATTCGTTATATTTCTTTTAGGTTTCTACTATAGTCATGGGAATTTAATCGAAACGAGACAATCCCAAAAAATTCGATCACCAAAGTAGAGTTGATGCAACGTTGGGGTCCCCCATTCTGTCAAATGGGGAAGTCCTAATGGTCAGGACCAACTGCCATCAGCAAAGAGGGGGCTGCAAGTCTTCCGGATTCGACTTTTATGTAGGATTCATTATATTTCTTTTAGGTTTCTACTATATATGGGAATATATGGGAATATAATCGAAACGAGATTCCAAAAATTGGATCACCAAGGTAGAGCTGATGCAACGTTGGGACTGGCCCTATACAGACTGGCACTTATGGGATTGACAAAATTCGGTGGCAGAAATTCCAGAGCATTTAGAAATTTACAGGATGAACTGATCCTACACTCTAACTATTTCTGAAGGGATTTTCAGGATAGTTTATAGGACAAGCAGATGCCGAAAATCCTATTTACTTTAGGGCCCTCACAGATCCTTGTGAGATTTTCCTGGTTTTCAAAGTCCCCTATGATGGGGGCAAAATGCGGAACCACAAATTCTCCTGAGCTGCACTATGGTTCCATCCGCTCTACTTTGGTTATAGAATTTTTGAGATTTCTCGTTTGATTAAATTCCCGTAACTTGTCTTGTGTCGCACGGTGGCTGAGTGAGTAGCGCTTCTGCCTTGCAGCACTGGAGTCCTGGGTTCGAATCCCACCCAGGTCAACATCTGCAAAGAGTTTGTATGTTCTCTCCGTGTTTTGCGTGTGTTTCCTCCCACACTTCAAAACATTGGGGCAGATTTACTTACCCGGTCCATTCGCGATCCAGCGGTGCGTTCTCTGCGCTGGGGTCCGGCCGGGATTCATTAAGGTAGTTCCTCCGCCGTCCACCAGGTGTCGCTGCTGCGCTGAAAAGCATCTGAACGCGCTGGAGTTCACCGAGCCGGGCTGAGTGAAGGTAAGTGCAAGCTCCGCAACAGATTTTTTTTTTAAATGCCGCGGTTTTTCCGAATCCGCCGGATTTTCGTTCGGCCACGCCCCCCGATTTCCGTCGTGTGCATGCCAGCGCCGATGCGCCACAATCCAATCGCGTGCGACAAAATCCCGGGGCAATACAGGGGAAATCGGCGCAAATCGGAAATATTCGGGTAACACGTCGGGAAAACGCGAATCGGGCCCTTAGTAAATGACCCCCATACTGTTAGGTTGTTTAGATTGTGAGCCCCATTGGGGACAGGGACCGATTTGACATGCTTTGTGCAGCGCTGCGCAATCTGTGTGCGCTATATAAATAATAATTATTATTATTATTGTGTCAGGATCAGCGGATCCTCTGAACCACCGCAGGAGATGGTACTAGCCGACACCTGGGAACGGAGTCTAAGTGGCACCTGGTCTTCACCAGAGCCCGCCGCAAAGCGGGATAGACTTGCTGCGGCGGGGTGCCACCAGGTCGTTCCACAGGTGCGACTAGCCCGCGGTGGCAGCCAAGGTCGAGGTACCTTAGTGGAAGATCCGGTGAGGCGGGAAGGGAGGAGCCGGATTATAAAGAGAAGGAGTTCAGCCAGTGCACCAATCAGCGGTGTGCTGGCCGTTTAAATTACCAACAGCCAGCACGCACGCGCCCTAGGAGTCTGGGACGAGCCCACGGCAGTCCGCTGGGGAGCAGGAGCTGGGACAGGTGAGTCTGTAGTGGCGGCTGGAGCCGGGGCACACAGAGGAACACGGGTGCGCCCGCGATCCGAAACAGGGATCGCATTAGCACTCATGACATCTTGCAGACAGTTCATTTCTATGGGATTTTAAGGGCCTCTTTACGGACAAGTAGCTCCCAGGAGTCCTACTTACTACGTGGTTCTGCTGGCTTGACCACCTGTGATCGTTGTCAGCACTGTTCACACTCCAAAGTTAGACTATCCTGCATCCAAGTTCTTTTCTTGACTATGTTTTTGGCCACTGATGTGCCAAAGGGTGGATACAAATTAGGGGCACTTAGGGGCAGGGTTGCACAAGCCATAAAGCGAGTTGAGCCACTTGTCTCAGGCAGCACCACTTGCAAAATACATAGGGGGGCCGCATCAGGGGCGCAGTTATCTGTCACGAAGCAGCATCTTCCACTTTGTCTTCACATCTTTCACATCTTCACACCTGATGTTAGCATTTGGACACCTGATGTAAGCATGAAGTCACACCTGATGTCAGCATGATGTCACACCTGATGTCAGCATTTGGACACCTGATGTAAGCATGAAGTCACACCTGATGTCAGCATGATGTCACACCTGATGACTGAACGAAGAACCCACTTACTAAAACAAGACCTGAGACATCACTACAGGATGGGGCAGGGATGATGGTGTTCTGTCGCTCATCTCAGGCAGCAGGGAGTTTAGGTTCACCCCTGCCAAGGGGCAAAATTCTATAGGAGAAAGTCTCAAAAATACTAATAACTATTTAAATATACAGGTCAAATTAGGGGGCAGAAGTAAAATCTACCAGCACCCAATTGGGGCAGAAACAAAAAATAGAGGTAATTTTTTTTTTACCTCCATGAGCTGAACCCTTACTGCACTGTCAATACTCGGAGTCAATACTGAGGGCACAGTCATTTCGGGGACATTGTTCTCCAGGAGAAGTATCGAGCCGGAAAAATGAACATTCACGTTCAGCAAGTGATGATCTTTACCCAGTCAGATAGAAGCTGCCATGTGCATTAGTCACAGAAGGCCGTACAGTATATATCTGCCTGGTCCATAGGCGCATGCGCAACCATCAGATCAAGTGAGCAGCTGTAAGTAATTTGTAAGGTATATGTATATTTGGGCACTTATTTGCAGTATTATATTTCCATGGTGTGGTAGTATTATTTTTATACATTATAGCAGTATTACATTTGCACAGTTTGGCAGTATTATCACTGCACTGTATGGTCGTATTATATTTCCGTTGTATTGCAGTATTACATTTGCACCATATGGCAGAATTATTTTATATTTGCACTTGATGGTATTATAATAATTGTACTGTATGGCAGTATAATTGGACTGTATGGTCTTATTATATTTCCACGGTATGGCAGTATTATTTTTATACTTTAAAGCAATATTACATTTGCACTGTTTGGCAGTATTATCACTGCACTGGATGGTAGTATTATATTTCCACTGTATGGAAGTATTATATATGCACCGTATGGCAGAATTATTTTATACTTTTACGGTATGGTAGTATAATAATTGTACTGTACGGCAGTATTATCTCTGCACTGTATGGTAGTATTATATTTCCACTGTATGGCAGTATTACAGTTGCACCGTATGGCAGAATCATTTCATATTTGCACTATATGGTAGTATAATAATTGTACTGTATGGCAGTATATTTGCACTGTATGGTAGTATTATATTTCCACGGTGTGGTAGTATTATTTTTATACATTATAGCAGTATTACATTTGCACTGTTTGGGAGTATTATCACTGTACTGGATGGCCCTATTATATTTCCACTGTATGGAAGTATTATATATGCACCGTATGGCAGAATTATTTTATACTTTTATGGTATGGTAGTATAATAATTGTACTGTATGGCAGTATTATCTCTGCACTGTATGGTAGTATTATATTTCCACTGTATGGCAGTATTACAGTTGCACCGTATGGCAGAATCATTTCATATTTGCACTATATGGTAGTATAATAATTGTACTGTATGGCAGTATATTTGCACTGTATGGTAGTATTATATTTCCACGGTGTGGTAGTATTATTTTTATACATTATAGCAGTATTACATTTGCACTGTTTGGGAGTATTATCACTGTACTGGATGGCCCTATTATATTTCCACTGTTGTGGAAGTATTATATATGCACCGTATGGCAGAATTATTTTATACTTTTATGGTATGGTAGTATAATAATTGTACTGTATGGCAGTATTATCTCTGCACTGTATGGTAGTATTATATTTCCACTGTATGGCAGTATTACATTTGCACCGTATGGCAGAATCATTTTATATTTGCACTATATGGTAGTATAACAATTGTACTGTATGGCAGTATATTTGCACTGTATGGTTGTATTATATTTCCATGGTATGGTAGTATTATTTGTATACATTATAGCAGTATTACATTTGCACTGTTTGGGAGTATTATCACTGTACTGTATGGTAGTATTATATTTCCAATGTATGGCAGTATTACATATGCACCGTAAGGCAGGATTGTTTTATATTTGCACTGTATGGTAGTATAATAATTGTACTGTATGACAGTATATTTGCACTGTATGGTAGCATTATATTTCCATACTATGGTGGTATTATTTTAATACTTTATAGCAGTATCACATTTGCACCATATAGCAGAATTATTTTATATTTGCACTGTATGGCAGTATATTAATTGTACTGTATGTCAGTTGGACTGAATGGCAGTATTATATTTGCACTGTATGGTAGTATTATATTTGCACTGTATGGCAGTATTATTATGACACTTGTTGCCACTTAATTATTTGAGTTCAGTGATGTGGTATGATTTGGCTACAATACTGGGATAGGATTTAGATACTGCATCCTGGTATTGTTAGACACTGGTAGCGGTATTATTTAGGATGGGTATGGAGTTATTGGGGGTTCCTGTGCCATTATTATGGGGGCACCATGTCTCATGCAGAAACTTTTGAGCAGATGGGTAAATCTTCCTATGAATCCTCCTCAGATACTCCGCCACCTCCGGCTTTGTCCTCACTTACCTCACAAAAGTGCATTATCGCCATTTTATCACAAAGCAATGCGAAGCTTCCAGTGTTGTGCAGAGAATAGATGGAGGTCACCCTGGCCGGCCCCCATACAGCGTCTCCAGCCTCAGGGTGCCCCATTTACTACAGTCCGAAGGTTTACTGGCGCCAATCTGGCCTCCTGTTAAAAAGACGATAAATCACCTATTTGCAAATATAATTACATCTCCCCGGCCGTGAGGGAGAATATGGAAGAATTGGCAGAAAGCGCAGAATGTGATAACGTATCGGGCAGCGCCTGCTGGGGACGCCGCTTCCAAGTACATCGGAGACGACGAAGCGCCATGCTGTGAAAATGTCTAAAGAGATGTTATATAATATCGTATTAGAGAAATAGCAGACATTTCATTTAAAAGTAACTCCCTTTTAACATGTGCCCACACACAGTGATTGACAGTAAGAGTCCTGATTACTCCGCCCACACACAGTGATTGACAGGTAGAGTCCTGATTACCCCACCCACACACAGTGATTGACGGTAAGAGTCCTGATTACTCCGCCCACACACAGTGATTGACAGGGAGAGTTCTGATTACTCCACCCACACACAGCGATTGACAGGGAGAGTCCTGATTACTCCACCCACACACAGTGATTGACAGGGAGAGTCCTGATTACTCCGCCCACACACAGCAATTGACAGTGAGTCTCCTGATTACTCCACCCACACACAGTGATTGACAGTGAGCATCCTAATTACTCCACCCACACACAGTGATTGGCAGTGAGAGTCCTGATTACTCCTCCCACACACAGTGATTGATAGTGAGTCCTTATTATTCCTCCCACACAGAGTGATTGACAGGGAGAGTCCTGATTATGCCTCCCACACAGAGTGATTGACAGTGAGTCCTTAATACTCCTCCCACACACAGTGATTGACAGTCAGAGTCCTGAGCATCCGCCCACACAGTGATTAACAGTGAGAGTCCTGATTACTCCGTCCACAAATAGTGATTGACAGGTCGAGTCCTGATTACTCCACCCACACACAATGATTGACAGGTAGACTCCTGATTACTCCACCCACACACAGTGATTGACAGGGAGAGTCCTGATTACTCCACCCACACACAGTGATTGAAAGGGAGAGTCCTGATTAATCCGCCCACACACGTTGATTGAAAGGGAGAGTCCTGATCACTCCACCCACACACAGTGATTGACAGATAATGTCCTGAACACTCCGCCCACGCACAGTGATTGACAGGGAGAGTCCTGATTACTCCACCCACACACAGTGATTGACAGTTAGAGTCCTGAGCAGCTGCCCACACAGTGATTAACAGTGAGAGTCCTGATTACTCCGTCCACAAATAGTGATTGACAGGTAGAGTCCTGATTACTCCACCCACACACAGTGATTGACAGGGAGACTCCTGATTACTCCACCCACATACAGTGATTGACAGTGAGAGTCCTGATCACTCCACCCACACACAGTGATTGACAGGGAGAGTCCTGATTACACCGCCCACACACAGTGATTGACAGGGAGAGTCCTGATTACACCGCCCCCACACAGGAGGATTATATAACCAGTGATAGCTTGCGTATGAATGATCTGCTAGTAGATTTACTTGGTGAAGCGACATGATCAGGACGTGTCCAGCCGCCTGTAGCCTGATCACTACCCGGGATTATGTGTGTAAGATAATACTCCCTCCAGATGACGGAGTAAGGTTTATTCCCTGTGGGTCACTAATGGGATGTCGAAAACTGTACAAGACCTGAGGAGTATTCAGTGACATGTGACGGGGATGTATCCATTACATACAGCAGCCCCAAAATCTGAGAGGGAGCAATATTCCTCGCTCTTGGGAATATGGTGGTTGTGGTAGTACTGATACCTCCATGGTATGTGCAGGTGATATTCAGGATTTAGTATCCGTTCAACAGCTCTGCCTCCTAGTGGCCACTCTCTGTATTGCAGAACCTAATAGTCAACACGGCATCCACCACCCCAGGGTTACAAGCGCTTCTCCACCAACCACTGATGACCCTGAAACTAATGGGACACCCTGGAATCCCTTCTCCATCACTGCGACCTATGTGCCTCAAGGTGGAATATCCCTTTAAATCAAAAGTTAATTCTACAGTATCGCCTTCTTCACATATCTATATGTGAAAAAACAACTCCACTTTTTTTAAGAAGAAGAAAAAGCCAAATTCATTGTCCTGTTACATTACATTATTATCAGAGAGCAGTGCATTGTGGGAGATAAGTGACAGGTCACATGTTTGAATGTGTCATGGAAGTTACCTGTTTCCAAGGGCAACCAGCAGAATTTTAATTTCAGCTTAATCAACTTATATTAAAAATGTCTGGGACTGGGAGGGTGGCCTCTAGGACCAGGGAGCGACACCTTTATAATGTGGTTGGGCTGCCTTAAGACCCTGGGACTGGGAGGGCAACCTTTAGGACACCTCAGAAGGTTCCTGTCACGGTTTGTGAGGGACGAACCGTCTGAGAGTCTCTTTGGGAAGAGTCTGTGGACCCTCTGGACCACCGCAGGTCTCATACCATCCCCCGCGGTCAATGTAACAAATGCAGGAAACAATCACAACCTGAGATGACAGCAGGAACGCAGAGGAACACTGGTAACGCTGGTACAGACTGAAGACACTGCTGGGCAGAAACCCTGGAAGGCACAGCATGAGCACGGGATGGCTGGAGGACAGGAGCACGGGAATGAACCACAGGACACGGACCACAGGACATGGACCACCGGATTCGGACCACCGGATTCGGACCACAGGATACAGACCACAGGATACGGACCACAGGATATGGACTACAGGACAGGAACCACAGGATACGGAACATCGGACACGGACCACCGGATTCGGACCACAGGATACAGACCACAGGATATGGACCACAGGATACGGACCATTGGACACGGACCACAGGATACGGACCACCGGACATGGACCACAGGATTCAGACCAACGGATACGGACCACAGGATATAGACCGCCGGACATGGACCACAGGATACGGACCACCGGACACAGACCACAGGATACGGACCTCGGGATACACAGAGGAGGCTTTCACTTCAGTGGGAAGAATGGAAGATCCGGCATGGAGTGAAGGAAGCCGCCGGCAGGGGAGACATGTCTCCACAGTGAGGAGTGTGGGTGTGCCTGCAATCCGTGACATGGATTGTGGGGACACCCGTGACAGTTCCCTTTAAACATGGACACTAAGGACACTTTAGGACACCAGGATTGCTTGGGAGGGCAGCCTTAGGGCCTGGAAGGTATGTTTTTAGGACACCTGGTTGGGCTACATTTAGACTTGGAAGTACTGCCTTTAGGGAATGAGAGAGGGCTGCTTATAGACCCAGGCAGGGCTGTCTTACAAACCCAGGAGTACTTTAGTACTTGGGTGGGTTGTCTTTAGGATACCTGGTTGGGCTACCATGAGACTTGGGAGGGGCGATTTTAGGACCTGAAAAAAGCTGCCTTTAAGATCTGGATGGTCCGCCTTTAAAACCTGAGAGGGATGCCTTTAAGACCTGGGTGGGATGTATTTAGGACACCTGGGCTACCTTGAGACCTGGGCGGGATGCCTTTAGGACCTGATAAAGCTGCCCATAGGACCTGGGATAGCCACATTTAGGGAATAAGAGAGGGCTGCACTTAGACCCAGGAAGGCTTACTCCTCTCCCAAATATCCTACGTCAATCATCTCACCTTTTACCCCAAAACACAAACTTGTATTTCAATTCTAAATCCCCTTTCCTTAGAATTCTGTGTTATGTGTCTCCTCTGTTATTCCTCCTGTAAATGTGGGCACATCCCTAAATACTCTGGCATTGTCCAACCACTGCAACTGAGTACTGCCATGAGGAATTACAGAGGGGCGTCATAGTGCAAAATACTCAGAAGGATGTTTCAGGATTTCGATTTTACTAACACAGTCATAAACGAAATAAGGCGAGTCCACTGTTATTTGTTGCTCAACAGGGGGCGCCATTGTTGTAGGCGGTGTCTACTTATGGCATCAGAATCAGAACACAAGGAAGGAAATCTAAATTTAGTGCTAGAATTTACTAGAATGCTTATGTATGCATTGAAAAATTACCAAAAATATCAAAAATCCACCCAAAACTGTATAAATAGCCGTTTGTACAGTTGTAGTTGCCTTGTTTTTTTCTTTCCTAATAGCCTTCTGTCTGGCTTATACAAGGACTGAGTTATTCCCTAAACCGTCCCCCCCTCCCCATCCAATCTGTAGCCTCACTCATGGCCCCCATGCTGAGCCCTGCATAGTACAACACAAGCGGCGCCATTAATCCCCACTGCGCGCAGATTGCAGAGTTGTTGTCTGGAGCGCAGTGGGGGAAATAACTTACCAGAGAAATCCAGGTAAAGAGGGATGAGGGGAGAAGTCTCACTGGCAATCAGTGTAAAATAGTAACAATTTATGATTCTTTCCCTCCGCACACATTCCACACTGTCCTCCTCGACAGTTGAGAAAATTCTAAGGAACGCGGTGTGTGCGGCATGTGGGAGTTCAGTCACGTGATCATATGCAAGGAATTTTCTGCAAGGAAACCTTGTAGTAAGTGTTCAGTTTTCCTACACTGCCCCCGCAGGTGAATGAAGGTATTACATAATGTCCACCGAAATTAACAAGTTGTCTTTGTAAAGCAGGACAGGTCCTCCAGAATGAGAATGAGGATAGGTTTTTCCAGAGAGATCATACACCATACATATGAGCCAAGCAATTAAACATGGTAGTAAGTGTTCAGTTTCCCTGCACTGCCCCTACAGGAGGAAGTAGGTATGACACAAGGTCCTTTGCAATGCAGGATGAGCATACACCATAATAGAAACCAGAACATTTCATTTGGCAGTAGTTGTTCAGTTTTCATATACTGCCCCCACAGGTGAAAGTGGGTATTACACAATGGCCATTCAAATTTATGGGTTGTTTGTGTAATGCAGGATAGGATAGGTCCTCCAGAATGGGCATACACCCTAAATTAACACGGTAGTAAGTATTCCCTGCAGTGCCCCCTACAGGAGAAACTGGGTAGTAGAAAATGTCCATTCAAATCATGTGCATGTGGAAGGCAGGACAGATCCCCCAGAGTGAGTGTACACCTAATAGAAGCCAAACAACTTGGTGTTCAGTTTCTCATCAATGCCCCTGCAGGACAAAGTGGGTATTACACAATGGCCATTCAAATTTATGGGTTGGTTGTGTAACGCAAGATAGGATAGGTCCCCCAGAATGAGCTCAACACGGTAGTAAGTGTTCAATTTCCCTGCACTGCCCCCCCCCCAGGACAAAGTGGGTATTACAGAATATGCCTCTTGTGTCACCTCTTCAACCTCAGAAACTATAAACTCTTGTGATCATTCCTATTGTTCAATGTGATTGTTTGTACTCTGTAATTTGGTATTTTATTTGTATATGTCCCCTATGATTTGTAACGCGCTACAGATTATGATGGCGCTATACAAAAAATATTATTATAATGTCCATTGAAATTAATAGGTTGCCTCTGTTATGCAAGACAGGTCCTCCAAAGTGAGCATACACCCTAACAGAAGCCTGGTATTAAGTGTTCAGTTTCCCTGCCCTGCCACCCTCAGGAGAAAATGGGTATTACACAATGTCCATACCCCAAACCCATATCAATACCGCCTATGCCACCCACTGTAGTGGACATAGCACAACCTATAGAGACGTATCATTTTTTACCTTAGCCTGCAGAAGATTTCGAGAAGAATTGGACAAACCCTTTAAGCAGCAGCTAATTCCTTATTTTGTATTGGAAACAGTGACACCTAGAGGCCAAATGTTCAAATTTTTCAAAAAAATTCAAAAATCATATTGGGGCAGATTTACTTACCCGGTCCATTCGCGATCCAGCAGCGCGTTCTCTGCAGTGGATTCGGGTCCGGCCGGGATTCACTAAGGTAGTTCCTCCGACGTCCACCAGGTGGCGCTGCTGCGCTGAAGTCCACTAAAATGCACTCAAGTTCAACTGGCCTATTCCTGGTGAAGGTAAGTGCAAGCTCCGCGACACTTTTTGTTTTTTAAATGTGGCTGTTTTTCCGAATCCGTCGGGTTTTCGATTTCTGTCGCGTGCACGCCGGCACCAATGCGCCAAAATCTGTTCGTGTGCGCCAAAATCCCGGGGCAATTCAGGGGAAATCGGCGCAAATCGGAAATATTCGGGTAATACGTCGGGAAAACGCGAATCGGACCCTTAGTAAATGACCCCCATTATGTTTTTTTCAAAAATTTACCCACAATAATGGAGAAAAAAATCTGGTTGATTCGTAGATATTTAAAAACGATGAATTAGTTTCTTATGAACTGCAGAGATTTGGGGTCTTTAACCCTCCGAGGGCCTCTTATGAGAATACACTAACAGCATGCGGCAGTAAGGTTTTCTTCGGTGCGGAATAGATAAATCTTTCTGCTCATCTGCTCGGCAAGCTGTTAGCGGGCATCTTCACAATTCAGAACAGGCTCCACAGTCTGCGATTCCTCTCCCTCGTATGGTAATTCGCGGGGACTCGGACAGACTTTTATAACACCTAGATAGGCAGAGTTCTGATATTTCCATAGTAATGTAGAAAAATAGTGAAAGGCGAATATGAATCAACAAATTTAATTTCCTCCTGGTTACCTGAAAAAAATCATTTCGAAGTTTTTTGTGTTTCTTTTTGTATAATCTGCCCATAATTGCATCCAGCACGTTAAATTAAATACCCCCATTCCTATGACACCCCAACCAGTATAATGACTCCTATCTATAGTCCCAACTGTATAATGCCCCACACGCTTTCAATGCTCCCTATGATGCCCCACTTATTATCCTGCCCCCTTTTTATTACCCTTCCTCAGAATGACCCCCTTTGTTTACCCCTAAATTCAGTAGCCTGCTAATTATACTGCCCCCTATCTGTGTAATGCCTCCCATCCTGTGTAATGCACCCCACACTTACAATGCCCCCTATGATGCTCCACTAATAATCATGCCCCATCTTTCATTAACCTTCCCCTAGAGTGGCCTAAATTCTGTAACGCCCCTACTTATAATGTGCCCTTTCTGTAGTTCCCTACACTAATAATACCCATCCTGTGCTCCCATCCTGTATAATGGCCCTCCACCCTTACAATGCCCCCTATAATGTCCTCTTTTTGGACCATCCCCCAACCCAAAACTTATAATATCCTGCTCCCCAACAAGTCTCGCTGATTATGGGAGGGTTGGGCGGTATCTAGGAGGGTTGGGGGATAGGCCTCTTACTGCAAGACACTGCTCGTACCCTCCCACTGGATGAAAAACTCCCCTTGGTATGACTATTATCGCGGAGGTAAGGCGCATGCACAGTGCAATCTGCCTCATCTTTCCGTCTCTGGGACAGCAGAGTTGGTAGAAATTATGAAAGTCCTAAGAATGATCCAATCATTTATTCTTATTATAAGTGTAATGTCCCGCTGGACGGGTCATTACTAAAGTTCCCTCTAGCTACTGTCCTGGTCAGCTGGAGGATGTTTGGCCGGCTTCCTCATGCTACCTTTAAGCATCCTACCTCTTTAATTCAAAAATTATCCTTTTCTGCCAGAAAGTATTAATAAACACCTGCATTCCCATATCACTGGAGATTTAACATGTAATGTTTGTGGTATGTTGAATCATTTGTAAACTTTTCCACAGAACCCAGGTTGGTGCCCTGGAAATCCCCAGAAGAGAGAGTTTATAAATTCTTGTGATGAGAATTCCGGCTCTTCCTAGTGAGCTGGCTCATTAGGCTCCACTCACTATGAAGAGCCAAGTCTTCTGGCTTCTGGACGGCTCCCTATTAAATATATAAATAGGGAGCCGCAGGCCAGTCAGGCGCCGGCACCACTCCACTTTTAACCCAATATTATCGGGTTAAAGGGCGCGAGGCGAGCTGTTTAGGGGCAGGCTTTAGTGAGCCATCAGCTCACTGAAGTGAGCCGGCTCAGGCCTTTCACGCGAATGAGCCGGCTCTTTTTGCCGGCTCGTTCGCGAACGACCCAACACTATTATGAGTCTTTCTATAGTGGTCTTTCTCTGAGCTGTAGACAGGACCATGGTTGTTCTTCGTGGTCTCCTGCTTCTAGTTTTTGCTAAGTCTGTGCCTCTGTGTGCTAATTCCACAGTTACTGCCACCTTGCTGCTCAAGCAGCAGAGCCAGTCCTGCTCCTACTAGCTAGCCACTCCAGTTCCTGGGAATCCAGCTGCCCCCAAACTCCAGTCAGATCCCTTTGAGGTAAAGTTGTATAAGCCATATTAGGAATCACTTGAACCAAGAGCTTACAATTCGAATAGTCGCTATGTCCAGGTTGCAGCCTGATCTTGATTCATCCGGTTTTCTTTGCAGTCTTGTAATACAGGGGTTTAGCACCTTGGGATAGGCGTCTGATGATCTGGGAAAAGAGCAAGTGGTGACATTAAAGTCTTAGATGTTAATTACAGGAAGAAACTTTCACGAGACACATGGAACCTCAAATCTAATTTGTTTCATTTGTCACACACCCTGAAGTAGAGGTTGAAATAATTGTCGTGTCGTCTGCCGGCGTGATCCCGGAAACCCCGTGGTTAACAACTGCTGTTCCCGGCCATATGGAAGTCAGCGTGCCAGTTATCCGGAGGATTTACAATTGACTTTGGTACATGTGGTGTTGGCTCGGAGCTTTGTGGATTTTTAAAACAAAGGGGTTTCTTACTCAATGGATACATTCAGCCAAGTCAGCAATTAATTCACAAGTATAAATACATGGAAGTTCTAATATGTGGTTCTTATAGGATTCCTTTAAGAGATTAGAAAAACATGGACGATTTCTTCGACAAATAGCACCCCACCTCTACTCAGGTTGTGTGTGGCATTGCAGCTCCAGTGGAACTGAGATGCAATATCATGGAAATCCACCCCTTCCTATTCATGTCTAGGCACATGATTGCAAAGGCGATGGATTTGGGATGGCACAGAGAGGAAAATGCCAGCCACTCCACATCCATGTCTAGGCACCTAATTGCAGTAGGATGAGCTAAAAGTAGCACAGAGAGCCAATTGCCAAACCTTACCCATCCATGTCTAGGCACATGATCACAAGGTGATGGGTTAGGGATGGCACAGAAAGACAAATTCTAGACCGTCACCATCCACATCTAGGCACAAGACTTCAAGGAGATGGGTTAGAGATGGGACGCAAAACCAAATGTCAGACCATCCTCATCCATGTCTAGGGCACATGATTGCAATGGGATGGGTTAGAGGTGGCACAGAAAACCAAATGCCAGATTATCCTCATCCATATCTAGCAGCATTATTACAAGTGGATGGGTTAGGGATGGCACCGAAAGCCGAATGCAAGACCCTTCCCTTCTATATCTGGGTGCATGATTGAAAGGAGATGGGTTAGGGTTGGCGCAGAAAGCCAATTGTCAGACCATACGCATCCATATCTAGACACAAGATTACAAGGGGATGATTTAGAGATCGCTGTTACCTCCTTCTAGGACCTGTGAGTATTTATACCTGTCAAGGGTGCCCCTGCGACCCATGTTCCAGGTCGCAGGCGCACCTGTGCCTCCCTGTGCACCCGGAGCTCAGTACTTTCTCTTACCTTGCCACGCTCCAGCGATGGTCTCCTCGTTCCAGCACATGCGCCCCGACCTCCCAGGGTGCACTCAGGATGGCCGGCTAGTATTTAAAGGGCCAGCGCACCAATGATTGGTGCTGGCTGACTGCCTTTCCAGTTAAATTCCTGACCCCCTCCTGTGTCTTCTTTCTATGTCCTGTGTGTTTATAGTGATTTCCCGTTGTGACCTCGATTCCGTTCCTGACTTCGCTCCTGTGCTGCCTGTCCTGACCTTCCGCTACGTTCCCTGACTCTGATCCTGTGCTGCCTGTCCTGACCTCCTGCCTGTCCCCGACTCTGATCCTGTGCTGCCTGTCCTGACCTCCTACCTGTCCCCGACACCGTCTCTGCCTCACGGTTCTGCACCTCGCCTTGGGCACCATTGCGGTCAAAGTCGCGGCTGTGGAACTAGCTGGTGGTACCACGCCGCAGCAAGTCCAACGCCTATTGCTACGGGCTCTGGAGAAAACCGTGTGCTACTTAGACTCTGGTCCCAGGTGTCGGCTTACGTCATCGTCCTTGGTGGTTCGGTGGGTCCGCTACCCCTGAATCCTGACAATTCCCCTCCCGATAATTACTCAATGGTGACACTCCTTTACGTTAATCCATATAGAATACCCCTTTAAGAATACCAGAAGAGTGCCCGATCACAAAGAGCATCCCTGTTACATGATACGGAGTAGTCTGCGGGTAGATGTTCTCATGTCTATTGGCCTCCATTGGGTGACAAGAAAGGATCAAATGTCTCGGATCACGTAGCTGTGACACGCGCTCGTAATTGTGTGAATCTAAGATGGATGTTTCCCATTAAGATAAATTGCAGTGTGAATCACACAAATGTCATGTCAGACCACTTCAGTCCCACAACCCGCTCCTACCGGGAGCTGAAGATGAATATTGAGCGGGTGGAATTACTCTTGAAAACATCGTGATCATCTTTGACTCATTCGCGAGGAGAGAGATGAGTCCAGACACTGAGAAGAACAAAAAGAAAAATTGAAGAAAAACCCCAATTTAGCATCAGGGAATGGTTCACCACTAGGGGGAGCTCCTGATACCCTAAACATGTCGCCCCACCTATTGACTCCCATAATGACCATATTTATTTATATGTAGCTCCCCCTAGTGGAGGCTTCATGCAGGCAGAGTTTTATCAGTGACTGTTACTCTTTACTCCTATCTGAACCAAAAAATTATCTGTAAGGAAACCTGGCAGCAAGTGTTCAAATTCCCTGCAGTGCCCCCGCAGGAGAGATTAAATATTACACAACGTTCATTCATACCAATGGATTGCTTTAGTAATGCAAGGAATGTTGTGAGCCCTCCAAGCTGAATATTGCTCTTTATAACAACAATAGATGTTTGTCGTTGGGGTTGAATAGACCGTCCATTGGCCAAAGCGGGTCCCATGACCCTCGAAACCGCCCCAATTCATATCTAGGCACATGATTTCAAGGTGATGATTTAGGCCTGTGTGTCTGTATCTGGTATTGTGTGTATGTTTATGTGTGTGTCTGTGATTTGTGTATGTGATGTGATGTGCATATGCTGTATGTGTGTGTATATGTGATGTATGTGTGTATATGTGATGTGTATATGCTGTATGTGTGTGTATATGTGATGTGTGTATTCTGTATATATGTGTGTATAAGTGATGTGTATCTAATCCATATGTGTGCAAATGTGATGTATATATGCTGTATGTGTGTGTATATGTGATGTATGTGTGTATATGTGATGTGTATATGCTGTATGTGTGTATATGTGATATGTGTATGATGTATGTGTGTGTACATGTGATGTTTATATGCTGTATATATGTGTGTATATGTGATGTGTATATAATCCATATGTGTGCAAATGTGATGTGTATATGCTGTATGAGCTGCATTGGTGTATATCTTACTGTATGTATGTGTGTATATACTGTATGTTGTATCTTTATATAAGTATATAAATGTTCTTGATTGTAACTGTACAAATATGAGGAAAGGTTGTCCCCTTTTAAAAGTCTGCTATGGGGCCCAGCCTCTCCTCGTTACGCCCATGCATGCGCTGTAAGCTTCTTTGATATTTCTAAACCAGTGCACATGGAAGATACGGCACCCCCATTAGTCTAGAGGCTAGGGTGAAAGGAGAACCTAATAGGGCTAGTAGGGAATCGTCTAGGCCAAAGATATAAAGGATTAATAGGATAAGAGGGACTAGGTTGGGTCCCTGTGCCTGGCTGGGGGGAGTCATGGGTTCCACTTTGCCAATGAGTGATCTCCACGGAACTGGTGACAACAAAGGGTCAGAGGAAGTGATGTCCCATGGTCCGAGGAGGCCCCTCATTGGCTGATGTCCCTTTGCCAGAACTTCAGCCACTTTAAGTACTGGAGCAATACGGTAACTGGGATCAAAATTTCCGTAAAACCTCTTTAAGGGGGTTGTTTGTAATAGAGTCAGGAAGGTTAGATACAATAAAGTGAAGGACACGATTCTCCCCTTTAAGTGTCCATGACTATCTATCTGTAAGCGAATCCTTTAAGGACTTCATCCTCCAGGACGACTGTTGTCTCGCCAGACATCCCATCATTTCTGCATATCTCGGCTTTTCTTATCAGTTCCCTCCTCCTTTATGAAATTTTCCGTACATAATGTGAGCGATATGAAAGGCAGCGATAAAAATGAAACGTTTCTATCTGTCTGGCGCTGACATTTAAGGCAGCGCATCTCCCTCTTATGGTTTATGATGCCAGCCGAGGTTCTCAGAGAAGATACAGCCTCTTAGTTTATGTCGTCCATCCATAAAATTATATTTATCTGCTCCTAATACGGCTGGAGAAGGTGAATCTCTTCTCGGAAAAGCGGCCGCTACATCGAGGTTTAGCACATGAAAAGTTTTATTTGTGATCGGTGCATAAAGAAGAGAGAATGAAAAGTGCATGAAACCCACAACACCACATAATATACACCGAGTCCTCCTCCCAGAAGACATTGCTCCAACTTACACATTAAACTCAATATTACATATTTAAGAATCCGCCCACACACAGTGATTGACAAGGAGAGTCCTAATTACTCCGCCCAGACACAGTGATTGGCAAGGAGAGCCGTGATTACTCCGCCCACACACATTTATTCGCAGGGAGAGTACTGATTACTCCGCCCACACACAGTGATTGGCAAGGAGAGTACTGATTACTCCGCCCACACATATTGATTAGCAGGGAGAGAGCTGCCCACACACAGTGATTGACAAGGAGAGTCCTGATTACTCCGCCCACATACACTCTTACTGTCAATCACTGTGTGTGGGCGGAGTAATCAGGACTCTCACTGTCAATCACCGTGTGTGGGCGGAGTAATCAGGACTCTCACTGTCAATCACTGTGTGTGGGAATGGTAATCAGGACTCTCACGGCCAATCACTGTGTGTGGGTGGAGTAATCAGGACTCTCCCTGTCAATCACTGTGTGTGGTGGGTAATGTAGTAATCAGGAATCTCACTGCCAATCACTGTATGTGGGTGGAGTAATCAGGATTCTCACTGTCAATCACTGTGTGTGGGTGGAGTAACCAAGACTCTCACTGCCATGCCCTGTGTGTGGGAGGGGTAATCAGTACTCTCACTGCCAATTATTGTGTCTGGGAGGGTAATCAGGGGACTTCACTGCCAATCCACTGTGTTGGGCGGAGAGTAAGTAATCAGGTCTCTCCCTTTCAATCACTGGTATGGGAGGGGTATAATCAGGACTCTCACGTCAATTCCGTGTGTAGGGTGGAGTAATCAGGCCACTGACTGTCAATCACTAGTGTGGGAGGGTTATCAGGGCTCTTACTGCCAATTACTTGTACCGATCATACAGAAGCCCTATGGTGCAGCTTCCTCACTGTATCCTGTCTCCGTTCGGAGAAGGTCCTGAATCGCTTCAAGCATCATTTGATCGGCTGTGGAGAGAGTGAGACTTGTTGGTGTGTCTCGTGTAAAAGCCTCTGTGAGGTGGGGATCATAACCATCAGAGAGTCAAAATGGGGGACGCGCCGCCACTTCAGGGCGGTTACAAGCGCGATAATGGATAATAAAATGAACAGGAACGGACTGCTGCTTCTACACACGACGACTCATGGTTGAATATACTCGCCGGTATAACCGAACGAGCGGGAAGTCTGTTATTTATACATCTACGGAGCTGGAAACACAAACAAGTGGGCGCCGGAGGCAGGGAAGCTCGCCTTAAAGGGGATTGTCTGTTTAAAAAAAATCACTATCCTTAGGGTAGTGTGTCAATTGGAGAGTCTACAGTGAGTTCACCCAGCGAAAACGGGTGACGTTCACAGTCAGAGGAGCCAGTTATTGAGCTGATGCGGACAAAGGAAGGCGGGTCCCTTCTTGCCCAGTTTAGTCCTGCAGTTTGGGACCTTTGAAGGCTTTCAAAGGTCCTGGAAGGACACTTATTCAGTATGTTGTTGAGGCATTGAGGATTTATGGATGGAAGGTCCTTCTGTTTATTACCTCTAGAGGGGGGCAGTATTAAAACTTGGTGATTATTCCATTCGTCATGGGCCCCCTAGAAGCACTCTGCGAGCACTGGAATAATCATGGCGCAGAGAATCTTCCTCAGAGTTTCACCCACCTCCTTCTCTCTAATCCATTCCCTTCCCCTCTTTTCCTTCCCCCCCTTCTCTTCCATCCCTTCGGGCCCACCCTTCCAACTAAAGAACCTCACCCCAATATTTCCGCCCCGCATATATTCCAATGGTTGTCACAACCGCTGTAACCCACCCCTTTCCTCCATGACCGCTTCGGCAACTCGATAACCTTTGAATCCCCAGTACAAGAGTGACGGCCCGGGAGCCAGAATACCCTAATTAATTAAACTGATCACAAGCCTATCAGTGGACAAAATTGGGCAATAGTGGATCAATTTCTCCACAGCGCACCCTCCCCACAGGGGGAAATATAGTATTACCACCCCCAAGTTCATTAAATTCAATGGATTATCTATGTAACCCAAGATAGGGTTCCTACAGAGCAGATCCCTGCTTCATATCTTACACGATCACGGATCTAAGTAGACCCCACCCCTCTAAGTAACTACCCTAATAGGGAGGTATTAAAATGGGTTTTGTTACCTGGCGACAGTCCACTTTAAGTAAGTACTTGATCCGGAGTGGCCTTTTGTTCCGGCACTCGTTACCTTCTGCAACTCTCCCGGTGAAGTTTGCAGAAGGAGCACGGTCCTTGTGAATAGCGGAGCCCCTGATTGTTCAGCATGAGGCGTTGGTGAATATTTTTTTCTATGTCGCTTACTCTATTATAGCAGATTCCATGATAGATTTGCCGGGATATCAGTGCTATCATTCAGACGGTTTAACAGTTTGAACGTGTGATGAGGGACAGCCATCGCGTCCGGCTCCTCATCTGCACTAATGCTGTGATATTACCGCCTAGCGTGCTAATATGAAGGCAGCAGATAATGTACTCCAGGAGTATTACAGGACGGTTATTATAATGCCGACGTCTCCTGTCCTAGATGTCAGTGTCTAAAGTAAGACGATGTTAGTGTTATCCAATTTTCATGGTCAAATTTTTTTTACAGAAATCAGCGCCCCTGTGTGTCCACAGCCCGTAACTGGTTACTACAGCCTCAGCTCCCTTAGATAGTAACAGTTACTATCCAGTTAGTAATAATCATAATAATTATTATTTATATTCGATGCACACCATGAGCCACAAGCAGACCCAAATTGGTCCCTGCTCCCCAATGGGGTCCACGAATCTAAACAACCTAACAGTATGTTTGGATTGTGGAGGAAAACTTGGAAGACCCATGAGGAAACCACACGAACACAGAGAGAACATACAAATAACTCTTTGCAGATGTGACCTGGTTGGGATTAGACCCAGCCAGGACCCCAGCGCTGCAATGGCAGAAGGATACCTCTCACCACCTGGCCGCCATTTTTTTAGGGCGGCACGGGTTGGCCTGAGTGAGTAGCACATCGGCCTTGCAGCATGGGGTCTGTGGTTCGAATCCCACCCAGTCAACATCTGCAAAGAGTTGTATGTCTCTCCGTGTTTGCGTGCGGTTTCACTCCGGGTACTCCGGTTTCATACCCCACCACTTAAAAACATTACTGGTAGGTTGTTAATGTGAGCCCTTGGGACAGGTGACCAATTTGACATGCTGTGCAGTGCTGCGTATCTGTGTGCGCTATATAAATAAAGACATTATTATTATTATTTATGATTTTTTCAAATGAGGCTACTATGCACATTTCAAGTCCAATGGGCACTTAGTGTTGCCGTACCTTTTTTGCCACGATAGTGTGTTTACAGAGCTGTGTGATAGTACTAGTGCATTATCTTATACGCAGGCAGGGTTGCTGAAGTAGAACCCTTACTAATTCGTGATAACAATGAACTTAGTAACTAAAGGACATTAAATTTTAGAAACCCTTTAAGAAAAAATGTAAACACTGCCACCTATAGATGTCATAAAGTCCAAGGATCCCCGTTCCATTTCTGAAACTAAAGAGAAAAGTGACATATCGGATACCCGCAGATCAAGGGAGGATAAGGAAGCTATCTTTTAGGCTATCGAGAGCATGGCGCCATCTTTAAAACGACGCCCATATTGGCTCAAGGGCGAAGTTTTCCAATTATGAAGGTGGTCATATAGCCGATCAATAAATTGCCACAAATAGAAGACAACTTTGCACAAAGTCAGATGTGGCAATATCCTCGTGTGGTTCTTAAAGTTATAACATATAAGGGGTTAGGTTGTACCCTGGTCTGTACCCAGCCGTGATGAGAGTTGAGCCTTTGCCTCAGGCAGCATCAACCTGCCCAGCGGGAGAGGCAGCATCAGTGGCTTGCAGTCACCTGCTGCAAAGCAGGACCTGACCATTACTACTGGATAGGGGCAGAGTGGGCGATGTTCTTAGCTCGCTTCAGGCACATAGAGTTGGTCACCCTGTCAACATTAGGAAGCATCAACAAATGGGGAACGTTCCCTGTGATGTACAGCTACCATTTCATGTTGTACCCTGGTGTACGAACACAGTAGATGAAGGCGCTGGATTCCAGTTGTATGAGAATCCACTAGAATTCCTGTATCAATAACTTTGCAGTTTCCAAAGATAGACCTGCCCATGAAAAATTGCCCTCCCCTTGATCCAAGATGGCGGCCCATGTCCGTACATAGCCAAAAGATAGACCCCCACCTCACCTCGCTTGCTGGGTTAGAAGATATGTAATTTCTCCTTTATTTTGGAAACTATCAGGATGTCCTCGGACTTGTAGGACCCCCCTGTAGCCTCTGCCAACAGCGCACGTGGAGTTCCCCTTAAATTGGAAATGTAATTCGTTCTCGCCCCCTGCTGACAGCCGGTTGATTTCTCAGCGTCTCATATGTTTAATAACGTATAAAATAGACTCTTACTCTGATACAGTTTGACCATAATAAGTCTCTCGGCTAAATTTCCCTTTTGGGTTTTCTATGCAATTCCCGTCGGTTCTTGTAAATTCATTGTATCTGGTAGAGTTCGTTTCAGAATCGTTTCCCTCTTGTGAAGGCAACTGGAAGTTGATGTTGGTGTGGATTTCTCCAGCAGTTCTTTACTTATCATAGGATAAATGGATAATCAGAAAATCGAGAAATTCTGATTAAAAAATCTACTCAGTATAGCATAATAATACATCATCAAGACTCTTCAGTATTGAAACATCCCTTTACCCCTTTAGGACTCTTTTTCAATTTTTGCATTTCGTGCCCCTCCCCCTACCTCGTTCAAAAGCCATGACTTTTTATTATTTCAGTTTACAGATGATTGCAGATGGGCTTGTACTGGAATGTACTGGAAAGCTGGAAATTCTTTTTTTTTTTTTTTTACTATATTTCAGGCCCCATTAGGGCAGCGGTGGTGTGAACCTTATGGCAAGCGTGAAGAGAGGGCAAGCAGAGGCAGCTCAACTGGACTGGGCACGCGCCCATAACCCTGCATGCTACAACACTTCCACGTTGGTCTAGCTGTTACTAGCGGCACAACGGCACACCTGTGTCACAGGCAGGGAGCAGTAAGAGGTGCCTGCCGGCAACGCTCATACCGGGTGGCTGAACAACTTCGATGTCTGTCACTCCGATTCACCCAGCAGCAGGGGCCATAGTAGCAGGGAGGGTGATTTGCCTGCCCGCTCACCGGCCCCTCCCCTAAGCAACCGGCGCCCGAAATCCAATCGTGCCGGCTACCACAAGACCCCCACGCGTCCCGAACCCCAAGACCGCTATTCACAGTCCCCTAACCCCCCGCCCCCAAAATTCCGCCCACTACTGCCCGAACTCCGGCCGCTTCCTTACCCCCCCCCCTCCCCTCAACTCCAGGGGTGTCAATGCCCCCCATCACCCCCTCCCCTGGAAAAACTCATGCCTCATAACCATTTGCCCCCGAACTCCTCATGATGCTGCATTACCCCCCACCAGCCCTAAACTCTGGCCGCCCACCTCTGCCCATCTACCCTACTGACCCCTCCCCCCCCCCATGGGACAACAAGACACCTGAATCAAATTCTGCCCGCCAGCATGGCCGCCACCTATGGACAAACCCAAAGGAGTAGTAACATTATGTATTCGAATGTATGATAATTGATAGTATAGCAAAAGTAAAAATTTATATTATATATTTATTGTGCATTTATATATTATACCTGTGTGAGGGGCTATTTTTTGCGTAAACATATTTATCTCATTTTTATCCAATTGTCTTCGGTGATTACTGGGGAAGTGGCTGTGAGTTTATATCAGCTGGAATTGCGTTCTACAAAGTCATTGTCTCCTGTATTTTGGTGAGAATTTGGTTAAACATCGCAAAGTGATTACCAGTTTGCTAGGTTTATTGTGTTTTAATCTTTTTCAATAACTGTAAAACATGTTTTGTGCGAAAAAGAAAGAAATAGTTTGTCGTGCCATCTTGTGCACGGCTGATAACTTAGTGCACGGCAGCTGGGAGGGGGTAGTGATTTTTTTTTGCCTTAATGAGACGTTGATTTCATGCTACCATTTATTTGAGGACCTCGTGACCTTGATAACATTTTTATTCCTCTTTTATGGTGATGAAAATGGTTGTATTTAAAAAGTGGGCGTTTCAAGTGGTATGGACGCGGAATCCGAGCTCAGGCAGGTCTGTGTTTAAATTGATTCTAAACTAAAACCGGTGTCAGTTTTTGGTTTTTTTATAAATTGCCGTTACTGGGCACGTTGCGACAAGTAAAAGGTTTTGGGTTTGTCAGTTTTGGCACTCTGGTCTCTATAAAGGTTCCCAATCTCACTGCCACAAGGGTATTAAACCCTGGGGGGATTCGATCTCGTCTGATATCAATAACAGCAAGACTGCTGCTCTCTAATAGTCTTGGGGAAAAAAAAGAAAAAATAAAAAAAAAAAAAAAAAAAAAAAAACAAAAAAAAAACAGAAAATACAAAAATACAAAAAAAAAAAAAAAAAAAAAAAAAAAAAAAAAAAAAAAAAACAAAACCCACATTATCCTTCAACCTTCAGCTTTCTTCTTCCCCGCTGCTCCATCTTCTTTCCGTCCTTGGTGCACTAATTATAAACGACAGCAGTTTTTGTCACGGAGTTGTTTTGAGTATAGTGCGCCCTGCTATAGGCATTATCATATAACTGGGTGGGGGGGGGGGGGGGGCTGAGGGGACATTACTTACAGGGGGGACTCTGCAGGACACATTACATTAAATGGAGAGGCTCTGCAGGGACTTTACATTAAAGGGGGGCTCTGCAGGGGACATTAAATAACAGGGGGACTCTGCAGGGGGCATTACATTAAAGGGGGCTCTGCAGAGAACATTACATTAAAGGGGGGGGGGGCTCTTCAGGGGACATTACATTAAAGGGGGGCTCTGTGTGGGGCATTACGTTAAAGGGGGACTCTGCAGGGGAGATTTCACTAAAGGGGGGACTCTGCAGGGGACATTACATTAAAGGGGGGCTCTGCAGGGGACATTACATTAAAAGGGGGCTCTTCTGTGGACATTTCATAAATGAGTAGCGTCTGTATTTCCCTCACTAGGCTTGTGGTATATATAGGACCTTCCGCTCATACTTATATATACAGTATGTATACAGCCTGAGTCCTCTCCGTACAGGGCAGGTGTCTTCTGTATTTTACAGCAGACACTTCTGGTAACTACCGTACCTTGAGAGGGTCTGGCACCAATTGTTTACCTATTAACTCTACGTCGGCACCTATACAGTGCTGGCACTCCCACAGCTCCTTGCAGCAAAGTATTAAAAAATTAAGGGTGTCAGAATATGGTACTCTGACAGAATCAAGACATAACCAAACTATATAAATTTTATGTCTATGTCATTGTATTGATGGAAAATCCAATATTTGCAGATAACAAATCATTTTGTGGCTCTGTAAACGGAAAAACGAATGTTCGGTATCCCCCAAAGGATCAGACAGCGCCGTTCTCTATATAGTGGCTGAACCGAATCACTGCAGCTTAGCTCACATTCAACTGAATAATTATTAGTAACATGGTCTGTCCGCAACAGAGGGGGGGAATGCTGTCAACTTTCTGTTATATTCTCTGTCATCAGCTGCTGAGAACATCTATTTTGTGTTTGGGGGTGCTGAATGTCTGACCCCCACCAATACCATATTGAAGACTTAATCTATGGATATGTCAACTTTATGTTTACTCCATAAAATCCTTTAAATAATACAACACTTTGACCCCTTTAAAGGGTTTTATTTACATTCTTGGGGCTGGGGAATAGGAGTGTTGGGGTCACAGGACTCGCTGCCGCCCTGACAGTGGTGTAACTAGAAGCTGATGGGCCCCAGTGCAAAGTCTGTGCCAGGCCCCCGACTATAATGTATGGTTTATAGTAATAGTCTTCTCATATGGGAAAGTGACACCATAAGGGCCCCCTAAACCTCTTGGGCCCAGGTGCGACCGCAACCTCTGCACCCACTCAAGTTACGCCCCTGAGCCCTGAGATGTAGACAGACAGACCTCAAACTAATATGGTGGCATATATGAATTACATAGCGAACATTTTGCTCATTATTTTATGTATATTGGTTCCAACATTTGAATAAAGGCCAAAATATAGCCCTAAGGCTACATTCACACTGCCGTTGCCCGCTGTACTGTACCGGGCAACGGCAGTGCACGGGGAGAGGAGGTCCTATCTTTTTCCGGGGTACGGAGCGGTACGGTGCTGCACGTCGGCTGTATATACGTCCCCCATACGGCAGTGTGAATGTAGCCTAAACCTTACATTTTCTACTTTCACAATGCAACCAATCACAGAGCAGCTCTCAGTATTTCTAGCAGTTTTAGAAATAAAAGCTGCAATTTGATTGGTTGATATGGCCAAAATGACATTTTAGGCACTTTAAGGATCATTGAGGCCCTATGATAAAACTTCAGGGATGCCTTTCTGTGGGCCCTCTTGCCTTTGTATAATCATTTTATAATCTGGAATCTTTAGTGATCCTGAACATGTTAGAAATTTGGGGTGAAATTTATCACAAGTGTCTGGAAAGCTAAAACTCGTCTAGTTGCTCTTGGCAACCAGTTACAGCTCAGCTTTCATTTTCCCACAGCTGAAAGCTGAGCAGTGATTGGTTGTCCCCCAATTCATTAAAAAAAAAAAAAATAAAAAATAACAGCAGCAAAATAACTTTTAGAAATTAATTTTATTTGGAATGTGACTAAACTGCGCATGCGCCTTTCTTTCTCTCTCACCGCTTTATCAATGGGACGCTTCATCGGAAGACCCGTATGCAGTCTAAGGCGCCTGCGCGGCAGCGGATCTCGCTCTTTCATGAATGGGGTCGTTGAAGCTCCGCCCTCTCCAGCCGGCCGTTACTGGCCGAGTCTGCGCACTAGCTCCCAACCTGTCGGCGCTCTTACAAAATGGCCGCTTGACGACGTTTCCCGCCCTCTTGGTGTTGCCGGGTGGAATGTGTCTGTGAGGGGAAAGCGGGCGGACGTGTGCGCGGCGTGACGTGAGCAGAGGCCTCGCTCGTGTCTGGCGGAGGTCAGTATGGAGGCCCCGGGGTGACGGGGGAGAGCGCCAGCCGGGAGGCTGCAGGGGCCGGGGCTGCCTCATGGCACCGGGGGCAGTGATACCTCCTACACCTCTCTGTATATACAGTATTTAGCTACCTCTATATATACCTTCTATGCATATACAGTATATAGCTACCTCTATATATACCTTCTATGCATATACAGTATATAGCTGCCTGTTTATATATGCCCTATCTGTATATACAGTATATAGCTACCTCTATATATACCCTCTGTAAATAGCTACCTCTATATATACCCCGCTATAGATACAGTACATGGAGACACGATAGATACCCTCTCGGGACAACTACTGGCGACCCTCTATAACTAATACCCTCTCTGGGAAGACAGTATAGGCTAGCCTCTAGAGAGACCCCGCGGTAGTCCGTATATGGCTACCGCTAGATAGAACCCCCGCGGTATAGAAAGAGATGTCTACCGCTATATAGACCCGCGTCGGTAGAGACAGTAGAGGGGCGACCTCTAGGATACCCGCTTCTGTATAGACACAGATGCGACCTCGATATACACCCTCTCTGGATAGACAGTAGAGGGCTACATCATATATACCCGTCGCGGGGGATAGCAGATAGGGCTACCTCTATATAGACCCCTCTTTATAGACAGTAAATAGCTACCTCTATATACTACCCTCGGTATACGACATTATAGTGGCTACCGCTATATATACCCGGCCGGTCTATAACCAGTATAACGACCGGGAGACTAGAAGAATACCTTCTGCTGGAAGGATACAGTAAACAGGAGCGACCGCCGACTAAGACCCCGCTGCTGCTGAGACCGTATAGGGACGAACCTCATAAGATACCGCCGTGCGGATAGATACACGACTCAGCTAAGGCGGCCGGCGAGAGAGACCCCGCAGCCGGGGAGTGCGTGTAGCCACCCGTCGATATGGACCCTCGACGGGTCTGCAATAGATAGCTACCGCTAGATAGCCCCTCTGTAGAGACATAGAAGACGGCGGTCTATCTATACACCCCAGTACGGCATACAGGACACAGCCTGCGCGCGATATAGCCCCCCTCTCTCTAGAGAGACAAATATAGCGGCAGCTCCGATATAACCCGCGGGATGAGGGAGACGTATAGAGCGGCGGGCGCGAGAGACCCGCGCTGAGAGAAGTTAGAGCTGCATCTCTATCACCCTCTGTAGTTTCCAGGATATAGCTGCATCTCGGAGATACCCTCTTATATTACAGTATAATAGATAACGCATCTCTATATACCCTCTGTATATACAGTATATAGATGAATCTCTATACCCTCTGTATATACAGTATATAGCTGCATCTCTATATACCCTCTGTATGTATAACGTATATAGCTGCATCTCTATATACCCCTCTGCTAACCGTATATAATACCAATACATAGCTGTCATCTCATATATCCCCTGTATATACAGTATTGATAGTCTTCCCTATATACCCTGTGTTACATATGCTCATCTAGATCCCCTGTATTATATACAGTATTAGCTGCGTCTCTATATATACAATGCTATTATTTACATATGATGAGATACCTTCTATATACCCTCTGTATGTGTATACAGTATATAGCTGCATCTCTATATACCCTCTGTATATACAGTATATAGATGAATCTCTATATACCCTCTGTGTATACAGTATATAGCTGCGTGTCTCTATATACCCTCTGTATGTGTATACAGTATATAGCTGCAGCTCTGCATGTATGTACAGTATATCTATATTTCTCTCGTCTATACGGTATATAGATAAATCTCTATATACCCTCCCCATGTACATACAGTATATAGCTATATCCGTCTGGCCATAGACAGATTGTATATAATACATCCTGTAAGTAGTTAAAGGGGTTTTCCATCTCTGTGAAGTCTGTGTGGTGGGGACTGTAGAACTGTCTCTTAGTCCTTGGCGGTGATAGCACCTTGTCCTAGATGTGACAGTGGAGGATGAGGTGAGCGCTGCTGCAGTGCGAATGGTGGTTATGGAGGGTTGAAGGGGTTGGCCACTTATTCCTAACTGTACCAGGGTAAGTATAAGCCCCTCATAGCATCACCCACATTATTAATAATCTACCACGAGGAATCTACTATCTGAAGTTGATCTAATGGTAGATGCCTCATGTCCGGCTCTAACCTTTAACTTGCTAATCCTAACCTGAAATTTTAACAACTTGAATAAAAATGTAATGTAAATTAGCTGTAGGGGCTCCTGGGGAGTGATGTAGCTGTGCGGGCACGGGGTACTGCATGCCCCAGTGGCCATTGTGGTTACACCTCCCGGTGTGATGTCCTGGTACTGCCTGCGCGGCTACTCCACTACCCAGGAGCCTCTGCACCTAATTTACATATACGTTTATTCAAGTTGTTAAAATGTTAGGCTTCATCCCAGGGAGCTGCGTAAAGCCCTTTAAAGGGGTAGTCCAGTGACGAGTTATCCCCTATGATGGGATGAGGGATATTGTGCTGATTAGTGTGGGCCTTAGTAATGAGACCCTCGTGGATCACAAGAACGGGGTCCGTTGTTCCTTAAACAGAGCAGACGGTTGAATAAATCAGCAGGACACATGTCCATCTCTATGGTGGTGACGGAGACAGCCGGGCCGTTTCGTAGGCAGTGACTGGAGCTGTAATGCACATGTGCGGGTGGCTGCTCCATTCACTTAGTGTGCAATGCGGTGGTGGGGGGATAATGGACCCTTGATGTTTTTTAAATTCACGCGAGTCTCATCACTGAGAACCCCACCAATCAGCAAGTCGGCCCCCATCCTGTGGATAGGATGGCTTGTTGTGTCATTCCCTCTAAAGGAAATCTACTATCAAATCCATCATGATCAACATAAAATTAGCTTAAAGCTCTCCTAATGAGGGCATTACCAGAGCCTCCCAGTGCTGTAGCTTGACAGGCTGTCACCACCTCCCCGGCAGTGTGTGAAGAAGTAAAAAAAAAAAAAAAAAACTTAAAGGTGATGAACTGGATATGTTATCCTGTGGGTAGCTGAAGAGCTGATCCCTAAGGCTACATTCAGACGGCTGTTGCCCGCCGTATCATGGCACGGCTGGCAATGGCGATGCGCTGGGAGAGGAGGTGAGCGCAGCTCACCCCTGCCCATCTCCATAGGAACATATGGCGCACGGCGTGGTACTACGGAAAAAGATAGCGCCCATTGCCGTCTATGGGGTACGTATATCGGCTATATATGAGTCCTCCTTGCGGCAATGTGAGTGCAGCCTTAGTCTGACAACTGGGACCCCGACCTGTTCATTGCAATGGGTAGAGCATGTGTTCTGCCACATTCGGTTGTATGGGAGTGATGGAAATTGCTGAGCACAGCGATGGGTTTCTACGGCACCTACATTTACGATCCGAGTATTGGAGATGCCCTCAGCTGACACCCCCCCCCCCCCCCCCCCCGGCACTCGCATGCAATCACGACTTGCCCATCCACCCATTAGTAAAACACTCTTGAATTCTATTTACAACCTGCAGCAAATATGCACATCCAAGACAGCAACATTACAGACTCAAGCCCAAAACCCCAAACACACCGTGAAAAATCCCTCATCTACGGTCTGGCTTTTTTTTTTTTTTTTGATTGACATGCTTTAGGGAGAAGTGAGATTTTCCAAAATCTGGCTTGGTACCTAGCCCCAAAAGTGGACCCCTGTCTTGCTTCGCTCAGGGACTGTATAATTAATACAGGCACAGACCTTTGGATCCATGTCACTGATAAGAGCCAGATCCTGGTCAGCAGGTATCTATATATGTTCTCCGCCTAGTCCTCGGGTAACCCCGGCGGGTGAGGTCAGGAATGTTTTCTCCTTGTAATTAGTGGAACCTTTCCAAAGTATAAGGCTGGTAGCAGACGGGTGCGGCGTTCAGTTCATTTGTAACATTTCAATGTTTTTGTTTCAACATATAAACAATAATTTTTTTTTATTAAATATTGGACAAACTATTGAGAGCCTCTGCCCTCACTCAGAACTACTCTCCCATGCTTTCAGTACATGATAGAAGTCCCTTGGGAAGGTATGAATTTGGAAGTCAGAGTCCCCACACGGTGTTAAGTCCAGGGGCCATTGAAATCTGATGGTAGAGGGTTGAGCCTCAGCATAAAGAGGGGCCTCAAAGTTCTCCGTAGTGGGCGGAAGCTGTAATCAGTGACGGATGTAGTAACAGCTTCCGACCACTATATAAAGAGTTGTATATGACTTTATGCTGGGCCAAACGCTCATTGTGAACGCTACCAAACGCGTGTCCCCACCATCTCCCTGGCCAGGACGTTCCTACATATCTGCTTCTCACTATAGTAAGGGGAATTGGACACCAGAGACTACATTGCCAGATGTTCTCTGATTTACAAGGCGGATACAGCACAAGATCTGCCTGTGTGTTATTCCGGATAGTATGTGTTGTAGCTTTGCCGTACCCAAGATTTCGCATTGGCTAAGATTTCGCATTGAGTTTACGAATTACCTTATATGATTCTATGATTTTAATCGCCTGTCTTTAGGGCATAACTTCATATTTTGGGCCAGCCCCTTTAAGAACTTGCTGGCCAATTGGGTTCCACCCCATGGTGCCCCCCTGATTATGAGAACAGCAGTTCTCACTAGCAGAAATGATGAGAATCCATAAACTTTACATATTCTGTCCTTTTTCAGTGCAGGTAAAATGGCAAAGCGAGTAGCGGACAAGGAGCTGACGGATCGGAACTGGGATCAGGAAGAAGAGTCTGAGGATGTAAGTTTTATCCGCAGCTGGGTCCCAAAAAAGACGTTTGTGGGAATTTTGGTTGTTCACAAGACAAATCTGTCATGGCAGCGTCAGAGCAGAGAGTCCTGACTAAATATCTATAGTTTTACTGTGCAAAATTTTACACTGTTGTAGGTGGAAAAACCATTGGTGTTCCTACTCTCTACACTACAGGACACGTGGATAGCTCTGCTTACAATGAACCTACTTTACAGGCCAGTTAGACAGCTTCTGACACCGTGTAAAATGACAGGGAGTAGTGGTAGCTCTGTTTGGGCTCTTGTAGCCTTCTGATCATTGACCGTAATAAAATGGCTATTGAACCTTAACCCCTTACGACATGTGACGTAATACTACGTCACATGCCTGGTGCGGGTGCATGGAGAGGGCTCACGGGCTGAGCCCTCTCCATAGCCGCTAAGTCTTTGCTGCATATTGCATTTTAAAAAAATGGGAAAAAAAATCTATAGAAAGTGATCAAAAGGTCATACAGTCCTAAAAATGATAACATTGTAAACATCATCAAAAGTTGCAACGACGCCTCCCAAAGCTCTGTACACCAAAGAATAAAAAAAGTTATTAGCACCAGAAGATGGCAAAATCCCCCCCCCAATTTTTTTGTATCCCCCTACCCGTAATCGTACCGAACCAAAGAATACAGTAGACTTTTCATTTGGGGTGTACAGTGAAATTCGTAAAATCCAAGCCCACAAGAATACGGGGCGAATGCAAATTTTCACCAATTTCACTGCATTTGGAATTTTTTCCCCGTTTTCCCAGTACGCGGCATGGAATATTACATACCACCATTTTGAAGTGTAATTTAATATGAAGAAAATAAGCCGTCACACAGCTCTGTAAATGGAAAAAATAAAAAAAGTTATAGATTTTCGAAGGTGGAGAGTGAAAAATGAAACCGCAAAAACGAAAAAGGGCAATGCAGGAGCAGGACTCGTTTTCATTGTATTCCTTGAACCTCACTGTAACCTAGAGTCCTGCTCCTCTCTTCAGAACCTGCTGTGACTGGGGGATTCCGTTTTAAGAGAGACATGTACCACAAGTGTCTGTATTTTGACTACTCCTTAAAGGGCTTTCTTTAGGAGCCTGGAGAACAATCCTTTCTACTATCATGTGAATAGGGGGTTTGTCTTTGAATCAAATCTACCATTTGATTTCATGCCTTATGAACCAAACACACACTGATACTGCTGTAGCTACACTGATGCAGGCACAAATCTTGTTTAATCCCTTAAATGACTGGTTTAAACAAGATATGTGCGTGCATCAGTGTAGCTACAGAAGTCTCAATGTATGTTTGGTTCATAATGCATGAAATCAAATAGTAGATTTCCTTTAATGGGGTTGTCCCAGCTTTCATGTTGTCCCATAACAAGAGGATAGGGCCTTATTTGCTGATCGGAGGGGGTCTCAGTGATGACAGTCCTGCTCCATTAATTACTATGGAGCTGACGGTGAGCGCAGCGCTCAGCAATTTCCCTCGGCTCCATTGAAAAGTATAGAGCAGAACAGTCATCCGGGGCCGTCTGCTCCATTACTCTCTTGGAGCGACGAGGGGTCTGACTGAGGTACCTGGGACCCCTTGTTTTCGTGATCTGTGGGGGTCTCATCACTGAGACCTCCACCGATCAGCAAGTTAAGCCCTATCCTGTGCATAAGGCTTAACTTTGGTTTGTGGGGACAACCCCTTTAAGGATAGTTTTTATTTATTCAATGTTTTGACGATTATATCTCGCAGGCAGGAACGTTCTCTGTTGCCAGTAAAGATGTTTTGAAAGGCAGAGAAATCAAGAAGGCAAAGCGGAGGAATGTAGGAAGTGAGGTAAGAGCTCTTCTTTTACGTAACTCTGTGTGATCCATGTGCTGGTAAACGCTTATATTTTTTGTATTTCTTTCCCCTGTCCAGTCTGAGGGTAGCGGTGCTTTTAAAGGTTTTAAGGGTTTGTTTGCACCGTCTGCACCCACAAGTTTTAGCGGATTTGGAAGTGACTCGACTGCAAAACCAGCTCAAGTTCTGACCAACGGGAGCCGCACAACATCCTTGTTCACCTCAAAGCCTACATCGGGGGAAAGCAAACCATCATTTGGTGAGTTACAAGCTGGTGACTGTTTGTTGTACACTCACCGGCCACTTTATTAGGTACACCATGCTAGTAACTGGTTGGACCCCCTTTTGCCTTCAGAACTGCCTCAATTCTTCGTGGCATAGATTCAACAAGGTGCTGGAAGCTCCTCAGAGATTTTGGTCCATATTGACATGATGGCATCACACAGTTGCCGCAGATTTGTCGGCTGCACATCCATGATGCGAATCTCCCGTTCCACCACATCCCAAAGATGCTCTATTGGATTGAGATCTGGTGACTGTGGAGGCCATTTGTGTCCAGTGACCTCATTGTCATATTCAAGAAACCAGTGTGAGATGCTTCCAGCTTTATGACATGGCGCATTATCCTGCTGAAAGTAGCCATCAGATGTTACAGGGTACATTGTGCTCATAAAGGGATGGACATGGTCAGCAACAATACTCAGGTAGGCTGTGGCGTTGGGTGCAGTCACTGTGTACATACATGAACATTACTTATCTGTACTGATCCTGAGTGTCATCCGTATTATAACCTCGAGCTGCCACTCTAGTTCTGCTGCGGTGCCGTCACTGTGTACTACATGACATTACTTATCCTGTACTGATCCTGAGTTACGTCTGTATTATACCCCAGAGCTGCACTCACTATTCTACTGCTGGTGAGTCACTGGTAATCATGACAGACTTATCCTGTACTGATCCTGAGTTTACATCTGTATATACTCCAGAGCTGCAACTCACTATTCTGCTGCTGGTGTCACTGTGTAACATACTGACATTACTTATCCTGTACTGATCCTGAGTTACCATCCTTATTATACTCCAGAGCGCACTCACTATTCTGATGCTGGTGGCAGTCACTGTGTACATACATGACATTACTTAATCCTGTATTATACTCCAGAGCTGTCTTCACTATTCCGGCTGCTGGTGCAGCACTGTGTCATAATGACATTACTTATCCTGTACGACCCGGAGTTACATCCTGTATTATACCCCCGAGCTGTCTCATCTTTCTGCTGCTGGTGCAGTCACTGGGTCATACTGGACATTACTTTCCTGTACTGATCCTGATTTCTCGTATTATACCCCAGAGCTGCACTCACTATTCTGTGCTGCGGTGCAAGTCAATGTGGTACACATGACTTTGCCCACACACAGTGATTGACAGTAAGAGTCCTGATTACTCCGCCCACACACAGTGATTGACAGGTAGAGTCCTGATTACCCCACCCACACACAGTGATTGACGGTAAGAGTCCTGATTACTCCGCCCACACACAGTGATTGACAGGGAGAGTTCTGATTACTCCACCCACACACAGCGATTGACAGGGAGAGTCCTGATTACTCCACCCACACACAGTGATTGACAGGGAGAGTCCTGATTACTCCGCCCACACACAGGAGGGCCCACTAAAAATACATGGGGCAGTGTGATGGCATATGCCAAAATCATTCCTATAAAAGTTATTCCAACCTTCATCACTTGTATCCGGTGTCTATACCTCCATGGCCTATCAAGTTGTTCGGCGAGTCTATTCTATGCACTAGGAACGCGAAACAATGCAAACGCTCACACAGAGCAGCAAACCTCAGCCACATTCATCTAAAGTATCTGTGTTAGTGATTTGGAGCAGCCCACACACGTCCGAATGCCCAATTCATCATATGGCTCACAAACGGCCCACAAGGGATGTGATCTTAATTGTGCTGGATCTTTAAAGGCTACAGAAACCGCGCCGGAGAGGAGTGGTGACAACTCCCTCTACATAGCGACGAGCACGACGCGCAACAGGGGAAAGATTCCCGGTATGGAGCAGTGCGGTGCAGCCACCTCATTGCTCTGTGCGCCCATGCCAGCTCTAGGGGGAGGGGGGATGTATGTGCGGCCACAAGTTGGGGCCGTATAAATTGTCCCCGTGCAGTTGTGTGAATGCAGCCAACTCCATTGTTGATGATTTGGCACTTACCGAGGTTGGTTGTCAGCACGGACAAGAGCTGAGTCTTTTGATCTTCTAAAGTTTTCAAATGAAGGGTCCCGACCCCTTCTCCTTAAATTCATTGTCTTTTTTGGTAGCAACAGTTTGCACCTGGAAGACGGATGTAAAATCCATGAGTGGGCAGCGGACAGTGGATGTAAACGACACACATTAGGCCTGTGAAGGTCTAGAAAGAAAGTTTCTGCCATTAATGCTTGAAGGGCTTTCTATTTTGACTTACATGTGAAAGTCCCAATGCCTTCCAAAGCCTCTAATATGAGCACAACAAGGAGTATATACAGACATGGTAAGAGAGGTTTTGGAGACAATGAAAGTAAAACCGGAGCGCAGTTTTACAGTGCCATAAGCAAATCAAGAACATCAATACTAACTTTCTGGAATAGAGGCGTTCTCTCCTTTATTTCTGACAAACTACTTTTGGTGGTCTTCGGCTCTTCCTCTTCAGCTGCTCCTCCTGAAATTACGCGGGAAGTAAATAAATGCACACAAAACCCAACACATGAGCAATCTGAATAGAGCCTAACATTAGCCTTATTTGCCCCTGTGACCAAGGAGGGTGCCTCCATGCACAGGGCTGTACCACAACTTTGATGTTATTCTCTATTCTGTGGACAAGGTGTAACAATCTGATGTATGGGGGTCCAACCCCTCCCACCACCAGTCCACGAGCATGGGGGTACTTTCTCAAAAACTGAATGATGCGGGAGGTTGTGCAGCTCCGGTCGCTTTCATCAACTTTTGTAAATTGAGGGATCATGCTCCGCTATGGAGAGATTCCAACTGATGGGGTCAGATAGGTCAGAGCCTACTAGATTAGATGTTCTCGCCATCCACAGACTAGTTGTATATCAAACTTATTTAACATGTGGCTTCTAAGTAAAATCTTTTGGATAGGACGTACAGAAGATTACTGATCATCTAGTGAGCCACCAATTTTCTAAGTAACCAACTGAGATGCTGCAGTGTTATAGGGGACCAATACGACAGTTAATGGCCTATCCTATACGCTGGTGCAACAGCTCAGCACAGTGTGTAGCGTTCTGCTATGCTATTGCAGAGACAACTCATTCGGAGCTGCAATAGCATAGAGTGAGACAAAGCTCTGACCCGGTTGTCAGAAACATCAGTGTTTAGCACCCAAACTTGGCATCCAGCCACTTACCAGATTCTTCCTTCTGTTTGTGGACGCGGCTGAACTGAGAAAGACGATGCTCGATTCCGCCCTTACTTGATCTTACCAAAGAGACTGGCGGCGCCCGCGTGTAACGAGAACCAGAGGCTGTCCCAGAGCCGAATGAACCAAAAACCACTAGGAGTGTCCGTCTTTTGACCGAATGAGAACAGGAAGACGCCTGAGGCTTCTTCTCTGGGGAGGACTCAGCCGGTGGTTAGATTTGCTTCTTTGAGGGGAAGTAAAAGAGGTTTGGTCTCACTTTTGAGGGGGTAAATGAAGGAAGGGTTGGGGGGTGCCCTGAGCCATCACTATAGAACCACGTTCTGTACTGTGCCATATTTCGCTCAATGCTTGCTAGGTGTTCTCACTAGTCTTTAAAGATGGGCGTCAGATCGCACAGTGGATTGGCGTTCAATGTTTCACCAATCCAGATCCCAGCACAGATGTGTTCAGGGACGACAGCTGTTTGTTGTAGGTCACTCGAGTTGGACTTACGTGAGCGGAACTAGAGGTAGTTAAAGGATTCCTCCATTGGTTTGCAGTGCTAGAGATCCGTCAACGACTGAGGATGTCGGGCCATTTGTAAAGAGAGACCCTCCTGAATGAAAGAGATAGAAGTATAATATAGTCACAAGCGCCAATGGAAATGTAAAATGTTTTCTAGCACTTTAGAGAAGTAACTTCTGCAGATCCATTGAGAAATCACAATACAGAAACAAAGTCATGAAGAAATCTCAGTTTTAATAGTTAACATACAATCTCCAAGCCACTTATTGGTACACCTGTCCAACTGCTTGTTAACACTTATTTCTAATCAGCCAATCACATGGCGGCCAACTCAGTGCATTTAGGCATGTAATATGGTCAAGACAATCTCCTGCAGTTCAAAACGAGCCTCAGTATGGGAGAAAGGTGATTGTGGCCTTTGAAAGTGGCATGGTGTTGGTGCCAGAAGGGCTGGTCTGAGTATTTCAGAAACTGCTGAATCTCACTGGGATTTTCGCCACAAACCACTCTCGGGTACAGAGATGGTCGAAAAAGAAAAAACACCAGTGGCGGCAGTTCTTGTGGGCGGAAATGCCTTGTTGATGCCAGAGGTCAGAGGAGAATGGGCAGACGGGTGCGAGCTGATAGAAAGGCAACAGTGACTCAAATCACCACCCGTTACAACCAAGGTAGGCAGAAAGAGCATCTCTGAACGACAGTACGTCCAACTTTGAGGCAGATGGGCTACGCAGCAGAAGACCACACCGGGTGGCACTCCTTTCAGCTAGAACAGGAAACTGAGGCTACAATTTGCACAAGCTCATCGAAATTGGACAGTAGAAGATTGGAAAAACGTTGCCTGGTCTGATGAGTCTCGATTTCTGCTGCGACATTCGGATGGTTAGGGTCAGAATTTGGCGTCAACAACATGAAAGCAGGATCCATCCTGCCTTGGTATAGCGGCTCAGGCTGGTGGTGGTGGTGTCATGGATCATCCTGCCTTGTATCAGCGGGTCAGGCTGGTGGTGGTGGGTCATGGTGTCTTGGCCCCTTGGTTAGCAGCAGAATAGTGAGTGCAGCTCTGGAGTATAATACAGGATGTAAATGACCATATGCTGGGGTCATGGAGAATGTTCTGTGGCTACTAAATACGTTCTTATCTATGAAACGTAACGGCCGCCTCCAGTCAGTGAAAGGTTCATCAGTCCTAGAAGATGGTAACACATAAAAGATAAATCAGCCCGACCGATACACACAAATAATACTCTTCATGACAGTTACATGCAGTTTTATGGGTTGTGATCACTGTGATCATTTCTCCTGATAAGTGACAATGGGGTGTGGCCAACATGTCTGCACTAATTTGGACTTTGTAAAGACTCACTTTGTCCACTGGGTATTACCATTTCCCTTATAAATGACCCAGTCATTTCCAGGAGCAGTAACAGAAGTACAGTGCACCTTTAAGGGGGTGGGGCCTGTTCCGCCGATGAGGTGTCTGGGCCAAATTCTCTGCTTGCTAGTCCCAAATCTCTGCCAATCAGAGCAGTGATCCACCTCTGCCTGTGATTGGTTAAAAGTCACTTCCTGTTAGTTGAGAGGGGGTGGAGTTATCAGTTTAGTGCAAAAACGGGAGTTGTGAGGAGAGAATAAACACATTATGGATGGAGGATGAGACACAGAGAATGCCTGAGTGGCTCCTCCAGTGGTGACGATTGGTAATTACATCCACAGAAGAGCTCACACCATCGTAGCCCTCAACAACACGGAGCTCCAGAGACAAAACAATGTGAAACACACAAATATACGCCCCCCGCAGGGTACAACAATCATGTCATCAATACATTGATACAACTGAGTTTTAATAGCCCCCTCCCCCCCCACAACAAAATTGTATTAAATTTGTCCTTTTGCTCAATATTTCCCTTTACACACAAAAAAAAAACATAAAAAGTCTATAAAATATTTAACACAAAAAAAGACATTTTGCACACGTCACTTGCGCTCCTTGATCTCAACATGACATTCACCGAAATCTCTAGACCGAACCGCGTCCTGCCCTCCCCACCCCAATGTGCCGTAGCATCGAAAGGTTCCCCCCCACTGCCAGTCCACTAGATGGTGTAAGCGAGCAGAGTGAGGGCAGGGGATGAAAGGGTTAAAAAGAGGCACTTTTATAGACTGGCTGGTAATCTCCAGGTAGGAGGCGGCTCCTCCGTTCCTCTCTCGTTCGGGGCGGACACTAGGTGGCAGCGTTGTTGCACCAGGCGGACACTAGGTGGCATCGTTGTTGCACCAGGCGGACACTAGGTGGCAGCGTTGTTGCACTGCAGCTCAGGTAGAGGCACTGTGGCAGTGAAAAAAAATTCAATATTCCCCCAAAGTTAGTGCCGGCGTTATCTGCTACGACATCAGGATCGGCTTCTGTCGAACTTCCAAAATATCTAAAGAAGAATAAAAAAAAAAATTTTAACATGTAATTTCTCCATCATCGAAATCTAGAATTTGGCAAGACAACAGGAACTTTATCGCTGTACAAGATTTATTATATTTCCTAATTTCGGACTGTTTTACCCATAGTGGCGTTTATAATCCTCACACTGCTGTGCTCTGTGCATTAAAGCTGCTGCACGACTTTTCATCTCTGTTCAAATCTACATGGACACAAGCCATGTGAGGAGTTATATACAGGAGAGGACACAAGCCATGTGAGGGGTTATATACAGGAGAGGACACAAGCCATGTGACTGAGTTGCCGCCATGTGATTGGCTGATTAGAAATTAAGTGTTAACAAGCAGTTGGACAGGTGTACCTAATAAAGTGGCTTGTGAGTGTATGTTTAACTATTAAAAACTGAGATTTCTTCATGACTTTGTTTCTGTATTTGTGATTTCTCAATGGATCTGCAGAAGTTACTTCTCTAAAGTGCTAGAAAACATTTTACATTTCCATTTGGCGCTTGTGACTATATTATACTTCATATCTCTTTCATTCAGGAGGGTCTCTCTTTACAAATGGCCCGACATCCTCAGTCGTTGACGGATCTTCTAGCACTGCAAAAACCAATGGAGAGAATCCTTTAACTACCTCTAGTTCCGCTCCAAGTAAGTCCAACTCGAGTGACTACAACAAACAGCTGTCGTCCCTGAACACATCTGTGCGGGACTGGATTGTGAAACATGTGAACGCCAATCCACTGTGCGATCTGACGCCCATCTTTAAAGACTATGAGAAACACCTAGCAAGCATTGAGCAGAAATATGGCACAAGTACAGACAGTGGATCTGATAGTGATGGCTCCAAGGGCACCCCAACCCTTCCTTCATTTACCCCCTCAAAAGTGGAGACCAAACCATCTTTTACTTTCACCCTCAAAGAGAGCAAATCTGAACCACCGGCTGAGTCCTCCCCAGAGAAGAAGCCTCAGGCGTCTTCCCTGTTCTCATTCGGTCAAAAGACGGACACTCCTAGTGGTTTTGGTTCATTCGGCTCTGGGACAGCCGCTGGATTCTCGTTCACAGCGGGCGCCGCCAGTCTCTTTGGTAAAGATTCAAGTAAGGGCGGAATCGGAGCATCGTCTTTCTCAGTTCAGCCGGCGTCCACAAACAAGAAGGAAGAATCTGGTAAGTGGCTGGATGCCAAGTTTGGGTGCTAAACACTGATGTTTTCTGACAACCGGGTCAGAGCTTTGTCCACTCTATGCTATTGCAGCTCCGAAATGAGTGTGAGCTCTCTGCAATAGCATAGCCAGAACGCTACACACTGTGCTGAGCTGTCTGCACCCAGCGTATAGGATAGGCCATTAACTGTCAGTATTGGTCCCCTATAACACTGCAGCATCTCAGTTGGTTACTTAGAAAATTGGTGGCTCACTAGATGATCAGTAATCTTCTGTACGTCACTAATCCAAAATAGATTTTACTTAGAAGCCACATGTTAAATAAGTTTGATATCAACTAGTCTGTGGATGGCGAGAACAATCTAATCATAGAGGCTCTGACCTATCTGACCCCATCAGTTGGAATATCTCCTATAGCGGAGCAATGATCTCCTCAATTTACAAAGTATTGAATGAAGCGACCGGATGCATGCACAACCTCCCGCATCATTCAGTTTTTGAGAAAGTGACCCCCATGCTCGTGGACTGGGGTGGGAGGGGGTTGGACCCCCATCAATCAGATTGTTACACCTTGTCCACAGAATAGAGAATAACAATCAAAGTTGGTACAGCCCTGTGCATGGAGGCAACCTCCTTGGTCACATGGGAGCAAATAAGGCTAATGTTAAGGCTCTATTCAGATTGCTCATGTGTTGGGTTTTTGTGCATTTATTTACTTCCCGCTGTAATTTCAGGAGGAGCAGCTGAAGAGGAAGAAGCCGAAGAGCCACCAAAAGTAGTTGTTCAAGAAATAAAGGAAGATGACGCCTTCTATTCCAGAAAGTTAGTATCTGATGTTCTGTGATATTTCTTATGTGCAATGTAAAACTTGCGCTCCGGTTATTACTTCAGATTGTCTCCAGATAAACCTCTCTTACCATGTCTAGTATATACTCCTTGTTGTGCTCATATATTAGAGGCTTTAGGAAGGCATTGGGACTTTCACATGTAAGTCATAAATAGAAAGCCCTTCAAGCATAATGGCAGAAACTTTCTTCTAGACCTTTCACAGGCCTAATGTGTGTCATTTTACATCCACTGTCCGCTGCCCACTCATGAGTTTATTACATCCGTCTTCCAGGTGCAAACTGTTCTACAAAAAAGACAATGAATTTAAGGAGAAGGGGGTCGGGACCCTTCATTTGAAAACTTTAGAAGATCAAAAGACTCAGCTGCTTGTCCGTGCTGACACCAACCTCGGTAAGTGCCAAATCATCAACAATGCAGAGTTAGGCTGCATTCACACAACTGCACGGGGACATGTATACGGCCGCAAGCTTGTGGCCGCACATACATCCCCCCTCCCCCCATAGGCTGGCAATGGGCGCACAGAGCAATGAGGTGCTGCACCGCACTGCTCCATACACGGGGAATCTTTCCCCTGTTGCGGCGTCGTGCTTCGCTATGTAGAGGGGAGTTGTCACCACTCCTCTCCGTCGCGGTTTCTGTAGCCTTTAAAGATCCAAGCACAATTTATAACAAATCCCTTGTGGGCCGTTTGTAGCCATTGAATGAATTGGGCAGTCGGACGTGTGTGTGGCTGCTCCAATCACTACACAGATACTTTAGTGAATTGCTGAGTTTGCTGCTCTGTGTGAGCGTTTCCTGCATTGTTGTTCTCTAGTGCATAGAATAGACTCGCCGAACAGACTTGATAGGCCATGGAGGTATAGACACCAGGATACAAGTGATGAAGGTTGGAATAACTTTATAGGAATGATTTTAGGCATATGCCATCACACTGCCCCATGTATTTTTAGTGGGCCCATATGAACGGTCATGTCTGAGAGCTCCCGGAAAATAGATGGGTCAGCTGTGGCACTACCAATGTTTCTCAACCTCCTTACAATCCCTTGGTGTTGCTCCTTAATTGCACGACTAACAATTTCTACGCAGTATGTTGTAGGATGCTTAAAAGGCTACTCTTAAATGTCAAAAATTACATTGTATTTTTTGGTAAAAAACCCCTGCAGTTTTATTTTTACTAAATTTCCTTCAAAATTTCAGGCAACATCCTGTTAAACATCTTGGTCCAGCCGTCTATGCCATGCTCTAGAACGGGGAAGAACAACGTGATGATCGTGTGCGTCCCTAACCCTCCCATTGACGAGAAGAACCCGACTGTTCCCGCCACCATGTTAATCCGAGTCAAGACCACAGAGGATGCTGACGAGCTGCACAAAATTCTCCTGGAGAAAAAGGGGGCTTAACCCCCCCACCTCCCCAAGTGTCTTCATGGGATTCTTATCTTTTTGCCAAGTTGCTGCTCATTTATTATACTGGAGGGTTGCCATTCTTCAAGTCATGATCTTTTTGACCCACGTGTCTTCTCACTGCCGAGAGTGTTTTTCGTAAGGTTTTTTTTTTTTCCCTCGGGGGGGAAAGATTCGGATGGTAATAAAGCTTTAAGGAAATCTGTGTGTTATGTGCGAAGTCACGGTGGGATGGAATGTGTCCGTGTGAACGGCGGGGGTCAGCGAGGTCAAAACTTTAGTCCTGCAGGAGAAGCAAGGTGCAGTGTGATGGGCAAGAACTTCACGTGCGCCGCGCTACACTGCTCTGTGCTCTCCTCCATCCTGAGTGGAGATTATTTTCCTTTTTGTTTTGGACAGTCTGAGTTTTCTAATGTATAAATTGGAGAAATGTCTGTTTTAAAGTGTTTTGGAGGGAGTTCTCTTCAAAACGGCGCAGATGTCTTAATGGGGGGGTGGGTTATCCTGACCTATAATGTAAGTGATTATCAGATTAGATCATTGGGGAAGGTCTGACCTCCATGACTTCAACCAGTTGTGAAATTGAACCGGTTGAGAAGCACTCAAATAATTTTTTATTTTTTTTTTTTGGTTAAGAATAAATGTGGATTTTGGCCTCTTTAGAGCAAATAAGACCCAGTCTTATTTTCACAGAAACACTATTTTCTTCACTCAAAATTCTTAAAGTCTTAGATCTCATGGTGAACCCCTGTGGGTTCGGTATAAAATCTGGTTCCCAGGCTAATTTTAAAAGCCGACAGGGAGGCAGCATGTTCAGTATTGATCCACAATGTAATCCTATAGTATGATGGATCATCCATCCCACAATGCCGAGTAAATCCACTTCCACTCCCAGTGCAGAATTCTTCTTCTTTTGCATTGCAAAAGTCTGTCACATGATAAAATAAAAAATTGTAGATGTTAAAGGGAACCTGTCATCAGCTACTGGCCTAATAAACCACTACCAGAATATTAGCAAGCAGCGTCTAGAGCAGTGATGGCTAACCTATGGCACTGGTGCCAGAGGTGGCACTCGGAGCCCTTTCTGTGGGCACTCAGGCCATCACCAGAGATGACTCCAGGTATCTTCCTGCAGTCCCAGACAGCCCAGGACTTGCTGTGCACAGAGCTATTTTAAAGTGACAGCGCTGCCTGGGACTATTTTCTGCTTTATTGGTGCCTCAGAGTGCTGGTATCAATGAAAGCTGTGACAGAGAAGGGAGTATAAATCACAAATTAAATTTCTGTGTTGGCACTTTGCGATAAATAAGCGGGTCTTTGTTGTAGTTTGGGCACTCGGCCTCTAAAAGGTTTGCCATCACTGGTATAGAGTCTTTGTTTCTTTCATTATCCAGTGTGGTTGGATCATCCAGAAAATCAACTTTGAAGTGAGATGTAAATTGGTTGAATAAAGTCTATATTAGAGTTCAACACTGAAGTAAACACTGAACATCTACCCCTCTATCATAGAAATCAGAGGTCTGGGGATATAGGGCCATCAATTTACAGTAAAGGGATTTCTGAGGAAGAGAGAGCTTGACTTCAGAGTTAAAATCTCTGCCTCCTTGACTACTTATACAAACAATCTCATTTCAAAGTCAATTTTCTAGATGATGCCACCACACTGGGCCATGAAACAAACTTGGTCTGGGAGGTTTCTGCTGCTTGGCAATGTACTGGTTTATTAGGTCAATTTCTGCCGACATATTGCCCTTTAAGGGAACGTATTTGGCTGCAGATTATGCACTTACATCCCAGATGAATAATCTGATTTATTGTGAGTTTTCAGAATGTAGAGTGGATGGTTTTGGATAAAGTCTCTACTTGCCAATAAGATTTTGTGCTGAGGCATCATGGGAATTACAACCGAGAAATATGGATCTTTACTGCAGGTTGAGATACTTGTATTGTATCATCTCTATTAAGGTACAGGAGGCGGGGATGGAAAAAATATTGCTGCAGTGCTTCATGCAAGTGAATGAGGTTGGTTTCCATTTCCTTGCACAACTGTGCTACTCGGATGACGTTGTGGATGGTGACTCTAGTATCCAGAGGTTAGGACCCCCCCCCCCCCACCAAAAATGATCATGGCATATCCTAGCATAGCCCTTTTTATTGTTGAACCTGAATTTCCTTAGATTCCCCTTCCTAACGCCCCTTAAAAGTCTTTACAGCCAAGGAACATCAACTCTTAAAATTGATACAAAGTGCCCTTGTCCTATCCCGGCAATGCGGAGGGGGGTTCAGGTGCTTTGTCCTGCTCTAAAGTTCTCATGTTTTGAGGATTGTTTGAGATCCTGGAGCTTGGAGAATCCCCCATTCTGTACGCTGATATTTGTGGTCTTGGGAAATGTGGCTGCTCCTTTGATGTAGAGACATTGTCCTTGAATACATGGGGGGGTCCTTTAAGGATGTTGGGAGTTGTAGTTGCACATCCATCTTTTAATGTTCTAAAATTTGGTATGTGACAATCCCTACTGCTCCAGGAGCCACATTTACTAAAGTCCACACAACCCCTTGATGGAACTGAATAGAGCTTCTCCTTGGCATGCTGGGACTTGTAGTCCCATATCTATTGAAAACCACAGGTGCCTCCTGCGTTTGAGTCACGTATGGGTAAAATGGATCCAAAATTTTTAGCACCTGTGATGCAACATAACTGCGTCGTCTTCTGTATGAACCGTTGCGAGCACTGGACGTCTGACTGTAACTCTGTACAATTACTTGACAATGTGTTTCTCCTCCTCTGTTATGTTTTACACTTATGAATCAGATTGCACAGGAACGTACTAAGTATTTGACTAATAAATTGATTAGTGGTCACCCCACCCCGAAATGGCTTGTTAATATCGGGGAGGGTTACTTTAAATTTTTGCAAGTTTGGGTTGAATGATAACATTGAATTTAATATGACTGAGCCTGAATCCTGAGCAGGGCTGTGGAGTTGGAAAGCAAAATTTCTTACCCCAACTCCACTGTCCTGTTTTTCCTGGTTTATTCTAGCAGAGGTAAAAAGTAGCAAATCATGCCCAGTGCCTAGTTCCACTGATCTGTAACAAAGGAGCTTCACTGCTGAGCATGTACATAAAGTGCAGCCACGTTAATCTCAACTAAAAGCTTGAAACTTCTGGATTCAGTATGTTTTGATGTACATTATTTCGGCTGGCATGACATGGTGATTTCAAGGTGTTTAACCAATTACCAAAAGTGTGAGTACCTGGACTCTTCATGTTTTGGGGGGTAAAGTGGGAGCACCTAATGAAGGGGAAATGGGTATATGACATTAGAAAAACATGGCTGCCTTCCAGAAACTAAGCTTTAGGGAAAGTGTGGGGAATACATTGAAAGTAATACCAGACATCGGTAAGTGGGTAAGTGTCTCTCATAATCCTGTTTTGACAAGAAATCTGTGACAATCTCCAGTCCAGGTGCAATCCATTCTACTCTAATGGGGTGAGTTTAGGTTTAACAAGTAGTCTATATATCGCTGCTACCGTGCATAGTAATGTCTATCCTTTTGCCTTTTAGTAATGTCTGCACATCCGCTTATGAGTTCACCTTGTGCCAAAGCAAAAATTGCTGAACTTCTCTAGTTTGTCCTACGCCTAGAACAGAGACACAACAGGGTGACGATTGCTTAGATCCAGGGATAAGATGCTAACTCGGCTATGTGCTGTGTACTACTCAAAGTAAGTTACACTTGTACATCCCTGCATCCACCAGATGTATAATACATGCACATTTCAGCTCATATAATGCACCTGAAAGGAAAGGACTTCTCGGTGAGTGTTACAACGTGTGGGTATTTGTGCTCTTCCACTTTGTGATTCTTTAGTATTCTGAGCTCCAAACGCCAATACCCTGCATAGACATGCCACCACTAGGGGGAGCTCACTGCATACTGGATATATGTTGAACTCTATCCTGTATGTAGGGAGCTCGCTTAAGTCATGAATACAGTTTCTTGTCAATGCAGGGGGTTTGGAGCTCTGTGTCAGGGAAAATACTCCATGCTGGTTGTTGCCAACAAGCCCCTTTCCCAATCCGGTTGCATTGCGTTTCTGAACACAATCCAAACGCAGCCTGAGAGGATTTACCTAACCTGGAAGTCTAAGCAGACATTTGGAACTTCCGATTGCTTGGATCGAACAGTCGAGAAAAGAACAATCTCCCTCCGATCATATATTTATGCCCTATTTACAAGATCTATAGTTAATGACGCAGATTTCTGCCATAGTCTCTACCAGTTTCGGAGGCTATAATAATTGTGGTGGGTTTAGGTGTTCATGCCCCTGCCCAGAGATGCTAAACGTGGCATAGGCAGGCCGTAATATTCTTCGAACTGGTGAAGGGGAGATTTGCTTGGTTTCTATTAACGGCACCATAGTTAGGGATTGGGAATTGAGGAGCCGGTAGTAAAATGGACCGACACCACAAACATATAATAAAAATTTCCAAGTTTCCTTTAAATCTCTGTTCTATTCCTGGTCTAAGGATTACGGCCAGGAGTGAACAACATGTATCGGTCCAAAGGGCCTTATTGCACACTGTCACAGTACAGCACAAAATGTCACCCCAGAAATGGTAAATACAGCAATAAATAGCACCCCACCAACCAAATGCTACATGCAGAGCAGATAACTATTGATTCTGAAGACCCTCAGAGCATAAAACTAATAATACTGGAGACAGAGCCCCCTGATCAGACACAAGAAATAAAATCCTCTCATTTTCTGCAGCTTCATCTCTCCTCCATGTCACATGCTGGTTGTATGTGGGGACCTGCAGTACAGTATAGCTGACAAGTACTTGCCACTCCTGAGTCCTCACTGCTCCGGAGTCCTGACAGTGACACTTACAACTAGTGTCCGGATGCAGAGCGGCAGGAGAGGGGCCGGGAGCATTGACAACTTCTCAGCTTTACTCGCCACTACCCGGCCTCATTGCAATGATCTGCCATCAGTTATGGAAGTGCTCATTGCAGGGTGCATGTGGAATGTATGTGGCTGCACTTTATGTACATGCTCAGTAGTGAAGAGGAATAAGACGCTGGGATGGAAAGCCGGGGTTTATCTCAGCACTGATGGAAAGATGAGAAAAACAGAATGGTGGAGTCGGAGATTTGGCTTTCTAACGCCACAGCCCTGAATGTAATTAGGCAAATCTCTGCACCTCAGCTGTTGTATTGTGTTTCAAAACACAACGTGACCACAGCCTTAGGACGGCTTCACACTTTCTGAGTTCGGGGGATCCTGCTTCAGCGACCGGACTTACTCATGACGACTCTGTACTATGTTAGCAGGGACTCCTTGCATCATTTACTAAATAGCTGCTCACACAATAAAATCGTTGGTACTGAAATAGGATCCTGGTTCACAGATCAAACTTGGAAGCTGCCCCTTCTAGATGTAATACCACCCAAGATAAGGGCTCCCCCTCTTTATATACTATACGACGCGGCCTTATATATACACACACGCACAGCAGGATGCCAGTCAGTAACGGGTTTTATAGAAATTATATGTAAAAATTGCACACACTCCGACATAAATGACATAGAAAGAGCATAGAAAACATTTGGCTGTTCTAGTCTGCACTTAGCATTACACTTCAGATATTAAAACACAACGTAGGCTCCTCAAAACCCGATCTAGCGGCGACCAATCAGATTTTTTTTTTTACCTCGTGAGGCCATTGAGAGATTCCGTGAAGGTTACATCACAGCAACATTTCAGTCCATGAATTGTTAGGACCAGCCCAGTGTGGGTGGAATTTAAAGGGTATCTACAACCAGGATGAAGGACTGTATGCAAATGAACCTGAGGGGCTCCAGGCTTCATAGGTGTTAATGGAGCCTGGAGCCCCTCAGATTCATTTGCATACAGTCTTTCATCCTGGTGGTAGATGTTCTTTAAATAAACCTTATAGTATTTAGTCCCAGTTTCGTTACAAAAAAAAAACAAAAACATTTGGGACGGTCACCAATGGCGTCTATTTTTCATCGAATAGCTTGCGGCACTTTTTGAATTTTTACATGATGGGGGTTGTAATCCACATTATCTTCATGTAAAACACAAATTTAGCAAAAAAGTAAATAAAAAGTTACATAAAAAAATCTGACACATTCTGCGACATAGTCATGACACAAGGGATTATACACCCGGCGATGGCCGACATTTCACACATTGGGACGGTCCAGCTCCTCATCACTAGGAGAGAAGGTAACGTTACATGTTGTCATCACATGTATGAACCTTACACCTAATTGCAGGGTTATATAAATGTGTTCCCTTTATCTCCACAGGGGAGCGGCCATTTATAGTTAAGGATCCGCTGATCAATATCCTCAATCTAAATAAAAAAAGGTTAGTCACATTGGTTAGTTGTCGTTACATTAGCTGCATTGTTAAGTTCATTAGTAAAAGCCTGTATTATACTCCAGAGCAGAACTCGTTATACAGCGCAGGACTCTAAGTGTTACATCTTTATATCATGTTCTGTACAGTGATTATAGGAGTTATGTGTAGTGCAGGGTGATGTCATGTGTATACCCAGCAGAATAGTGAGTGCAGCTCTGGGGTATAATACAGGATGTAACTCCCCCCCCCCCCCCCCCCCCCCCCCCGCACCTCGTTACATGTCAGCGTCCGCTTTTGTATTGCAGCAGATGTTTCATTACGATTCAATCTCATCCGCTTTATGACTCATTCCCCGTAACCAGCGCCGCACGAAACGGCGAATAGGTGCGCGGCGTCACAGTCACAATGTGAACAGGAGCAATAAAAAAAATCTGCCATACAATAGACCAGAAATCAGAGAGGATTATACAGCACTATATGGCGGTATTACTACAGGGCGGCACTATATGAGCCTTATATTATGGGACTACTAGAGCTCCACATGGCGGTATTACATGAGCCACATATTATGGTACTATTTAAGCACTGCATGGTGGTATTACATGAGCCTCATAGGATTGTACTAATTGAACTCCACATGGCGGTATTATCTGAGCTCTGCATGGCTGCACTGAGCCTCATATGATGGTACCACCAGAGCTCCACGTGGCGGTATTACATGAGCCTCATATTATGGTACTATTCAAGCTCCACGTGGCAGTATTATGTGAGCCTCATATTATGGTACTACTAGAGCTCCACATGGCGGTATTACATGAGCCTCATATTATGGTACTATTTAAGCACCGCATGGTGGTATTACATGAGCCACATATTATGGTGGTATTACATGAGCCACATATTATGGTACTATTTAAGCACCGCATGGTGGTATTACATGAGCCTCATATGATTGTACTAATTGAACTCCACATGGCGGTGTTATCTGAGCTCTGCATGGCTGCACTGAGCCTCATATGATGGTACCACCAGAGCTCCACGTGGCAGTATTACATGAGCCTCATATTATGGTACTATTTGAGCACCATGTGGCAGTATTGTATGAATCACATATGATTGTACTATTTTGAGCTCCGCATGGCGGTATTACATGAGTCTCATATTATGGTACTACTAGAGCTCCGCATGGCGGTATTACAATCATAGGATTGTACTATTTGAGCTCTGCATGGCAGTTTTATTATTTGAGCCTCATATTATGGTACTATTAGAGCTCCACGTGGCGGCATTACTTAAGCCTCATATTATGTTACTATTTGAGCCTCATTATTGTACTATTTTAGTTCTAAGTGGCGGTATTATTTGAGCCTCATATTATAGCATTATTTGAGCTCCGCGTGGTGGTATTACATGCGCCTCATATTATGGTACTATTTGAGCACCACGTGGCAGTATTGTACGAGTCACATATGATTGCACTATTTTGAGCTCCGCATGGTGGTATTACATGAGTCTCATATTATGGTACTATTTGAGCAAAGCGTGGCAGTATTGTATGCGCCACATATGATTGTACTATTCGAGCTCCACATGGCGGTATTATTTGAGCTCCACGTGGCAGCACTATTTGAGCCTCATATTATGGTACTTTTCGAGCTCCACGTGGCGGTATTATATGAGCCTCATATTATGACACCATTAGAGCTCCGCGTGGCGGTATTATTATTTAAGCCTCATATGATGGGACTACTTCAGCCGTGTTCTCCTTCTACGGTTTATTCAGAAAACAGATTCCAAAGACTCCGGATTCCCGTCAGGTTTCTAAGAATCCGGAAGACGTCTCCGGTCTCATCTTGGATCATATAGGAGAAAGCGGCATCTTCACTCCAGAGGCAGGAGACAGGTGATGGACCTCGCACAGGGAGATCTGGACACATCATTTGGCATCACTATTCAAAGCTTATAGGACCTATTAAAGGCACAACGCATCCTTAAAGGGATCATTCCAGCATCACATCAATGCTCCATCACCTATAAGACTCTCAGGACTTCTCTATTCCCGGCACAAACGGCATCCGGCGCGCCCTCTCCGCAACCTTCTCCTAATATTTGGACAATGTAACTATTTGAAAGCTCCATGAGACTTCTGTGACCTTAGTGCGAGAGAGAAGTCTCCACCGCTGCACTCACACTAAGAGGAGATAATACAAAGCAAACACAACGGGTAAGTGCCATACAGCGACTACCACCGGCTGATTACACAATGGAGAGCGCTCCGCATTAACCCTTCACAGCTCAACTCACTAGAGACAGACAACCGAGCAACTCATAGAGGAGGAGACCCCCAAATTACCAGGAGATACTACAGGATAAGTAATGTCATGTATGCACACAGTGACTGCACCAGCAGCAGAATAGTGAGTGCAGTACTGGAGTATAATACAGGATGTAACTCAGGATCAGTACAGGATAAGTAATGTCATGTATGTACACAGTGACTGCACCGGCAGCAGAATAGTGAGTGCAGCTCTGGGGTATAATACAGGATGTAAC